>BPLQ01015594.1:941198-1406465 GCA_021605075.1 Caerostris darwini
TTTTTTTTTTTTTTTTATTTTTTTTTTTTTTTTTTTTTTTTTTGATTTTTGAAAATGTCGAATGTTACACGAATAAAAGATTTCTTTTTCCTTTCCATCCGAAAGACGATGAGGAAGAAAAATAAATAGAGGCCTCCTATCGATCTTATGAAATGGGAGAAAAAGAGTTCTATTAGCTAGTTGGATTCGATTGGATTACAATGGATGGAATCTCTGTCGTAAAGGTTAAGGTTTGCTTCTTGGTAAGATTAGTTCCTTAATCTTTAAAAGAGAACCATCCCTTCTTTCGCTTAACACAATTTATAAAGAATGGATGGCTTTTTGAGGTTAATGGAAAAGTGCAACAATTAGTTTCAGTTAATACAATAAAGAATGGCACATAACTTTTCTTTGAATTTGCTACTACATGTTGAAATACTGAATATGCTGGAGAGCTGGTTCATTATGCCTTTTTTAGTGAACATCGATGGCTGTTGTGTTCTACTGATGCATGGCGCCATCAGCCCACTGATGGGCAATGAAAGAAGAATATTGCCTTCTGGCAGATCTTTTTGAGGTAACTAACATTTGTGTCTTAATGGGAGTAAAGCTTTGAAGTATTGATTCTTAAAGTAAGTGCAAGATTCTATATCTTATACAGATATAGATATTGCCCTATTAAGATTATTCTAAGGTCACTTTTAATACCCATGTAGTAGGACGTAGGTTCGAATCTGCTGGTGACGTGTGTTGCAATAACTATTTTATTTCCTCTTCCAGGATTGAGCGGTAATGACGAGCAAATTCTTTTCGAATGAGTCTTTTCGATGATTTTTTTCAAAATGAGTCAAAGTGAAGACAATTCGAATAATAATAGCAGTCATTTATCGTATGATCTCGAATGTTCTATTGATTACATATATATTTCTGGCAACTATATATATTATCTGGCGAGGATTATAGTCCTGATTCTAATGCGACTTTATTCCGAATGGTTACAATTTCTTCGACTTGAATTTCTGTAATATTAAATAATAAATGACAAAAATTTATTAATCATAATATTTTCTAAGCATTTCTGATTTTAATAAAAAAATTGCTGTGAAACAAAACGATATCCAATAAAAAAAAAAATGACCCATTAAGAAGATGAACATGATTTTGGGCCATTAATTGTGAGACATTTTACTTGAAAGAAAAAAGAGAGGAAAATTACGAACACATTGAATGCACTCCTGTTTTTTTTTTCTCTCTCTCTCTCTCCGTTCTTGTCTCAACATCCGGAGCATCTTTTTTTTTCTGCAGCAGTGTCTTCTTCGCGACAGAACCTTGAACCTTTTTGTCTCTTCATTAATTCATGTGACTCGCCACAGATTAGTGGCCTTTCAGAAACGGGAACAGCCGAATTCATCTCCTAGAGACACTCTCGTCTCCAAGAGAAGGGCTGAAAGGTGTCGTGGCTTGTTTCACAATAATTAACTTTTCAAGGAGCTAGTTGGAAGACATTCATCAATGGGTTAAAGAAGTGTGCGTAGATCACTCGACTCAATTAAGGGCTGGTTGGAATTGCGTCCTCACATCAAGTGCTTTTATCGTTGAAGGCGAGGAGAAAGTCAAATATGCTAAGGAGGGTTTAGAATTTTTCAGGAAAAAAAAAAAAAAGATTGATTGTGACAATCGCTTTAAGTCGAGTGCGAAAATACTTAAATGAAGTATTTAAATGAAGTTGAATTTGAAGTAGTTTCTGGAAAGTCGTTAATAAAACAGAATGAATTGTTGAAAAATGTAAATGAAGTGTGAAACATAGTAATATTTTTTTTCCGTTTCTGTAAAACTGGGAAAGTATTATGATTGCTTTATTCTTCATTAGTGGTAAGGAGATTATTGATATGTTTGAAATCAAAATCATTTTTGAGTAAATTGTGTAACTTTCTTTTGAAAGAAAAGGCTTTAGTTTAGGACAGAAAAATTTAGATTGCTTCTCATTAGAGAAAAGGGTTTTTTCTTATTCAAATATTCATAGCTTTTTTAAATATTTACTGTTAGATCTAATTAAAGATCTATATTTGCGCCACTTTGTATATGGATTGAAATTAATTTTTTTTTACTTTTAAACATATATGTAATATTAATCATGCTCACAACTTTATAGTACTTGGTTCATGGTTTTAAAAATTGGAAGAGAGTAAGAGTTTTTTTTTTTGTGCGGGTATTGGTGGGCTTAATGTTGCACTGATGTATGTGGCAAGCAACCAATGGATGGGCGAAGATGGGAGGATATTGCCTTCTGGAGGACTGACTTTTAGCAGTAGTTGTTCCACATTTGCTTGTCGTATCTGAGAAAATTCTGAAAACACCCACCAAGCAGTCTGCCTATGGATACGAAACATCCTACACAAATTTCGGTTTACGCTTCTCCTTTGTTTTTGAGCTGGCTGATGGCCAATTGGCTAGCGCTCAGGGGAGTTTTGTTTGTTGTTGTTTGCAGGAAAAACTGAGAGATTTTTCGTTAAAGCCTAATGCAGTATGATGTTTTATGTTTGTTATAACTACAAGCGTACGAATGGAGTAGAAATGGTATGACACGTATGGAAGACTCTTTTGATTTTGACCAAAAAGACTAAGCTGTGATGTCTGATAACAATGCTTATGTTTATTCTAATTATATTTACTATAAAAACCGGTAATAATTAATTTCTGATATTAATTCACAAAAAAATTATGCAGAAAATATAATTACGAAAAACAATGGTCTTTTTGTTTTAATAATAATGTTCTCTCTTTAATCAAAAACTTTTTTTAATTTGTAGAATAATTTCCCCATTCTCTGTAACCCATCATGGTATTTGAACTACGTCGACACAGCAATTGGCTCTCATGCCAAATGAACTAATAAGCCCTATCTTTTCTATCATGCTATGCTAGTATATAGTAGTTATCTTGCTTGCATAACTTTTAAAGGCAATGATTTTTCTAATTGAAGTTAATCGCATACTGAACTCAGATACTAATTTTTTGGTATATATACAAATTGAGTATTTTCGAGGGAGAAATAACGTTATTTTTTTATATTTATTTTTATTTTATTTATTTATTTTTTGCGCGTAAAGCATTATTTGATAAATGTTGTTTCCAAATTTCATTAAACTCCAATGAATGGAAATTTCACAATCATATTTTTTTATTAATTATTTTTGAAAGACTGGGTATTTTCGAAGTCTTATTTTCATGATTTGGACCGAATTTTTGTTGAACATAAGATATTATGTACATTTTCAAACATTTATGTATTCGGGGAATATTTTAATAAAATATGAACATTTTGCTAGTTGCAGTTTTTAACTATTCATTTACGCTGCGTACAAATAAGTAAAACTCCTGTTTGATGAGAGCCATTTTCTAATAGAATGGCATAAAAATAATGAATTTGCATTTTTTTCTTTTCTTATAGTCTATCAAAATGAAAAATTTAATAATATACATGTGTTCAGGAAATACACGAAAATTGCCGAAAATATTTGTTAAAATATAATTATTCTTGAGTGTTTTTCGTTGGAGAAATGAAGCCAAATATGATAAATCTATTATATATAATTCCCGTGTCACGATGTTTGTTCGCGATGAACTCCGAAACTAACCATCCGATTTTAACTTTTTTTTTTTTTAAATGTGTGTTTTGTTCCAACTTGAGAAATAGGATAGTTTTTATTCAGATTTTTTTTGTATTTAAATGCAAAATCGGTTAAAATCTAGCATTGAGGAAGGCGCCAATCTTGCAACCCTGATTTTTCGCCAATTTCTTTAGGGTTGCAATACTGCGATTAGAGGAATTCGTAGCTTCATTTTTCGAACAATATAATGACTATTTTTAGATGGCGCCGTGTCTCGATTCCTGTACTACATAACCGTAAAATTCTCATGTTCTGAATATTATTGTTTTATGTACTACTTTAAATTTTGTGAAAATTATATTGTATGAAATTTATATTATTTCTATGCGAAATAAATCAAATGTATGTAAGTATTACCTGATTTGATTATCAATATTTTTTTTATTTTCTAAGTTTCAATTTGAATTGGAATAAAATATATGGAATGAAAAGTTGTGAACCAAAACATTGAAATTTTCTATGCTTAAAATTTGTCAACATGTGTTGTATTTGATTAAGAATTCTAAAATAAAATGTGATCTACAAGATAATATAATATAGACAGTATAATTTTAAAGAAATATGATGAATTTTAAGGATTTTTTGAAAAGTGTGAAAATGAAGTAAACTCTGCAATTATTTGATATAATGATAACATTAAAAATTTATAAAAGGTATTATAATAGTTGCAAGTTGAAAATCAAGGACATTTTTTTTTTTTTAAAAACTTTTGTTATTTGGAAAACAAAGAATTTGAGTTATAAATTTGTGTGATTTAAATATTGTCGAAGAAAAATTGATAAATGGTACTTTTAAGTTGGAAGTTATTTAAAGAAAACAAAACAACTAAATAAGTGTTTATATTAATAAAGGAGAATTTAAAACTCATTAACTTTTCCATTTGTTTTGTGATTTCTTTCATCATAAAATAATAAAACATTTTTTGTGAAGAAGAAAAAACACATTTTCTAAATTTGAATAAAATATACTGAATGAAAAGTTGCGAATCAAAACATTGAACTTTTCTATGCTTAAAGTTTGTCAACATGTGTTTTATTTGATTAAGAATTCTAAAATGAAATGTGATCTGCAAGATAATATAATATAGACAATATAACTTTAAAGAAATATGATGAATTTTAAGGATTTTTTGAAAAGTGTGAAAATGAAGTACACTCTGCAATTATTTGATATAATGATAACATTAAAATTTTATAAAAGCTATTATAATAGTTGCAAGTTGAAAATCCAGGACATTTTTTTAAAAAAACTTTTGTTATTTGAAAAACAAAGAATTTGAGTTATAAATTTGAGTGATTTGAATATTGTCGAAGAAAAATTTATAAATTGTACTTTTAAGTTGGAAGTTATTTAAAGAAAACAAAACAACTAAATAAGTGTCTATATTAATAAAGGGGAATGTAAAGCTCATTAACTTTTCCATTTGTTTTGTGATTTCTTTCATCATAAAATAATAAAACATTTTTTGTTACGAAGAAAAAACACATTTTCTAAATTTGAATTGGAATAAAATATACTGAATGAAAAGTTGTGAATCAAAACATTGAACTTTTCTATGCTTGAAGTTTATCAACATGTGTTTTATTTGATTAAGAATTCTAAAATGAAATGTGATCTGCAAGATAATATAATATAGACAATATAATTTTAAAGAAATAAGATGAATTTTAAGCATTTTTTGAAAAGTGTGAAAATGAATACAATTATTTGATATAATGATAACATTAGCATTTTATAAAAGGTATAATAGTTGCAAGTTGAAAATCAAGGACATTTTTTTAAAAAAAACTTTTGTTATTTGAAAAACAAAGAATTTGAGTTATAAATTTGAGTGATTTGAATATTGTCGAAGAAAAATTGATAAATGGTACTTTTAAATTGGAAGTTATTTAAAGAAAAGAAAACAAATAAATAAGTGTTTATATTAATAAAGGAGAATTTAAAGCTCAATAACATTTTTATGTATGTACATTTGTTTTTATTTACATTTAAAAGTTGGTTTTAATTATTTCTTATTTGAACTTTTATGCATTTTGTGTTCCTTCAAAACATCATAACATCCATATATTTTTATTTAAATGCTTTGAAACTTCATGTAAAAGTTTTCTTTAAATGTATGAAAGGAATAGAACATGGAAATTAACCTAAATTGATAAATTATTTTTATTTCAGTTTTTAAACTAAGAATTTTTATAAATTTATAAAAAAAAGTTTGTGTCGACAAACTTTAAGCATACAAAAATGTATAAATAATTAAGATATAAATTTGAAAACAGTATATTACCTATTTAAGGATATTCCCAGCATAAAAATACTTGCAAAGGAAAAAAGTATTCATGTTTTATATATTTTTGAATTATCAAGTTTTGCAACAATATCACATTTTTGCAATGTTTTTAACCATATTTTAAAGAATAAATTGTATAAAAAATAGTTAAAGTTGATATTTTTATGTGAAATTAAAAGGTTTGGAATATATTTAATCAAAACACTTGCAAAAAGGCTAAATATTTTAAATCCACGTCATTTCATATTAAAAAGTCTTTGCAAATAGGAGGAAGTTGTAAAACAAAATTTTGTCGAGCAAATTTTAACTTTTTCAAAACAAAGCTCAGAAAATATTTAGAGCTTTAAGGAAAAATAAAACTATATTTTTTAATAAATAAGACTATGAACTTGATAATTCAATGGTATTTTAACATATTTACAATATTATTAAAAGTAATATCTAATTAAAAGTTGTTTTTAGCTTTTTCTCAGAATGAATTTTTATGCTTTTTGTTTTCATGTGAAACACCATAACACAAGTAATTTTGATCCAAATGTTGCAAAACTTTGTATTTATGTTTTTCATAAATGTTTACAGGTAATAGACCTCTGAAATGATTATAGCTACATAAATATTTTTTTATTTTAATCGTTAAGCTTGGAATTACATGCAAATTTTGAAAGAATTTTGTGTCGACAGCATTTAAACTAGCACAAAATAATAAATAATAAAGATATAAATTTACCAGTGGTGCAGTACAAACAAATACAAACTTAGAAATTTAAAAATTTTGATTTGATTTTGAGTTATCATGTTTTATAACAGTATAAATTTTTGGCCATTTTTATCCTAATTTTAGCTTATAAAAATTAAAAAAAAAAAATAAATAATAATAATAATAATAATGAACTTTTTTTATGTGAAATCATTAGTTTTTAGATACATTCAATCCAAAAATGTGTACAAAGATAAAAAATTTCTAAAAAATTCATTCGAAGGTGTTCGTGTACCTTAAACAATCGTTTACATTTTATTGTGAATCTTTTTTTAAGTCATTTATTATTATATCCCGATTTTATTTTAATTGTATTGTATTTTTTCAATTATCATTTTCAGTAAAATGCCACCAAAAAAATCTAACCTCAACAATGCCCGTAGGCGTGAGGCACGACGTAGACGTGCTGAGAGGGCCCTCATGTCAACAAATCAAACCACGGCAGCAAACGATAACAATACCAATTACAGTATCTAATAATTGAACGAAATACAAGGAAGCCACAGCAACGCGTGGCCGGGTCTTCTAGTGATTCTATAAAATTGCAGAATAGAGGCCATTGGCATTTGACGTCAAATATGGTTTTAGCCAAAGTGCGCCAATTGGCGGGTGCGATACTAAGTGATAGGAAATACTATCTTATCAAGATAGCACGATTTCGCTAAGCAGAATTTAAATAAAAACAAGAAAAAAAAAAATGAAATTTTTAGGAAGTTTATTAAAAAAATGAAACAAAAATGGCTAAAAATTTTAGAGAAAATGTACTTAACCGGGCATGATGGATTAGGATCAAACTACATAGGTCATGTTGGATTGTATACCACCCAAAATATTATTCTCTTTCATAATGACATCTATGCTGATTTCTCTACTCTTCCAATCTGTCACGGTACTCAGCGCACATTCAACCTCATCCGCTATATCCGAGGCCGAATGCCTACGGATGCAGTTTTACGTAAGTTTCATAATATCATGCAAACTCATTTTTGATTTAGAGAACCACGAATTTTGACGAATGGATCTCTTCACATTTTATGCTACACCATTCAATTTCGCTCTGCATCTCTGCGTATATACATCAGATTCATTTACAAATTTAGCAGTTAGACACATAATATTTTCACAAATTTAAACACGACATTCTAAGCAATCAAAATTTCAAACATACACTATACCTTAATTTTCCACTTACCTTGACATTCCAAATCCGCCTTGTAGCACTTTCCTTCAATTTTACGATCCTTTTATCTCTGTTCCAAAAATAAAATTCTTCAATACCAAACATCACTAATCGAAAGACTTTGGTCAGAACATGAGGAAAGAAAACAACCGCAGCAACTTGAAGTGGTAAAGAGTGAAATGAATCGGTTTAAAATCTAGAATCCTGTACCCTTTGTGACAAACACATCGCCAAGTTGCCAAGTCGGTAAGTAAGCATAGAAATCAATGGGCCAGATAGTTTGCGCGGTAAAATGATATTACGCCAAAATCTTTCACTGAGTTGCCAAATCGCAAAGTAAACTAACAAAATGGCTGCCGAAGTTCAGTATCATTGTAAATTGTTATTTCGCCAAAATTTATAGCCAAATAGTGCTACTACAACAACATTAGTAGCCAAATAGCTATTACGTCAAAGATTATTCCTGAAAAGGCTTTGAAGCCAAAGTTTATCGCTTTAACGCCAAATATTATCACTATCGTGCCAAAATTCTAATCTTTGAAATGCTTTATAGTCAACATTTATCGCTATATGGCCAAACTTTTTTCACTAAGCAAATTTTGTTATTTGAAGTGCTTTTACGGCAAAAGTTGATTCTTTATCGCCAACATTTATTGCTTTACCACCGAACTTTTACACTAAGCGAATTTTGTTATATGTGCTTTTAAGCCAAAAGTTAATATTTTATCGCCAACATTTATCGCTTTATCGTAGAATTTTTTCATTAAGCAAATTGTTTTTTGCTTTTATGCCAAAAGTTAATGCTTTATTGCTAAATTTTTATCACTGGAATACTTTTAAGCCAAATGTTATTGCTTTTACGTCAAAATTTAGCACTATTATGACAAAAAAATTATGTATTAATTGCCTTTGCGCCAATTTATATCGCTTTATCGCCAAACGTTTACCACTATTATGGCAAAAACTTAATGTTTTCTTTTTCCGCTTTAACGCCAAAATATATCATTATTTTGTCAACATTTTATTCCTAAATTGCTTTCACACCAAATTAAATCGCTTTATCGCCAAATTATTATGTGGAATTTTATTTTGCTAACTCACAAAAATGTATCGTTTAGACAAAGATAATAATCATTGTTACGATAAAATTTCGCCAAAATTATTCGCTAATTCGCCAATTTTTTTTTTTTCAAATTTCAAAAAAATAAGTCATGTTCTTCACGAAGCCGAATTCGAATGATAAATTAATATTAACAAAAGAGAAAAAAGAAGAAAAAACTAGAGAATAACTTACCTTTTATTGTGGTATGTCCTTCGTCTCTGGTGGAAACGAACTTTTTATTCCATCATTGAAATCATAAAAATTTTTGCGGATGTCAAATTTGTGCTGGCGCCGCCACATGTACTCTGCCAGATAATTATCAAATGTTCCGGACACATAATTTTATTATTATTAATTTATTTTAATTATTAAAAATTTAAATTATAACGTTAACTAACATTCTAAAAAGCTAAAGCGTCAAATATTCTATGTGAATTCTAATTACGGTTGCCACAAAATCTTAACTAATCGAGCATCATTAAAAAGGAAATTAATTCTTTAAGAATAAAATATAAGTTATTAATAAATTAAAAAATCGTTTTTCTTGTTTGTTTCTTATTTTCATGAATGGCAACATCATAAAAATTGTTTATGTTTTGTATCAGCGAGAGACATAAGTTATAAGAATAAGCTGGGAATTATCAGTGATTTATCGGAATACTTATTTAAAAGTATATATATTTCTGTTCTTATTTACTGCAAATAATTATCGAAATAGCAATAAAATAGTCATTATATTGTTCGGAAAATGAAGCTACGAATTCCTCTAATTTCAATATTGCAACCCTAAAGAAATTGCCGAAATATTCAGGGTTGCAAGATTGGCAACTTCCTCGGGGGTAAGTATTGTAGATTTTAACTATGAATTGTTATTAAAATTAACGGTTTCTAATTCTTCTTGAACATTCCAGTAATTGATTTAAACCTCGTAAATAATTTTGGCGAATCAAAACCACGTAATTAATCTGTGTAAATGAGACATTAGGAGATACATTGGTTACTACATTTGGCGATTTTCGCCTACTTGGAGGCCAAAAAAAGTCGTCAAATCACTATGGCCTCTATTTTGCGATTTGGCCAATTATTTAATAAAAATTCGAGAATTCTCACGACTATTTCCCACTCAATGAAAATATTTTAGTAAATATTGAAAGAGATTTAATTTTCTTAGTTTTTTCAATTTTTCTGATTATGATGTTTGTTTTCATTTACAAATGATACTATAGTAAATTATATTTCTCGATTACTATTTAGTAGATTGATTTAATGCTGTTTTGACTAACAAAAAAAAAATGTTGAGAATTAATACGTAATTGCTCGTTGTAAACTCAAGGATAAATTTTGCAAAATAACACCAAATCATGAACTAAAATTCGTTTATTTGACTTCATTAACGTTTGTGAAAACGTTTCATCATCAGTTTAATGCTTTGTTCTCCATACAATCATTTGGGCTCTTTTTCCTAAGGGACATCTTAGCACAAACAAACTTTGATTTAAATCGGTCATAAAATCGTTATTTTTTAAGACAAGTTTATTGTAGATCAGCAAACGTTGAAAAAGACTCCTTGTAAAAATTTTACATGTGTAAAACAAATTTGTTCATTGCACTTTAAGTGATGTTAAAGTTGGAGTGAATTAAATACCTCAGTGAATGTTAAACATATAGAATCGTTCTTGGAAGCAATTTATTATGCATTTGAGAATGTGAAGAATCTATTACACATCGTATAAAACAAGTTATTCTCAAATACACCAAAATTTTAAAATTAGCCAAAATAATGTGGGATTTCACTTTTATTCGATATTTCTTTCATCTCACTTAAAGAAATGAAAATAAAAAGATAATTCTAACACAATATTATCAAATAAGATTTTAATAGTGATGTCAATAAGCTTTCAATTATAATTGTTCTACATTTACAACATATTTATTATCATTGCAAATTGCAAACATTTTTTAAAATTTATTAAGCCAAATTTTTAGAAAGCTGTATACTATTGTAAAGCTCAAAATTTTGATTTTCAATTTAATATCAGATTTCAGTTAAAATTAGACAACTCAACAAAATTAGACTTTTCAACATTTTTGATCTTATTGTAATGATTCACCCAAGAGCTAATTAAGGATAATGATAACATTTGTTCATTTTCTACTGGCAGATTTTGAGACAGGAGATGTTTTCTTTTTACGGGGCAGGGATGTCAGTCATATGCCCAACGCTCTACAGGAACACTAGACAGGGACCTACGGCTTAAAGTAGATTCTCAACCACTACAAACATCCATGGCACTGCTGGAATTCAAACCCAAAATCTGTGGCATCGAACGCCAGAACACTAGTCATTCGGATATCAGGCATTACTGCCTTTCGGCCTTATTAAAGTTACTCAGAAATTTTTGAATAGATTTTGTTTACTGATTACTAAAAATTAAGCAAATAAACATTTATTTATTGTCATTTGTTATTTCTCTTTTCTTTACGCTTAGCATGCGTCTGTAATTATCTATTCATAAAAAGTGTTGAATTTTCTTTAGTTAACGTTTGACATATTGTCACAAGGCGCTCTAAATGGAATAATAAACATTGTCATCTTTTTTTCATTATTTAGCAAACAAAAATGAAGGACAAAAATTCTCTTTTAATTAAATACACTTGTCAGCGAAAATAACATTCATTGTCACTTTTAATTCAAGAATCTTGATGAACAATGATGTTTTTTGTGAATTTTTATTTTTTGAATCATTGACAGAATCAACTTTTTTTTTGCCCAGTATGTCAATAATTATTCTTGGAAAAAAGTAATTTATTAATTGGACATGTTTTTTTCATAATTGAAATTATTTTAAGCGAGTTATCTTCTTAAGATTTCGAATCGTTATACTTGAACGTTGAACATTTTTTTGAAGATCGTAATTTTGTTAAAGTTTGTGAAAAATTTTGAATGATAAAAAGATATCTTATTTTTTTCAAGTTTAATTTTCAGTTTACAAGATAACATTTGCTAATCAGAAATATAAATTTTTTACTTGATATTTTTAGTGATAGTCTTTTAGTTTTTTTAGCGATTGATCAAACGTAAAATTTTGGGACAGCTAATGGCTTCATAATTTTAATTCTAGATTAAGCGTTTGAACTAAGTTTTCGAAATATTTGAAATTATTTGTTACTTCATGTGATTATGCATGTAAAAGTAATTTTATTTAAAAAAAGTATTATGGCATGACAAATAAAATGCAAGAATTACGGTTTAAGGTGGAACCTGAATGTTACTATGTCTGCCAAAATTTATACCACAAACAAGTACACCAACGAGCTATGAAGGGATGGCATTTTCTTTCATGAGGGTTTACAGGAACAACTATCAAAATTAGATTGCTGGATATACAGTAAAAACCTGGAGAAATCTCACGTGGCAGCTTGACTGTACTTGCAGTAATTTGCATACCTTATCACAATCGCTATCGAATCTCCTCGTTTTTGAAAGTAGTGGCTGCAGCTGATGTTGCCAACAGGATTCGAAACTAATACCTCCTCTATGTTAATTGCGCGCTTTACCACTATTATGAAAAATAAGTAGATATTTGCCCGACTCGTGGCTCAGTGGTAACATGCACCGCTGGTGAGCATTAGGGCGGAGATTCAATCTGCTGGCAGCATTGATATAGACGCTGTTTCAAAAAGACGAAGAGATTCAATGGCATTTGGGATGTTCAGCATCTTGCTTCTAGAGTCGGACTATCTGGTGGGAGTTATTCGGTTTTTCTCCCATGCCTTAAGTAAAAGCGGGATAGTTCCCCCTAAAAGTCCCCTCGGAAGACACTGTCCTCCTTCAGCAACACTGAGCCAAGCCAGACTACCGAGATCAGATAGTTCTACTATCGAATCAGACCTACTGGTGCTCCATCACAACAGAAGCTTGCCCCCCCTCCCTCCTTCCATGTGAGGGATACTACAACAACAACAATAAGAAATTTGATTTTTTCCCCTTTTTCCATTCATTCATATTCCATCATATTTTATTCGAATTATCATTTTATTCCAATATTTAATAATAATTATTTTAATTAATTTGTAATTTATATTTCCATAAAACATACACAAAATGGCGTTATTTAAAATTGCACTGACATTTTATTTGTAGTAAATATTGTTATTACTATTATTTTGTTGTTTATTGATGTCCGCACTTATATTTTAAACTTTTAAAGTATATTCTGTTTATATTCCGACAAATATACAAATATTAATTTAGATCTAAAGCACAACTTTAAAAATTATGCTATCCAGTAAAGTTTGAATCGAAGAAAATTGGAGAATTCTAGTCAAGTAAGAAAAAAAAATTGTCGATAAAAAAAAAAGAACAAGTTGGGAAAGCTTCTCTGATGTCAGCAAACGTGGTATTTGTTGGCAAAGTGACGAGTTGGTGAAAATCGCCCTAAGAATGCCATAAATTTGGTAGACGACAAGAAAGCCCGCCATTCGATCTGCTTCCACAAGAGCAACCCTTTTAAGATGTCTTAAAGAATTTCCCCGGCCCACGCTCAATTTCCCCGTTTTCTAATCTGCGCTGCGTGCTTTAAACACTGATTCCTGCAGCACTGATGGCCAAAACATTCCTCGCGAAAATTGAAGTGCATAAACCGATCATTTTACACTGATAGCGTTCGCCTGTTTACGATGCCTTCGAATGTTTTTCCCACGGCCATTTCTTTTCGAATGCGAAGCGATAAATTCGAATTATTCCCTCGTTCCTTTTTTTATTTTGGTCTTCTTTTTTCGCGCGCTTTTTCCACTTCTCATGAATCACGGGGAGAGATGTCTGCCCGTGATTCATGGCTCTTGTGGGATTCGTGCATATGAACTGTTGCAGCAGAGGAGGAGATACGTTATGACCTCGTCGTGAAACCTAATAACGGATATTCTAAAAGAAAGAATTATCTCCAGATGCATTAGTTGGACAACTTCCGGGACCGTTGTTATGGGCCATTCCGTGTCTTGTGCTACGAGCGCAAAAACAAACTTTTATGAAGTTTTAGAATGGCCAAGTTGGCATTGCAAAATGCTATTAATGAACCATTTAGGTTTCTGTTTTCTTTTTGTTGCAGCTTCTGTGTCGTGTTTTCGGAAGGAAGAAATTAACTGTCTTTTTTTTTCATCTTTTAAAATTTGTGGTAGGATTTTCCCCTACTACATCGTAATGAACAAGGAGTCCTTCAGTCTAAGTTTGTAATTATGCAACACAGCAGATTGCTTCACACGAATCTTGAATGGTAGAGGTTTCAAAAAATTTCCTAGGTTTAAAATATTATTGTGCTTTAAGAATTAAGCAAATATAAGATTTTGTAATTTAATTCAATAAATTTAATTTTTTTTATTTATTTGAAAGTCTAATACGTTTTAAAAATAGAAGCCTTCAACATTGTTGCTGAATTTTTGAAAATGTGTCAAGGATTTTATTAAAATTCCTGAACGTCTATTTTATTTAAAGCTGGACCTTGAAGATTTGCTATGGAATTTTGGGAATACATTATTATTTTACAAACTGAAAAGCAAAATTTTAGCGGGGTTTTACGTATAAAAATGATATTAAGAATACATTTGAATAATTCCATCAATACGTGCTTTTTAAGCATGTTTATTAATTCTAGAGCTTCGATATTAAAAAAACAAAACTATTATCTACTAGAAAGACATCAGAAATTTAAACCCCGTGAAAGATATTTAAATGGTAAAGAACTTAAAACTACTTATCCATATAGTACATATGCAACTATCCCGATTGTAGAATTAATACTTTTTCAATCGTTTTGTTGTTTTTATACGGATCTTTTTAATATTTCACAAAAAAGGTTTATTTTCTATACGAGCCACTAAAATTTATTCCAAACATTATTATTAAAAATCTTCAAAAAGTATTAACGCAACTTTTCCATATAAAATAAGAATGCTTTATTAAAAATTAATTTTTAAAATGTGAAGTATTTTTTTCATCATGTTGAACAAGATTTTTTTTATTAGGTAAATGAAAATAATAATTGTACAGAAAATGGGACTTATGGCAAAAGGTGACAAATGATATAATCGAAGCATCCAATAGTTCACTAAAAATATTGCAAACCGAATTCATTTGTATAAACTTTTTAAAAGACATCGGGCTTGACTCGTGGCAACGCGCGCCGCTGGTGAGCATTAGGGCGGAGGTTTAATCCGCTGGTGACTTTGTTATAAACACTGTTTCAAAAAACGACGAGACTCGATGACATTTGTGATGTGCACCATTTTGCCTCGTTAGTTGAACTACCTGGTGAGAGTTTTCTGGGTTTTCTCCCGTACGATATGCAAATGCAGGGTAGTTGCTCCTGAAAGTCTTCCCAGAAGTCTTCTTCCCAGAAGAAAGTCTTCCTCCTTTTTCAGAGTTATGCAGCCAAGTCAGATTTCTACCTACGAGTGCTCCATCAGAAAAAAAGCTGCCCCCTTTCCCTCTTTTCAAAGACCAGATAGTTTCCTGGACTTGGTTCAGATATTGCTGTCTGCCAAGTGGTATAAGAAACAACATTTGATATACGCGGTTTGATAAATTGATTGTCATAGATCTTTTTTATTACATAAACATAATATTTCAGAAATGAGGAATGATGTTCTTAAATAAAAAATTTCTTTAAAGTCATGTTAGTTCTGTACACATTGAATCGTAGATGCCAAGTTGAACTCGACTCTAATTAATTTGTTTACAGACAAAAGATAAGAAGAATGATAAAAAAAATAGCGCAACACTTAATAATCCACCAAAATTCAACAATTTAAATTCAGTTTGGCAAGTAGTTTCCTGATTGTACATGTTAGGATTGGTTTAACGACCATAACTGGGTCTTGAAAATACTCAGCAAATAAAACTTTTCTTTCTTTACGAAACTTTCATTAAAAATTTAAATAGATCTTAATCAAAACTTATAATAATACAATTTTTTCGGCAAATAAAAAAAAAATCCTGAAAAAACGATATATATTTCTCTACAAATCTTTGAAAGCTAGAATTAATTAATTTCGCTGCATATTTTTTGTTTTTACTTCGGAATCTTGATTTTATGCTACATACTGCTGAAATTGCAAAAGCTAAAGATGGCTTATCTCATAGACAAGAGAGATAAATAAGGAAAAAAGGAGGAAAACCGCATTCTTAATAGAGAAGCGGAAAGATTTTCATCTTGAAGAAATTTTTTAAATGGAGCGGGTTTATATTTAAGTTGCGAATGAAAGGAATGACAGGACAGAAGTGTTTTACCCATCTAGAATTTTAAGTAGTCTTAATTAAACGGCGGACGAGAACCAAACTTGGCATTCATTCTTTTGAAGGAGCTCTAATTTCATTTTCTGCTTAGCTGTTATATTTATTTTTCATTTTGGAGTCACTATACAATGCTTTCTGATCTTTAATTTAAGGCCTCTAAGATTTTCCCCCAGTTTGTGAAGGGAACACTACTTTATTACTTCAACATTCTAATTTTGAGAATGTAATAATTTGTGAAGTACACCCCTCATAAGTGACCAAAGTTTTAAACGCTGGACATCAATCCAGTTTGCTGCAGCTTAGATGGAAATCGAAAAACATGCTGTTTCGCTTGCTAAGCAGAATTTCCGTTCGGCCCTGTGTTGGTTTTTGATTTGGCGTAAAACATTTGCGACTTTTCGAAAGTTGATTAGAGGCTTGCACGTAAAGGAATACAAGGAAGTTCGGTTTTCTAGTTCAAAATGCAACCTACAGGGACATATGAAAGTTCGGTGAAATGTTTCAAATCTGAACGCAGATAGGAACTTGTACTCGAGATCAAGTTGGGATTAAGATTTAGCTAAATGTTTAGCGGAAGTTTTGTAAAGAAAGAAATATTTTATTTTCACCCATCTCCTTTAAATCATGTGATGGGACTTTTCAGTCAACATATTTAATGTGCTTGTATCATAGATTAGTAATAAATATCATCGCTAATTGGCAAGCATAAATCTCATTGACTTGATCAAGTGCCCTCGATTTGACTTGATTAAGTCAAGTCCAGAGCCTTTGTAATAATGTACTAGTTGTGGCCGGCTCGTGGCTCAGCGGTAAGTGCGCCGCAGATGAGCATTAGGGCAGAGGATCAATCCGCAAAAAACGAGGAGTCTCGATGACGTTTGGGATGTTCAGCATCTCGCCTCGTTAATTGTACTACCTGGTTGGTGTTTTTCGGGTTTTCTCCCATACAATACTCAAATGACTCAAATGCTGGGTAGTTCCCCTTGAAAGTCCTTTATGTATTCATATATTAATAAGCAGTGTTCATTCATTGCAGAAAAACATTTATTATTAAAAAAACTATGTGAAATGATTCAATTGTACTTTCTCATCTAGTCTCTGAGTCAAGTCTCAGCTAGTCTCTAGTCAACCAAAATGCACTTAAGCATCATTAAGTAGTTGTTATAGCATAGATTATGAAAAGAGCGCCCGCAAAATTAATGCAATGTGACTCCTAGGTTTTTCCAGCTATTCACTGGAGGATTAAAAGAATTTGCTGAATTGCGCGTAGGAAGTGGAGGAAAAAAAATTGTCTTTTGATAAACGTCTTTTGGGATAAGTAAAGTAGAAAAATAAAAAAATAAAACTGAATATTATAAAAGATGATTATAAATATTTTACTAAAATAGAATCTCGTAGAAGCTAACTTAATTTATTTTTGACACAAGAATAAATCATAAGATTTTTATCAACAAGTTTCGTGCCTCTTTGAAATTTTTTTCTTCAAAATTTTGAATAATCTTGATCTATGATGCTTCTGGATCACTAAATTAAAGGAATTTTTTAATCTGTGGCTGCATATAATTTTTCCAAATTGATTTATCAACTAAAAACACTGAATTTCGATGGTAAAGATAATTTATAAATATAAATCCAAGTATTCCATATAAATACTACAGGTTTTCCACTTAAAAAATAATTCATAACAACAGAAAGCAAATCAAATTAAGAAAAAAAAAATATTAGCTAATTTCAACTTGAAACTTTCATCGCATACGTAGTTCTAAAAGTAGAATTCTCTGTAATGTTACATTCATTTAACTACAAGGAAACAAACCCACATAAATAAATCAAAAATATTTTAGCTATACTTAAAAGACAGAACAACGAAAATGATCTCAGGAAATATAATAGGTTTGCCATTAATTGTAAATTCTATATAACTAGTTCTATTACTCCCTCTTACCAAAAACATGGAACATAGTTTATTTTATTGTTGAGGATTACTTATGTATACCACAAATAGCTCCCAGATAGGAGTTCATTGCCTTTCGGGAGACTTTTAGGATTAAATGCCCTAGATTTGCGTGTTATGTAGTACAAAACCCGAATAATCTCCCCAGGACGCCTAATTATCCATGTGAGAAATATTCCATACTTAATCATAATCACTATCGAGTCTCTTCGTTTTTGAAAACAGTGACTGCGACAGACACCGCCAACGGAGTCCTGCGAATCCAGAGTAGTTGCGTATATTATCCCTCTTGGGCGACATTATCAGTTTAGTAATAAAGTTACTTAGTTTGTAATTGACAACGTTCATAAAATAATTGGTCATGGTACACAAAACATTAATTTTTCATGATGATTTATAATATGAATATTATATTATCACTACTAATATTAAACTATAAATATCATATTATACGATAATACTATAAATTTTATATTATACTATAATACTATAAATATATTATCACTAGGCTACGAGTCGGACATTTATACAGCGCACCAGAAATTAATGGACGACATTATCAATTTGTTATCAAGTTACTTAGTTTGTAAGTGACGATGCTCGTAAAATAATTGTTCATGGTAGGCAGACATTATTTTTTCCTGACGCCTTACATTATGAATATTATATTTTTATGTAGACATTTGTCAAACACGGTGAACATTTGAATGATTTAAGAGCAATTTTCGTTTTTTTTTTTTTTTATAAAATTTCATAATGAAATTCTTCTTCAATGACACAGCAGCCCCATGTTGGGCCCAGGCTGTCTGCTTACTGGTAGATTCCGAAACAGGGAGATGTTTTCTTTTTACTGGATAGGGTGGTCAGTCCCATGCTCAACGCTCTACCGTCCTATTAGATCCGGAACTACGGTTTGAATGGATTCCGAACCACTACGAACCATTCATTGCACAGCAGGGACTCAACCCGAAATCTGTGGCACCGAGCTCCAAAGCATGGTGAAATTAGAGATATATTATTAAGACTATGTTAACTGTATTTATTATTACTAAAATTGTAATAATTTTTTAAATAAACTTTTTTCTTAAAAAAACTAACTCTTAACTAACTTAAAACTTGTATCTAAAACTATATTGCATTCTAATTCTTTTTCGTAAGACATCATGTAATTTGACAGCTGCAATTGATTAAAATCGGTGACTAACAATTTCACGATTCCTACAAAATAAAAATAAAAATAAATAAAAATAAAAAAAAACTGTGTGGATTTAATAAAAACAATTCTGATCCACACAAATGACAACATTTCACTTCACACCATGACTAATGAGTAAAACTCATCGTTGTAATAATCAGTTATATAAATAGAAAAGTGTTTTGAATACTGATTCTGCTATTCACAGAAATTGTTTTACAAAAAAAATCGTCTATTTGCTTTTCTTCTCACTACTCTATCGATGGAGTGTTCAATTAATTTAGTTTAATATTCATATTGTATTACATTATACAAGTAATTCTATTTCGTTAGACATTTAATTTAACAGCTTTGATTCACTGAAATCGGTGACTAACGATTTCACGATTTCTTACAAAACAAATTTACAAAAAAAATTAATGAAAAAAGTAATTGTGTGGATTTAATGAAAGCAATTCTGTTCCACACGGATGACAGCTTTTCACTTCACACCATGACAAATTAGTAAAATTCATCATGTCAAAATCAGTTATATAAATAGAAAACTTTTTGAATACTGATTCTGCTATTCACAGAAAGTGTTTTACAAAAAAATCGTCTATTTGCTTTTCTTCTGACTACTCTATCGATGGAGTGCTCATACCGACAAAGGTCATTACGGGACATGAAATGTTGTTAGCAGTGTGTGTTCCCGGGCATCACGCCGCGCTGCGAGCTGTCCAACAAACAAAACGTCCATTGATTGGGGCTGACGGCAATCTTCCTTTTTACGGATCTCATTTATTTGCCATCAGATACGGACTAATTTACGTTTGGAGTGACACGCGGCCCACGCAAACTCCCTTTTAATATGAGGAAATTGGACGTTGTAGAATTAAAATTTTCCTCCTTCGTATGTTCTGATACCAAGAGAAGAAATTCTAATTAGGGAACTAGAAATTTCTTTTTTAACTTAGAAAAATCAAATGGATACATTATAATGAAATATTCTTATCCTTAAACCAGTACTTAATGATATGAGATTCTGTGATAAATAATGAGATTGTATTAATTGAACAAAAATGAAAAAATTATTGGATATATAGTACGACATGCAATCATTCTCAATTGTCTACAAACACCCATGAAAATAAAGTTTTATCTAAAACCAATTAATTTTAAATAAGTTATTGTAATGTAATTATAATAAGGTAGTTATATAGTAACTATAAAATAACGTTTTTATAAAAAGTAGCATTTTAAATAAAGATAAATACGTAAGTAAAATGCAAATTTCTTGAAACCAGCACCTCACAAAAATCAGCATAACAGCTTGCTCTTAGCTAAATTTGCATAGAAATCTAATTTCAACTCTTTTAGTCTTGATAACAACTCCACGTTGAGTGTAAAGATTAGAATTTTAATTTTCTTTCTAAAAGTTGATTGTAATTTGAAGAAAAAAAATTATTCCAGGTAAAGAAATTTCTCTAGATACGTAAAATCTTATTGTAAGTGAAAAAAAAAATCATATGATGAAATAGCCAAAAGTATAAGAAAAAGTTGTGCAATTACATAAACTATAGTTAACAATTATAAGTCCCGCGGAAATGTGCTCTAGAAATCTCGTTGTGGTCTTCCAAAAAACTTAGTGGCCATGTAATAAGAATCATTTAAAGAAATGAAAAAAAAAATAATCCAGATAGAAATATTTAAAAATTAATTGAACATATTGCAACAGAAACGGCGAAAATAGTTAATTCAGAAACTGTGCGTATGATTCTTCAATCAGCAGGATTTAATGAATGCCTTCCCATAATAAAATATTTCATAACCTACAAAAAAACGGCTAGAATTTGCTTACAAATATATTAAAAAGAAGGTTTCGATTTTTGGGAGACTTATTTATTGACGAATGTTAAGTTCAATATTTCTTTATTGATTTGGAGATCAATGACAATAGTTGGAGTGAATAATTCAGTCTTTATTGATTCTCTATAATCATCAATTTAATTTTTATTGACTCTATATTCATCAATTTAATTTTCATTGACTCTATAATCATCAATTTAATTTTTATTGACTCTATAATCATAATTTCAGATATACGATCGATTCATATATCTGAAAACATTGCAAAGTAATCTGGAATCATGTGTTAGTAAATTGGGACTAGGAGAGAGACCCTACAAACATCAACAACCTACAAACAAAACCTCAGACAATGACCCTAAACATATTGCCAATATTGTTAAGGAATATCTCACGTGTAAAATGTCCAGGCCACTCTATTTACCACTTCAGACTTAAACTATATTGAATATATATGGGTTAGTTACGATCAAAGAAATTTTGAAGGTAGCAAACAGACGCGCATGATCTGAAATTACACCAGATTAGATTTAAAAAATAACACCTAGTTTTGCCAATGAAAAATAAGTTGTATGTAATGATTGATTAAAATAGTGGACAGAAAACGGCATTAATTTAAATTTTTTATACTTTGATAGTTATGTTATGAGTAATAAAGTGTATTTTTCTTTGTATGCAGTCTTTAGTGATATTCATAGTATAGATTTTTGTAAATTTTTAAAATGTTTAATTTTAATTTTTATTTTCTTCAATGAAGATAATAGAATCTCAGAAGTATATTTGGGAGCATTTATTTAATTATTTATTTTTGAAATTTAAATAAAATAGTAAAAAAAATATTTCGATGAGTGTACGTAGACTTTGTGAATCACTGTAGAATGATCACCGGCATTCGATGCAACTTCATGTGATCCAAATTCACATTTTATAAAAATTTATATTTGCTTTTCTTTAGAAGGTTATCTCCGAGAATACTAATGACTTAATACAGAACGATTATAACCAATCTTTCTCGATATATGGGCCTCTAGCTATCATATCATTCACTGAAAGTGACTGAAATTTTGGTTTAAGCTAATTTGACGAATACGCTCAAGACTCATATGAAAACGATTGTTAAACTCTATCAGTTACGATTACAGTGATACATTTAATCCTTCAAATTTCATCTGATTTGAAAGATGCCATCAGGCATCATGTTCGACAGTTTCCTCTTGCCATGGTATGTGCTTTAGCACCATTTGCCGCATGCAAAGTATCATCGTGTGTGAAGGAGATCTGAGAGAAGAGAATTTGTGAAACATATTAAAATGTTTTGTTTTCTGTTGCTTCTCTGTAATTATTGGTTGTTTTCACTCTTCTTCTTAATCTACCTCCGGCAATTTTCATGCTACATGTACCTTTCTAACGCTATTTATGATTTTTCGTTACAGATGCTTAGATCACAATTCCAATGTAAAAAGTATGTATTGCCATTTGAAATTTCAGAAATCATGTCATTGCAACTGTAACTGTTACAGCTTAACTGTTGTTTTTGATATAATTCTTGAGACCGTACATCAAAATACCTTAAACCAAAATTTCATTCAGTTTTTGTGAAGGAAATTTTGCATCGAGAACTTTCTTTTTTATAATCACCCTGTATATAATAATTCATCCTCCATGGTTTTTCAAAAAATAAAAACTTAAGAAGAGAGGTTAAAGAATTAAAATTTTCTTCTTAAAAGAGATGACATAAGTTTTTTTTTCTCTTTTAGAAAAATTAAATGGGTGAATTTTAATGAGATGTCTTTGTGGCAAACAATATTAATAATGCAATGCTGCGATTTTTGTATTATTTGCTTTGTTAAATAAATAGGTTTTATAAACCGGAATGCAACTTGAAAACTTACATGTTATACTTTAGCAACATAATACTTATTTATAACGTGCTTCCCATATAACAATGTTTGTCCAATTAATGTAAAATTCGAATTTTTAAAAAGTAGCTTTATTTGCTCTTTCTCCATCCGAAAACATGATATAAAGTTTGTAGCACATTAAAATTAATGATGAAATAAAAAATTTAATATTAAAGTTATCTTGTTTGTAACTGACTATGATCATGATTAAAAATAGCATTAATAATGTAATGATGGTATTTCTGTGTAATATTTTTTTTTGATATTCGAAAGACTGAAAAAATTACACGACAAACTGAAAGACATAGAATGCATAATTATAATATGCATTCTATGTCGTACCAAAAATAAATTCCACATCCGAATTTTTTTAAAAAAATTATATTTGCTCTCTATTGAATATTTCAGTATTGAGAAGATATCTTAAAAATGCTGAAGGGATATTGTAATAGAATTCCTTCACGTGGTTTTAGGTAATTATGGTTAATGATAAGAATTTTAATTGTTAGTATTTTTTAGTTTATATATTTTTAACTGGGGATAGGTTACTTTATTTATGTCTATTTAATGGCTTTTTTGTCTATTTTGGTTTATGGCTGTATGAGATTAAATATTTTATTTATATTTATAGATAACATTATGTTTTGTTACAGAATTTTAGCATGTTGAAAGCATTTTTACTAAACAACTTCAGGTCAGATTATGATTTCCAATGAGGAATGGATTAAACATGTTTTAAATTGCCTAGAAAACATTTTGTAGATAAAACAAACTGGAATGATATAATTATAATATGTAAATAACAGCTTTTGTTGGTTATCAGTTTTACGTGTATGTCTTTAAAATTATTTAACTTTATAGTGAATACTACTTTAGTTTTGTATAAATACCTCAAATGTACATTATGCAAACATTACTAAAATTATCCCCTAGCTGGCGACAAATTTGGCGAGGTCGGTAGAACGTGAAAAGTTTTTCAAGCCAAATTTTCAATATTCAACATAAACAAATATTTAATGTTTTCACTTATATACTTAAAATCAGGATTTGGAACTCTTTTTTTTTTTTTCAAAATATCAACAGCCTACCAGAAACGAAATTTGGAAATATTATTAAATTTATTAGTTTAGCACTCTTATTTCCTTACGTTTGTTAGCTAAAACAAAAATCGCAAAATCACGTTATTAAAAATTAAATTTTTTATTAACCTGACATTCATATAATGCACTTCAGCAAAGTTGGGTAGTTTTCATATAGTTTTTAAAGGAATTTTAAATAAAGTACTGTATATTTTGGATAAAATGTCTTATCCCATATTGAAAATGGATGTAATGTTCCATCACAAACATTTAAGATGGATGATCACTCAGAACAGCAAACTACCCTGCACTTATATCACTCAAGTATGTTATAAATCATATGTCTGTTCTTAAAATAGCACCAATCAAGCTGGAAGAAGATTGTCGTCCCTGTAATTTGTATGACAGATGATCCATTTAAGAACATTTTTCATGAAAATGGCGTGCTTGCCGGACGAAAATTAATTTTCATCTTACTGATTCGGATTTCGATAAAAATCAATTTTTAAAAGGCTAAATTTTAAAATATTTGCATTAAAAATCTAGTATCTTTTTAAGGACAGACAGAAAAAAAATTAAAAAAAAAATACTAACAAGAAAATTTTATTTTGCAATATTTCATGTTTATTTTTATCAGGTTTTTTTTTATTTTCTCGGATGTTTATTAAAATTTCAGAAAAATTATTTTAAAACTAAGATTCGAATGATTGTTAATAAACTTATAATATGTTTTGATTCTGGAAGTCAAGAGGAATTGAAAAGAAAAAAAAAAAAATAGCAGAATTTTTAAGATCAAATTAATTCAAAGAGCATTAGAAATACATTGCTTTAATATGTTATAATTTAAGTTGTTTTTATAAAAACATTTAAATAACATTTTAAACATAACTAACATTTAAACTGAAAGTAACATTTTAAACATAGCTAACATTTAAACTTAAAACACAAAAAAATAACATTTAAAACTGCAGTAAAACAAAAAACAAGTAATAAGTTAAAGTAACATTTTAAACTGCAGTAAAAATCATCTTCAACAGAAAGACAATATTATACGATATTGAATAAATAATTACCATCTCCTTCAAAATAATTAATATATCCGCAATTTATCAGAGAATTGATTATTCACAGTGTTCAACTAAATAAACTGTTTAGTGAACTTCGTCTGATTTAAACCTACTTTGAAATTTGGACATTCAATTATCGATAGTGTGGAATTTAATTTTATGACTCAGGATTCGATAGAGATGTGTAGATCTTGCATAACGATGCGAGTTTACCTAGGAATCTTTCTAAGGGATTCAGACAGAAAGGTTATATGGACCTAACGAAGCGTGAAATGAGCTGCGGAAATGACCAAACTTCTGTGAGTGGCTTCTTCTGTGATCTATGACATTCATGATGGGCCAAATGGTCTATCACGTATATACTAAATGCAACTCAATTCAGGTCTTTTACTCTGCTCATTTGTGAATTGCTCATGTTCTTTAGTGCATTGGTTGGTATGCCAAATGCGTTGGTTAGTAGGCAACCAATGCATTCCAAACTGATATGTTTCTTGATACTCTGAAGATCTGTAACTTATGATATTTATGATAGATGTCAAATAGTTTACCTATTATGTCTCAGATTTAACTCAAATCAAGTCATTTATTCAGTTCATGTCTTGACACCCTACAGATCTGTAACTTATAATATTTATAATAGGTGTCAAATAGTTTACCTATTGTATTTTATATTTAACTCAAATCAAGTCATTTATTCAGTTCATTCATGCATTGGTCATGTTTTTTATTAAATTGGTTGGCATGGAAATCAATGCATTGCGGTCTTGAAATGATTCTTGAATATGTTAAGATCTGTGAGACTACAGATTTAGTTTGATATAGCTGAATTAAATGAAATAAACCACAACACAGCAATTTAGTTTGTTTAACATGCTTAATTGAGGCTTGAATTAAAAAAAAAAAAAAGGATCATTTTTACTAAGGGTGGAATGAAATGTAGCGACTCGTGTCTATAATGGGAATGGCATAGACACGGAAGTAAAAAATAATAGTTGAAATCGTTAAAATACTAGGGAGTAGTAGGCGGATTCATTCAAATAGTCAATAATAGTAGGAATCGTTAAATAGTTAGGAATAATAATCAGAATTTGTTAAAATAGTGGAAAATAATAGTCAGAATTTGTTAGAATAGTGGAAAATAATAATCAGAAATAATTAAAAGTTGAATAATAATCGAAATCACTAAAATAGTCGAGAGTAATAGTTGGAATCGTTAAAATAGTCGGGTATAATAGTCAGAATTTTTTTAAATAGGGCAATAATAGTCAGAATTTGTTAAAATAATGGAAAATAATAGTCAAAATTTATTAGAATAGTTGAGAATAATGTTAGGAATCTTTAAAAAAGTCGTGTAGAATAGTCAGAATTTGTTAAAATAAGGGAATAATAATCGAAATCATTAAAATAGTTGGGAGTAATAGTCGGATTCGTTAAAATACGAATAGTCTGAATGACAATTACATGATATCTATGACCAAATGTCTTACATTTGTACTCCAGGAGAATTATGTGATAATAAGATCACATCCTACACTCAAGATCCCTGCTGTCATACCTCCTGAGCTTCATTCCTAATAGCAGTGACAAAACATGAGTAGAGTGCCCACGTAGTGCACCCTAGTTAATTCTAAACTTGTTACATTTCTGTCGTTCTAGTTAGGGTAGAGTGCTAAGCATTCTGAAACAACAGTAATAAAATAAATTACATCAATTCATCCGTTGAGATCTATTCACTCATAAAGTTTCTTCTTAATTATTAAGAAATAGTTTTAATACAAGAAGAAATTCTATATTTATATATTACAATATAGTACTACTATGCATCAATGAAGCGCGTGTAAAAATGCAAATCTAATTATAAAACTCATATTGAGAAAGTGACTTAATCAGATTGAATTGCGTTTAAATTTTTTTCTTTATATTAACAAGACTTTTAATAAATACGATAACAGTTTTAATAACTACTAAGTTGTCTCAAATTACTTGCATCGCAAATGCTAACGTTTAATTTTTAGTAGAACTATTCACTAATTAAGTATATTTCTGCATTCTAAGTTCTAAATTTTATGGGTTTTTTTTTTTGTAAGTCCAATACATTTTTGTGATGTCTAAACTTGTTCTAGCAAATGAGTCATTATATTCTCCTCGTTTAATTATAAGGTATTTCTTATAAGGTAAAAATTAAAGTTTTAAAAAGCTGTAAAATAAAGCCATCATCTCATCCGAACTGAAAAATGGCTGCAATTCGCGACGACACGTATAAATCGTTAGTGAAGTGTTATGGCTGATGTTTATCAGTCTCAATGTTTCCATCTAAGTTTCAACGACAAAGAAACTGAGCTCAGGGGAGCATCACAAACACTTTTAAAAGACAAACCGTGCCTTTTTTTTTCTTTTTCTAAAAGACATTCCAGGGCAATAAAAGTTGATCTTAAAACTAAGCCACCCTTTAAAAAGTAAATCTCTTATTCTTTATTTGTTTTTAAAGAGTTTCAGTATCAAGCACTTTAGCGGTGATAATTTGAGCCGTGACAGTAAAAAGTGTTCTAGGAAATCACTTAAAATTAAAGTATCTCTCGAGTTTAATGGCATAAACAATGCAGTGACAGCACATTTTTTTAAGACAGGCTTTTCAAGTTTCATTTGAAATATGACGAATTTCATGTCGTAATGAAAGTCGTTTTTGAAAAAGTATTGATACATTTGTAGAAATTTATTTTTCTCAAGTGTTTAACGAAACATTTATTATTTTCTTTAAAAAAAGAATTTAAATAAATAGTAATTTTTACAGTTTTTGTTTACAGTTTGCAGTTTAATTTCGTAATAACAGCCTTTTCAAGTTTTATTTGGAATATGACAAATTTCATGTCGTAATGAAAGTTGTTTTTGAAGAAAGTATCGATACATTTAGAGAATTATTTTCCTTCCTAAGTGTTTAATGAAACCTTTATTATTTTCATTAAAAAAGGAATTTATATAAATAGTATTTTTTGCAGTTTTTGTATACAGTTTGCAGTTTAATTTTGTAACAACAGTCTTTTCAAGGTTCATTTGGAATATAACAAATTTCGTCTGGTATTGGATGTAACGTTTTTGTAAAAGTATTGATGCATTTGGAGAAATTATTTTTTCTAAAGTGCTTTACATAACATTTATTATCTTCTTTAAAAAAACGAGTTTAAATAAATAGTAAAACTTTGTCCGCAAAAATTTGAACAAAGTTGGTTTCTTTCTCTGTACACGAAGTAACGTTCTAATGAGGATTAATGATGAATGAAATTTTGTGTTTCCTATTTTCAGAGTTGCAGAGCTTTTTAACCATTTTGGTTCTCTGAAGGGTTCTTTTATTCCTTTTTTCGGTGGTTTTCCGAGTTTAATTTTCTCGAAATATTTTCCTCTGAGGATATTCGAATGACTAATTAGAAGGGAGTAAAAAGTAATGTGACTTTTTTTTTTTCTGAAATGTGAAATGTAAAACTTTTATGGAACAATACTATCGAATGCCAATGTTTGAATAAAATTTGTGGCACACTTATATTTATGTATTTATATTTTAATAGAAATAAATCCCAAAAGCCGTTAGGAAAGTATATTTTAATTTTTTAAAAAATAAATAAGTAACAATATCCTTTATAAACTAAATATAATTACAAGTGGAAGTTATTGTTTCTAGAAAATGAAAACAAGCAATTCTCTAAAAAGTGAGGTTCATTACTAACTGTAGTGGGGAAATATGAATACAGTGTTATAGGTCTCATGTAGTGTACTCTAGTTAATTCTGAAGTTGTTACATCTCTGTCATTCTAGTTAGGTTAGAGTGGTAAACATTTTCAAACAACAGTAACAAAAACGAATTATTAATCAAGTCATTGTTACATCAAGTCATCCGCAGAGCTTTATTTACCCACAACTTTTCTTTTCAAGTATTAAGAAATAGGTTTATAGAAGAGGAAATTCTATATTTAATCATTACTATGTATTAATGAAGTACGTGTAATAATCAAAATCGAATTTAAAAAAAACCTCATTTTGAGAAAGTGACTTAATCAAACTGAATTGTATTTAAGATATTTTTCTTTATATTAACCAAAAGTCTTTAAATAAATACGATAACAGTTTTAATAAACTTTTATGTTGTCACAAATTGCTTACATCGCAAATGCCCACGTTTAATTTTTAGTAGAACTATTCACTAATTAAGTTAATCCAAAGTTCAAAATGTTATGTGTTTTCTTTTTTTATGTCTTATACATTTTTGTGATGTCTAAATTTGTTCCAACAAATGAGTCATAATATTCTCTTCATACAGTTATAAAGTATTTCTCCGAAGCTAAAAATTAAAGTTTTCAAAAGCTGTAAAACAAAGCCGTCATCTCATCCAAACTGAAAAATGGCTGCAATTCGCGAGGACACGTATAAATCGTTAGTGAAGTGTTATGGCTGATGTTTATCAGCCTCAATGTTTCCACCTAAATTTCAACGGCAAAGAAACTGAACTCAGGGGAGCATCACACACACTTTTAAAAGACAAACCGTGCCTTTTTTTTCTTTTTCTAAAAGACATTCCAGGGCAATAAAAGTTGGCCTTAAAACTAAGCCGCCCTTTAAAAAAAGTAAATTTCTTGTTCTTTATTTATTTCTAAAGAGTTTCAGTATCAGGCCTGGAGCGGTGATAATTTGAGCTGTGACAATAAAAAATGTTCTAGGTAATCACTTAAAATTAAAGTATCTCTCAAGTTTAATGGCAAAAACAAAGCAGTGATAGCACATTCTTTTTTTGAGACAACCTTCTCAAGTTTCATTTCGAATATGACGAATTTCATGTCGTAATGGAAATCGTTTTTGAAAAAATATTGATACATTTGGAGAAATTTATTTCTAAAGTTCTTAATGTAACCTTTATTATTTTCTTTAAAGAAGAATTTAAATAAATAGTAATTTTTACAATTTGCAGTTTAATTTCGTAATAACAGCTTTTCAAGATTATTTGGAATACGACCAATTTCATGTCGTAAAGAAAGCCGTTTTAAAAAAGTATTGATAGATTTGTACAAATTTTTTTTTTACTAAAGTGTTTAATGAAACATTTATTATTTTCTTTGAAAAAAAGAATTTAAATTTAAATAGTAATTTTTACAGGTTTTGTTTACACTTTGCAGTTTAATTTCGTAATAATAGCTTTTCAAGTATCATTTGGAATATGACAAATTTCATGTAGTAATGAAACTCGTTTTTGGAAAAAGTATTGATGCGTTTATAGAAATGTTTTTTCTAAAGTGTTTAACGAAACATTTATTATTTTCTTTGAAAAAAAGAATTTAAATTTAAATAGTAATTTTTACAGGTTTTGTTTACACTTTGCAGTTTAATTTCGTAATAATAGCTTTTCAAGTATCATTTGGAATATGACAAATTTCATGTAGTAATGAAACTCGTTTTGGAAAAAGTATTGATGCATTTATAGAAATGTTTTTCTAAAGTGTTTAACGAAACATTTATTATTTTCTTTGAAAAAAGAATTTAAATTTAAATAGTAATTTTTACAGGTTTTGTTTACACTTTGCAGTTTAATTTCGTAATAATAGCTTTTCAAGTATCATTTGGAATATGACAAATTTCATGTAGTAATGAAACTCGTTTTTGGAAAAAGTATTGATGCATTTATAGAAATGTTTTTTCTAAAGTGTTTAACGAAACATTTATTATTTTCTTTTAAAAAAAGAATTTAAATTTAAATAATAATTTTTACAGGTTTTGTTTACACTTTGCAGTTTAATTTCGTAATAATAGCTTTTCAAGTATCATTTGGAATATGACAAATTTCATGTAGTAATGAAACTCGTTTTTGGAAAAATTATTGATGCATTTATAGAAATGTTTTTTCTAAAGTGTTTAACGAAACATTTATTATTTTCTTTGAAAAAAAGAATTTAAATTTAAATAGTAATTTTTACAGGTTTTGTTTACAATTTGCAGTTTAATTTCGTAATAATAGCTTTTCAAGTATCATTTGGAATATGACAAATTTCATGTAGTAATGAAACTCGTTTTTGGAAAAAGTATTGATGCATTTATAGAAATGTTTTTTCTAAAGTGTTTAACGAAACATTTATTATTTTCTTTTAAAAAAAGGATTTAAATTTAAATAGTAATTTTTACAGGTTTTGTTTACACTTTGCAGTTTAATTTCGTAATAATAGTTTTTCAAGTATCATTTGGAATATGACAAATTTCATGTAGTAATGAAACTCGTTTTTGGAAAAAGTATTGATGCATTTATAGAAATGTTTTTTCTAAAGTGTTTAACGAAACATTTATTATTTTTTTTTGAAAAAGAATTTAAATTTAAATAGTAATTTTTACAGGTTTTGTTTACACTTTGCAGTTTAATTTCGTAATAATAGCTTTTCAAGTATCATTTGGAATATGACAAATTTCATGTAGTAATGAAACTCGTTTTTTGGAAAAAGTATTGATGCATTTATAGAAATGTTTTTCTAAAGTGTTTAACGAAACATTTATTATTTTCTTTGAAAAAAAGAATTTAAATTTAAATAGTAATTTTTACAGGTTTTGTTTACACTTTGCAGTTTAATTTCGTAATAATAGCTTTTCAAGTATCATTTGGAATATGACAAATTTCATGTAGTAATGAAACTCGTTTTTTGGAAAAAGTATTGATGCATTTATAGAAATGTTTTTTCTAAAGTGTTTAACGAAACATTTATTATTTTCTTTGAAAAAAGAATTTAAATTTAAATAGTAATTTTTACAGGTTTTGTTTACACTTTGCAGTTTAATTTCGTAATAATAGCTTTTCAAGTATCATTTGGAATATGACAAATTTCATGTAGTAATGAAACTCGTTTTTGGAAAAAGTATTGATGCATTTATAGAAATGTTTTTTCTAAAGTGTTTAACGAAACATTTATTATTTTCTTTTAAAAAAAGAATTTAAATTTAAATAGTAATTTTTACAGGTTTTGTTTACACTTTGCAGTTTAATTTCGTAATAATAGCTTTTCAAGTATCATTTGGAATATGACAAATTTCATGTAGTAATGAAACTCGTTTTGGAAAAAGTATTGATGCATTTATAGAAATGTTTTTCTAAAGTGTTTAACGAAACATTTATTATTTTCTTTGAAAAAAGAATTTAAATTTAAATAGTAATTTTTACAGGTTTTGTTTACACTTTGCAGTTTAATTTCGTAATAATAGCTTTTCAAGTATCATTTGGAATATGACAAATTTCATGTAGTAATGAAACTCGTTTTTGGAAAAAGTATTGATGCATTTATAGAAATGTTTTTCTAAAGTGTTTAACGAAACATTTATTATTTTCTTTTAAAAAAGGATTTAAATTTAAATAGTAATTTTACAGGTTTTGTTTACACTTTGCAGTTTAATTTCGTAATAATAGTTTTTCAAGTATCATTTGGAATATGACAAATTTCATGTAGTAATGAAACTCGTTTTTGGAAAAAGTATTGATGCATTTATAGAAATGTTTTTCTAAAGTGTTTAACGAAACATTTATTATTTTCTTTTGAAAAAAAGAATTTAAATTTAAATAGTAATTTTTACAGGTTTTGTTTACACTTTGCAGTTTAATTTCGTAATAATAGCTTTTCAAGTATCATTTGGAATATGACAAATTTCATGTAGTAATGAAACTCGTTTTTGGAAAAGTATTGATGCATTTATAGAAATGTTTTTCTAAAGTGTTTAACGAAGCATTTATTATTTTCTTTGAAAAAAGAATTTAAATTTAAATAGTAATTTTACAGGTTTTGTTTACACTTTGCAGTTTAATTTCGTAATAATAGCTTTTCAAGTATCATTTGGAATATGACAAATTTCATGTAGTAATGAAACTCGTTTTTGGAAAAAAGTATTGATGCATTTATAGAAATGTTTTTCTAAAGTGTTTAACGAAGCATTTATTATTTTCTTTGAAAAAAGAATTTAAATTTAAATAGTAATTTTACAGGTTTTGTTTACACTTTGCAGTTTAATTTCGTAATAATAGCTTTTCAAGTATCATTTGGAATATGACAAATTTCATGTAGTAATGAAACTCGTTTTTGGAAAAAGTATTGATGCATTTATAGAAATGTTTTTTCTAAAGTGTTTAACGAAACATTTATTATTTTTTTTTAAAAAAAAAAAGAGTTTAAATAAATAGTAAAACTTTGTCGGCAAAATTTGAACAAAGTTGGTTTCTTTCTTTGTATAGGAAGTAACTTTCTAATGAGGATTAATGATAAATGAACTTTTGTGTTTATTATTTGCCGAGTTGCGGAGATTTTTAGGCATTTCGTTTCTCCAAAGAGTTCGTTTATTCCTTTTTTCGTTGGTTTTCCGAGTTTAATTTTCTCGAAATGTTTTCCTCTGAGGACATTCGAATGCCTAACTAGAAGGGAGTAAAAAGTAATGCGACTTTTTTTTTTGAAATGGGAAATTAAAATGTAAAACTTTACTAGAATAATACAACCGAAAACCAATATTTGCCTAAAATTAGTGACTCACTCGTTTATGCATTTATATTTCAATACAAATAAACCCCAAAAGACGCTAGAAAAATATTTTTAAGTTTTTAAAAAAATAAATAATTAACAATATCCTTTATAAACTAAATGTAATTAGAGGGGGAAGTCATTATTTTTGGAAAATGAAAACAAGCAATTCTCTAAAAAGTTAGGTTCATTACTAATAGTAGTGGCAAAATATGAGTACAGTGTTATAGGTCCCATGATCAGAGTTACTCTAGTTAACTCTGAACTTGATACAACTCTGTCGTTCTAGTTAGATCAGAGTGCCTGGCATTCGAAAACAACACTAACAAAATAAATTTCATTAAGTCATCCGATGAGCTTTATTTACCTCTAACTTTTTTTCTTAATTATTAAGAAATAGGTTTATAGAAGGCGAAATTCAATATTTAGGCATTACATTATAGTATTACTGTGTATTAATGAAATACGTGTAAAAATACAAATCTTATTAAAAAAAACCCATTTTAAGAAAATGACTTAATAAAACTGAATTGCATTTAAGATATTTTTTCTTTATATTAACAAAAAGACTTCTAATAAATACGATAACAGTTTTGATAAACTTTTACGTTGTATCAAATTGCTGGCATCGCAAATGCTCACGTTTAATTTTTAGTAGAACTATTAACTAATTAAGTACACTTCTATAGTCAAAGTTCTAAATTTTATGGGTTTTCTTTTTTAAGTCTAATACATTTTGTGACGTCTAAATTGGTTGTAGCAAATGAGTCACTATATTCTCCTCGTTCAGTTTTAAAGTATTTCTCTTAAGGTAAAAATTAAACTTTTAAAAAGCTCTAAAATAAAGTCATCATCTCATCCGAACTGAAAAATGACTGCAATTCGCGACGACACGTATAAATCGTTAGTGAAGTGTTATGGCTGATGTTTATCAGCCTCAATGTTTCCACCTAAATTTCAACGGCAAAGAAACTGAACTCAGGGGAGCATCACACACACTTTTAAAAGACAAACCGTGTCTTTTTTTTCTTTTTCTAAAAGACATTCCAGAGCAATAAAAGTTGACCTTAAAACTAAGCCACCCTTTAAAAAAGTAAATTTCTTGTTCTTTATTTATTTCTAAAGAGTTTCAGTATCAGGCCTGGAGCGGTGATAATTTGAGCCATGACAGTATAAAGTGCTCTTGGAAATCACTTAAAATTAAAGTATCTTTCAAGTTTAATGGCAAAAACAATGCCAGCAAATTTTTTGGAGACAGCCTTTTCAAGTTTCATTTGGAATATGACGAATTTCATGTCGTAATGAAAGTAGTTTTTGAAAACAGTATTGATACATTTGTAGAAATTCTTTTTTCTAACGTGTTTAACGAAACATATATTATTTTATTTAAAAACGAGTTTAAATAAATGGTAAAACTTTGACCGCAATAATTTGAACAAAGTTGGTTTCTTTCTCTGTATACAAAGTAACGTTCTAATGAGGATTAACGATGAATGAAATTTTGTGTTTCCTATATGCCAAGTTTCAGAGCTTTTTAGCTATTTTGGTACTCTAAAGTGTTCCTTTATTTCCTTTTTTCGGTGGTTTTCCGAGTTTAATTTTATCGAAATGTTTTCCTCTGAGGACATTCGAATGCCTAACTAGAAGAGAGTAAAAGTAATGGGACTTTTTTTTTAAATGTGAAATCAATAAGTAAAACTTTGTTAGAACAATATTATCGAAAGCTAATATTTGCATAATATTAGTGAATCACTCATTTTTGCATTTATATTTCAATACAAATAAATACCAAAACATGTTAGAAAAAAATATTTTAATTTTTTAAAAAATAAACAAGTAACAACATTCTTTATAAACTAAATATAATTCGCAGTGGAAGTTATTGTTTCTGGAAAATATTCTCTATAAAGTGAGGTTCATTTTAAATAGTAGTGGCAAAATATGAGTACAGTGTACTAGACCCCATGTAGTGTACTGTAGTTAACTCTGAACTTGCTACATCTCTGTCGTTCCAGTTAGGTTAGAATGCTAAGCATTCTCAAACAACAATAACAAAATAGATTACACCAGTCATCCGGTGAGCTTTATTTGCCTGTAACTTTTGTTCTTAATTGTTAAGAAATTGTTTTATAGAAGAGGAAATTCTATATTTAGGCATTACAATATAATATTACTACTTATTAATGAAGTACGTGTAAAAATACAAATCGAATGAAAAAAAAAACTCATTTTGTGAAAGTGGCTTAATCAAACTGAATTGTATTTAAGATTTTTTTTCTTTATATTTACAAAAACACTTTTAATAAATACGACAGCAGTTATAATAAACTTTTAAGTTGTCTCAAATTGCTTACATCGCAAAAGCTCACGTTTAATTTTTAGTAGAACTATTCACTAATTAAGTGCATTTCAGCATTCAAAATGCTAAATTTTATGGGTTTTCTTTTTTAAGTCTAATGCATTTTTGTGATGTCTAAATTGGTTGTAGCAAATGAGTCATTATATTCTCTGCGTTTAATTATAAAGTATTTCTCCTAAGCAAAAAATTAAAGTTTTCAAAAGCTGTAAAACAAAGCCGTCATCTCATCCAAACTGAAAAATGGCTGCAATTCGCGAGGACACGTATAAATCGTTAGTGAAGTGTTATGGCTGATGTTTATCAGCCTCAATGTTTCCACCTAAATTTCAACGGCAAAGAAACTGAACTCAGGGGAGCATCACCCACACTTTTAAAAGACAAACCGTGCCTTTTTTTCTTTTTCTAGAAGACATTCCAGAGCAATAAAAGTTGGCCTTAAAACTAAGCCACCCTTTAAAAAGTAAATGTCTTATTCTTTATTTGTTTCTAAAGAGTTTCAGTATCAGCCCTGGAGTGGTGATAATTCGAGCCGTGACATTAAAAAGTGTTCTAGGAAATCACTTAAAATTAAAGTATCTCTCAAGTTTAATGGCAAAAACAATGCAGTGGCAGCACATTTCTTCACAATGCAGAGACAGCCCTTTCAAGTTTCATTTGGAATATAACGAATTTCATGTCGTAATAAAAGTCGTTTTTGAAAAAGTATTGATGCATTTGGAGAAATTTTTTTTTTTCTAATGTGCTTAACGAAACATTTATTATTCTCTTTAAAAAAGAATTTAAATAAAGAGTAATTCTTTCAGTTTTTGTTTACATTTTATAGTTTAATTTCTAATAACAGCCTTTTCAAGTCACGTATTGAATATGACGAATTTCATGTCGTAATGAAAATCGTTTTTGAAAAAGTATTGATACATTTGGAGAAATTTTTATCTAAATTGCTTAACGAAACATTTATTATATCCCTTGAGAAAATTGTTTAAATAAATAGTAAAACTTTGTTCGCAAAAAATTTAACAAAGTTGATTTCTTTCTTTGTATACGAAATAAAGCTCTAATGTGGATTAACGATAAATGAAATTTTGTGTTTCCTAGTTGCAGAGCTTTTTAACCATATTGATTCTCTAAAGAGTTTCTTTGTTCTGTGGTTTTCCAAGTTTAATTTACTCGAAATGTTTTCCTCAGAGGACATTCGAATCCCTAACTAGAAGGGAATAAAAAGTAATGTGACTTTTTTTTTTTAATGTAAAATCAAAAAATAAAACTTTGTTAGAACAATACTATCGAAAGACAATATTTGAATAAAATTAGTGACTCACTCGTTTATGCATTTATATTTCAATACAAATAAATCCCAAAAGATGTTAGAAAAATAAATTTTAATTTAAAAAAAAAATAAATAAGTAAATAAATAAATAAGTAATAAATAAAGTAAATAAGTAAATAAATAAATAAATACAATATCCTTTATAAACTAAATATAATTATCAGTGAAAGTAACTGTTTCTGGAAAATGAAAACAGGCAATTCTCTTAAAAGTGAGGTTCATTAATAATAGTAGTGGCAAAAAATTAGTACAGTGTAATAGGTCCCATGTAATGTACTCTAATTAACTCTAAACTTGTTACGTTCTAGTTAGGTTAGAGTGCTAAGAATTCCCAAACAACAACAACAAAATAAATTACACCGAGTCACCGTTGAGCTTTATTTACCTTTAACCTTTCTTCTTAATTATTAAGAAATAAGTTTAGAGAAGAGGAAATTCTATATTTAGGCATTACAATATAATATTACTACTTATTAATGAAGTACGTGTAAAAATACAAATCGAATTAAAAAACTCATATTGAGAAAGTGACTTAATCAAACTGAATTGTATTTAAAATATTTTTCTTCCAAAAGACTTTTAATAAATACAGTAACAGTTTTAAAAAACTGTTATGTTGTCTCAAATTGCTTACATCGCAAGTGCTCATGTTTAATTTTTCATAGAAATATTTACTAATTAAGAACATTTCTACATCCAAAGTTCTAAATTGTATGGGCTTTCGTTTTTAAGTCTAATGCATTTTTGTGATGTCTAAATTTGTTCTAGCAAATGTGTCATTATGTTCTCCTCATTCAGTTCTAAAGTATTTCTCATAAGGTAAAAATTAAAGTTTTAAAAAGCTGTAAAATAAAGCCATCATCTCATTTAAACTGAAAAATGGCTGCAATTCACGACGACACGTATAAATCGTTAGCGAAGTGTTATGGCTGATGTGTATCAGCCTCAATGTTTCCACCTAAATTTCAACGGCAAAGAAACTGAACTCGGGGAGCATCACAAACACTTTTAAAAGACAAACAGTGTCTTTTTTCTTTTTCTAAAAGACATTCCAGGCCAATAAAAGTTGGCCTTAAAAGTAAGCCACCCTTTAAAAAATAAATTTCTTATTCTTTATTTGTTTCTAAAGAGTTTCAGTATCAGTCCTGGAGCTGTGACAATTTGAGCTGCGACAGTAAAAAGAATTCTAGGAAGTCACTTAAAATTAAAGTATCTCTCAAGTTTCATGGTAAGAGCAATGTAGTGACAGCACATTCTTTTTTTGAGACAGCCTTTTCAAGTTTCATTTGGAATACGACGAATTTCATATTGCAATGAAACTCGTCTTTGAAAAAGTATTGATACATTTGCAGAAATTTTGTTTCCTGAAGTGTTTAACATAACATATATCATTTTCTTTAAAAAAGAATTTAAATGAATAGTAATTTTTACAGTTTGCAGTTTAATTTTCTAATAACAGCCTTTTCAAGTTTCATTTCAAATATGTCGAATTTCATGTCGTAAAGAAAGTCGTTTTTGAAAAAAATATTGATGCATTTGGAGAAATTATTTTTTCTGAAGTGTTTAACGAAAAATTTATTATTTACTCTGAAAAAAAAGAGTTTAAATAAATAGAAAACTTTTTCCGCAAAAATTTGAACAAAGTTGGTTTCTTTCTTTGTATACGAAGTAATGTTCTAATGAGGATTAACGATAAATGAAATTTTGTGTTTCGTATTTGCCGAGTTGCAGAGCTTTTTAGCCGTTTTGGGTCTCCAAAGGGTTCCTTTATTCCTTTTTTTGGTGGTTTTCCTAGTTTAATTTTCTCGAAATGTTTTCTCTGAGGACATTTGAATGCCTAACTAGAAGGGAGTAAGAGTAATGGGACTGGTTTTTTTTTCGAGATGTGGAATCAAAAAGTAAAACTTTGCTAGAACAATACTATCGAAAGCTAATATTTGCGTAATATTAGTGACTGACTTATTTATGAACATATATTTCATTACAAATAATCCCCAAAAAATGTTAGAAAAATATTTTTTTAATTTTTAGAAAAAGAAATTAGTAATAATATTCTTCATAAACTAACTGTAATTAGCAACGGCAGTTATTGTTTATGGAAAATGGAAACAAGCAATTCTCTAAAAAGGGAGGTTCTCTCCTAATAGTTGTGACAAAATATGAGTACAGTGTAATATGCCCATATAGTGTATCCTAGTAATCTCTGTCTTTCTAGTTAGATCAGAGTGCCCGGAATTCGAAAACAACAATAACAAAATAAATTACACCCAGCCTTCCGATGAGGTTTATTTACCTATAACTTTTCTTTTTTTATTAAAAAATAGGTTTATAGAAAAGAAAATTCTATATTGATGTATTACAATATAGTATTACTGTGTATTAATGAAGTACGTGTAAAAATACAAATCGAATTAAAAAAAAATCCTATTGACAAAGTGACTTAATCAAACTGAATTGCATTCAAGATGTTTTTATATTAACGAAAAAACTTTTAATAAATACTATAACAGTCTTAATAAACTTTTAAGTTGTCTCAAATTGTTCACGCTTAATTTTTAGTAAAGCTATTCACTAATTAAGTACATTTCTACATCCAAAGTTGTAAATTCTATGGGCTTTCTTTTTTAAGTGTAATGCATGTTTGTCATGTCTAAATTTGTTCTAGCAAATGAGTCATTATGTTCACCTCGTTCAATTTTAAAGTATTTCTCATAAGGTAAAAATTAAAATTTTAAAATAAAGCCTCCATCTCATCCGAACTTAAAAATGGCTGCAATTCACGAGGACACGTATAAATCGTTAGTGAAGTGTTATGGCTGATGTTTATCAGCCTCAATGTTTCCACCTAAATTTCAACGGCAAAGAAACTGAACTCGGGGGAGCATCACAAACACTTTTAAAAGACAAACAGTGTCTTTTTTCCTTTTTCTAGAAGACATTCCAGCGCAATAAAAGCTGGCCTTAAAACTAAGCCACCCTTTAAAAAAGTAATTTCTTGTTCTTTATTTATTTCTAAAGAGTTTCAGTATCTGGCCTGGAGCGGTGATAATTTGAGCCGTGACAGTAAAAAGTGTTCTAGGAAATCACTTAAAATTAAAGTATCTCTCTAGTTTAATGGCAAAAACAATGCAGTGACAGCACATTCTTTTTAAGACAGCCTTTTCAAGTTTTATTTGAAATATGACGAATTTCATGTCGTAATGGAAGTTGTTTTTGAAAAATTATTGATACATTTGGAGAAATGTTTTTTTCTAAAGTGTTTAACGAAACATTTATTATTTTCTTTTAAAAAAGAATTTAAATTTAAATAGTAATTTTTGCAGTTTTTATTTACAGTTTGCAGTTAATTTCGTAATAACAGCCTTTTCAAATTTACATTTTGTATATGACAAATTTCATGTCGTAATGAAAGTCGTTTGTAAAAAAATTATTGATATATTTGCAGAAATTATTTTTTTCTAAAATGTTTAACGAAACATTCATTATCTTCTTTAAAAAAGAATTTAAGTAAATAGTAATTTTTACAGTTTTTGTTTACAGTTTGCAGTTTAATTTCGTAATAACAGCCTTTTCAAGTTTCATTTGGAATATGACATATTTCATGTCATAATGAACGTCCTTTTTGAAAAAAGTATTGATACATTTGTAGAAATTTTTTTCTGCAGTCATTAAGGAAACATCTATTATTTTCTTTTTCAAAAGAAGGGTTTAAATAAATAGTAAAACTTTGTCCGCACAAATTTGAACAAAGTTGGTTTCTTTCTTTGAGTACGAAGTAACGTTCTAATGAGGATTAACGATGAATGAAATTTTGCGTTTCCTATTTGCCGAGTTGCAGAGCTTTTTAGCCGTTTTGGGTCTCCAAAGGGTTCCTTTATTTCCTTTTTTCGGCGGTTTTCCGAGTTTAATTTTCTCGAAATGTTTTCCTCTGAGGACATTCGAATGCCTGACTAGAAGGGAGTAAAAAGTAATGCGACTTTTTTTTTTGAAATGTGAAATCAAAAAGAAAAACTTTACTAGAACAATACTATCTAATATTTACATAAAATTAGTGGCTGACTTGCTTATGCATTTATATTTCAATACAAATAAATCCCTAAAGACGTTAGAAAAATAAAGTTCATTCTAAACTAAATGTAATTAGAAGTAATAGTTATTATTGTTTCTGAAAAATAAAAACAAGCATTTCTCGAAAAACAACCGCCTTAGACAATATTTTTAACAAAGCAACACACAGAAAACAATTTTATTATTTTCCAATTCTTTCCATCAATAAAAATGATTAAAAAAATTTTTTTTTTAGTTGAAGCAAATTTTCAGAAATTAGAAGATAGAAATTTTTTTATAATTTCTGAAAATTTCATTAAATTAGAATTAAGATTAATTAGAATTGGAATTTATTTCCTTAATTATAAATTAGAATTAAGATTGATTAAAATTAGAATTATATGTTACTAATATATAATTCTAATTTCTAATTCTAAATTCTAATTTATTTCCTAATTATATATTCATTAATTAGAAATTAGAATTAAGAAAAATTAGAAATTATCTAGAAATTTTATTATAAGAATTTAGTTTTAGCCAGTATCAAAATTCAATTCCCTTTGGTGGCCTGTGTTGCCGTCACTATTTGAAAAATTGAGGTGAGTGAAGTATTTTTCCATACATTATATAAACGTGGGGCGTTTCCTCTTAAGTTTTTCCTCGAAGTCATTAACTGGTCAGTTTTATTACTCAAAGGGTATTAAATATCCACTTCTATGAAAGAATATCATAAATATCTCAAGTTATCTTAATAAAAGTTATTAAGAGATTAAAAGATTCATTGTATCAAATATAAGGAAATTCAAACATCTGTTACAAAATAGAGCTAAAATGCATTAATGGTAACTAAATGCACAAAAACAATATTATATTGTTTCCAGGAAAATTTACTTTCATAATATAATCATTTTGCTCATCAATATCTCTTTAAAGAAATTTACTTATTGTTGATACTCATAACGATAGTTTTTGTACTACTTCCTGATAATATGAAGGAAAATAGATTAACAATTAAAAGTTCAGTCTTAATTGTACAGGTGGTCATTAAAAAAACTGAAACACATGCAAAAGTCATCATCCGTTTTCAATCCGCTTCCTTTAATCTTTTTTACAGGTCTTTAGTGATGTAAACGAATCTGTATAATGTCTAACAGCAAATAAAATTCTTTGAGTTTTCCGATTCCAGTAAAAGACCAATTCTCTAAATTTGATAAATACTGGATAAATTTCAATGTCAGATTATATCCTAGCGATCACACGATTCAAAATATAATCGCTTGGTCTGACTAACTGGATCTGTCGGTGATCTTCTAGCCAAGAGATTATATCATTATCTTAAAGTTATGTTAACTATATTTCATTCAGTCTTTCAGTGCCCACATTGTACACATTACTCGAATTTATAACAGAAATATTAATTTCAAGTTTGCCTATGTTATTAATTTCAATAAATTATTAATCCTTTTAATAAGAATGCATGTTATAAGACTCCATTAATATTTTAAATTAAGCTCTCTGGCAGTTTAAAGGCATATTAGTTGTCATTAGAATCAAGTACACTCAATTCGCATCCAATAAACTTTCCAAGACATATATTTCTACTGTTCTATATATTTTTGATCTTTCCTTTAATGGAATTTTTTTCAGCGATATTTATTTAAAAACATTTAGCTTTTTTTTCTACTTAATCAAGATACTTCATATTTTACGTCTGTTAGACGTAAAATATAAGTATTTTTTTCAAATACGAAAATATAAAGTCAAAATATAAAATATAAATAATACAAAATATTACATTATTTTTTATATTATTTATATTTTATATTATTTATATTTTATATTATATATATATTATATTATATATATTTTATATTATTTCATAATTTATATAAAATATAAAGTATTTTCTTTGTATTTTACGTAAAATATAAAATATCATTTTAATGAAGAGTTCGATTAACAAATTTATTTATTTGTAATAATAATCTAATCCTATCCTCTAAGGCATGTGATTTATTTATATAAATTCCCAGTTAGGCATAAAGAAAAAGCTAAACACTGAAATAGTCGTAAAGCAAATTTTAAATTATGTATTAAGATATTATTTCCTTTTTTCTTAACATTGTGATAGGTACTGCAATCATTTGCATTATGCCTTTTAATAAAATATCTATGCAACTTATTCAAGGAATCATTATTTTAAATGTTATGCCAGAAATCATTGATATTCCGTAAAGAACGAGAAAAATCTTGTAGCCCCGTTCGTATTTTATTAACGAAATACATTCGGCGAGGAAGGTATTTCTGTCGACATATAGGTTCGATGTAGCAACTGAAGAATTAATTTATTTCCAGAGCAGGATAAAAAATCTTAAGGAAATGGGACGTTTTAAAGAGGGCGAAACTCTTCCGAAAAAGCCTTGTTGATGCTTCGGAACTCTATTTTTCACTTCCATTCTGTTTAAGAGTCTCCCAAGTGGCACGCGGAGGAAAAAAAAAGCATTTATTTTCTTAGTTCGAAATCTTTTCTTATATTCTTAAAAAGGAAAAAAAAACTTTTTCTGTGTATCTAAGGCCTCTTTGAAAAAGGAATTTTTTTTTTCTGTTTGCATTTTGTGAATGTCCATAAAACGCTTTCTTTATTCTTCTAGATTTATTTTTATACAAATGAAAAATTATCGTACGTAAAAGCCTCATTTAGTCTTTTTATAAAGTCATTTTATTGAAATATTCTGGGAGCAAAAATAAAAGACCTAAGATTTTTTTAACTTATTTATAAAATGTTTGTTTGCATATTTATTCGTTTTATTTTTTAAGGGATCTTACTCATCAAAAGCCGTTTTTCTGTTTATTTAATCTTCATGTTATCCAAATGTTTTTTTTTTGTTAGCCGAATCTCTTCTGCTAGTACAGTAAAAAGGCCATAGACTATCTCTAGACCATATATTTATGTGTTGTTTCGTATCCCCTGAAGAGTATAAGAATATCAAATATCGTGGTGCTCCCAAATAATATTGGCTATGCTAATTGCCTGTTCGGAGTACAAATCCTCCTCCGAGGGATGGTCCAGACAATGTATGGCGGCTGCTACAGCTGGGCAATTAAAGACATGATGAGGAGTAAGCTCGACATCAGGGCAGTTGCTACATTTTTTGGTATTTTTTTAATGCCATCAGCAGAAATTTTCATATTTTTGTGGTGCTTCATCTTTAACCCTTTTGAAATTAAGGAGGAAGTACCCCAATCTCCTCATATTCTTATATAGATCATATACCATATATAGATTACATAGCATAGAATTTTCTGTGTAATATTTATAAATTAACAAAATAATATTACAAAGTAAACCAGATATAGAAAAAATCAATTAATGAATGAACTTGAAGAAAAAGGTAATTTTTAATATCAGCTAATTGTTTTCAAGTTTCATCTTTTCGTTCCAATAAAAACAATTAACCTCAAATTGAATGGGCTTAAACCGGAGATCACAAATCACTTGGTGGCCCAATCGAATTGATTCAAGGATTTAATGAGGCTAAATGAGAAAAAAAATCATTAATAACATGTATTTTATAATAATACGTAATTCGGATTTGTAAGAATAAATCTTGGAAAGTCCAATACATCTTTGAATGTCAGCTAACACAATTAACACATCTTAACAATCCGGCCCTTAACAACTACAAACCATGGGTTGGTAAACACAGCAAGTAACAAGTATGCCAAGTGCAATATAAAATATCAGTAGTTTTCCACGTTCTATCAATTAAACATAGGCTATCATAATTACAGTTTGATTTATTTAAAAAATTTTCTGTGTCGAACTGGAAACTGGGTCATGCCTGCCAAAGATGCTTGATTTGAAAATTGACAATTGAAACCGAATTGAGAGCTATCTTGTCAGTATCACGAATAATCACGATAAATCTGTAAGCCCCGATTCAACATTCAAACAAACCTAAACTCCCAACTCCTAGAAAATTTTTAAGGCTTTCAGCGTTAATTATTCTGAATTTGAATGTTGTATGGGAGTAAACCTAAAGACACCATACTAAGCAGCTTAACTGTTAATGCAAGATGCTTGCCCATGTTGTCACAATTGCTATAGAGTCTCATCGTTTCTGAAAGCAAGAGATTTCAACCTCCTGAACGATAGTTTATAATATTGCAAGAAAACATTAACTGAATCTCTGGTTGGACCAAAAGAAAAAAACTATGCGTTTCTGTAAGGCTTTTTAATAAAGTTACTTTAAAATGACAAACGAAGACGTTTTTTGGACAAATAATTGGCTGCCATTGATTTCCACCTCACTTCTAATACAAATGGTGCCAACTGCGTTTTAGAAAACTTTCAGGATATCAATTTCTTTCATGGCAGGAGTTAGCGATTCCATCTCAATAAAGAAGGAACTTAAGTCTAAGGACTGTCTTGGAGTTTACATTTGAGATCTTTTATGAGGAACAATAGATTTATTATTGTCCATGGTGCACCAACACCTCTACATACTGACATCACAGTTTTAGAATGAACATCCCCAAGGGAGTAGCATCATACTTTCTTTCTTTTTATTTTAACGAAAGATTTTTCGAACTTACGAACAGATAAAAATATATGTCTAAATTCATTCTTGCCATAGACCTGACATCTTTGATTCAGATTTCCAACTGAACTCATTCTATTGTGAAATATAATGCACCATCCATTACATCATTTTAGGCTTCATTAAAGATACTGTAAAAATAATAATACATAAAAAAGCTGTCATTTTTTTATTGAAATTTAAAAAGATACCTAGTGTGCCACAAATTATCGCACGAGGCTTCCAGAAATAGTAAACAAATCAATAGAAAAATTAAAATAAAAGCATTAAACAAATGATTGAATTTAAACCTATAACAATACAAAAAATAAATAAAAAATAAAAGAGAGACACACAGACAGAAAAAGTTTTAGGAAACATTTTTTTTTTATTTCCAATGGCAGACTATGAACAGTTACAGCAATAAAAAAAAAAAAAAAAAAAAAAAAAAAAAAAAAATAAATAAAAAAAAACCCTAGATAATACAACAAAACACGCTGAAAAAAACAGAGTTCATTAATCTAACAATAATGCCAAGTTGCAAATATTTTAGCCACTAAAAAGTGTTACCAGGTGCACCACGGGGAGGTAGATCTTCTGCGCACCCTGTTTTAAAAAACATCAAAATAAAAATTGACAAATTTACAGAAAACCATAAAAGTAAATCATCTTGCTAACACGTTTACTGTTCGTTTAAGTTATTTGAGTGACAGTTCTTTACTTAAAACTTTTCCAGGATGTTAAAGTCTGTGCCAGCTTTAAAAGCATGCGATTTATATTCAACAATCCACCCACATTGCATTTGCAGAGATCAATTAAGAATAGATTAAATTTATAGCAGAATTGAATTGAGAATAGATTAAATTGTCCTATCCAGTTTTAAAAAGTTATGTTACTGGTTTATTTTAACCTTTATGTCACCGAATACACGAAATCTTAATGTTTCTGTGCATCTTTAAGAACTATAGCATTCCTAGAAGTAATTTATAATTTGGTCTTTGATGAGAAGTACACTTCCTGTTCTAGTGTTCAGAGTTCGATTGAGTTATGGGGTAATGAAGCTCACGTATTCTATTTTCCCGGGAGCAGAAATGGAGTAGAGAACCAAAGTCTATACCGGATTCAATCTTCTACTGAAGCGTAGGCATTTTAGTTTGATGTTTAAATTAAATTTTTCACCTGCTGCTTTCGACTCGCCTGTCATTTTGGACATTTTAACTTGGTCCAAATTACTGAATTTAATTCTATTAAGGAACTACTAGAGGAAGTGGAAACCTGAGGGGTTGGTAGCTAGCTCTATTTGGAAAAGGGAGGGAAAATTAAATCACGCGCTTTTCGGAGCACAGTGACTTGGATGCCAGTTCCACAGTGCCCAGCATTTTGGAAGCTACAAAATAACCTTTAACCTTAGCATTTTCAACATGGGATATATTTTTAGACGCTGTACTTTGAAAATCTGCAGGGATATATAGTAATACATTGATGTTTAACTGTGGGTGACTAAAGCATTACACTATTAACATAGTCTTCCTGCATACTACTAAGGATTTACAAAATTAATAATTCCGACATAGAAGACTATACAAATGTGTATAAGCCTTACAAGAGTAAATAAAAATGTTTTCAGACTTAGACCAAAATCTGTCATTTATACAAAATTTATCAAACAGAATATGATTTTCAGCTAATTCTGTTCTTATAAAATATATATTTTTAGACGTAAAAAAATGTATCTATATAGAAAATTGAAATTAGTTTCATTTATATAAAAAAAATTTAAAAGGATGCAAAATGTGCAAAACATGACCGTACAGGGACAAACCAAATTCTGTTAAAAAAAGGACTAGATTCGGGTCTAGACTAGGTCTTCCACATTTCATTCTAGATTAAATCTAGATCTACTTAATAAAATACGATTAACGTGAGTCTTCTACGTTTCTTATATATTTTTTTATATAAAACGAAGTTTAACTAATATATTTAAATTAATTTTTAAAATGTAATAATATGTGATACTTTATTTAATTTAATTGGGAAAAATATTTAAAAAAAATCAAAAATAAAATTTTTATTAGATGATGGTAAAAATATTATATTAAATTTGCCATTTTCTTACATGAGATAGTAGCATTTATAAAATTATTTTTACCTTACCAAGATTTCCTTAATTTTCCAGAAAAATTAAAATTTATTTTCCAATTACAAGTAAAATTAATTTTAATTTTTCCAATTAGGCTTTTCAATGAATCGCTTAATTAGTTTTCTATTTTAAAATTCCATCTTTCAAAAGATTCATAGAAGTATGCCTTTTTGAAAGTTTTTTTTTTAATGAATAAGTATGCATCCGTTCATAAACGTACTCAAATAGCTGGCATTCATTAATTCGGTCCATCGATCTAATTGATAAAAAGTAACGAAAAGGCTAACTCAAGTTTTTTTTCTCCTAGCAGGATCTATTCAGTTTATTATTCAAAGTTTTCCAAGAGTTCCATTTTTTTTCCAGTATCTGTTTAAGAAACCTCGTTAAAGAATCTGAATAGATACTTTCAGCCATATTTTGCATCATTTAGAAATTTCCCTAATGATGTACGAAAAAAAAAACCGTTTTAATTTCTTACCGTCTATCATGAAACTTAAAATAAGTAACAAAAAGAAAGCTTAGAAGAAGCAAGGAACAAGTTCTTAACATTATTATTAATATACGTGGTCTTGTTATACTAACCTTGTTATACTTAACTTGATGTAAATAAAGTTAATGCAATAAATTTTAATTAATGCGCAAGTGTATTTTAAAAATAAATTTAAAAAGAAAATTTTGTTACTATGAAAAGAGGATTTTAATGATGAATGTAAAAAGAGCAAAACAGTCATCATTTACCTATTGACGAACAGTATGAAAAAGTTCAATTTAATAATGAGGCATTTTATTTAAAATTTATATTTTTCAATTGCAATTATTGTTTTCAAAACTGTTGTTATTTTGAAGTTTAATTATTGACGTATGATATCTTTAATCACTGTTATCGTTATATTTCATTAAGATATATCTTAATTCTTACTATTAAGTCACACTCTCCCTATATATATGTCTTGTTCAAATTTTCAATCGTTCATGAAATACTTTTCATTCATCCACTCGAGTTCAAATGCACTTTTTTTTAAACTTGTAGTGGATGACACTGGATGTGAATGCAGTTTTTTCAAATATTAATTCATTAATTAAATTTAATTAATTAATTTTAGTTGTTTTAGATTTAAGTTGTATGTATCTACCAATAGATGGCACCAGATGTAAGAGGAAAATTTCAATTTTATTTATAGACTTTCTGCAATATAGTGAAAAAAAGTAGGAATTGACTTAATTTTTTTATATATTGCTTGTTAATATCATGCTATGCTTGTTATTCGATCAATTTATTATTATTATTTTTTTTTTTTTTTTTTTGCGTCCTTTTAATTTTATACTTTGAGAACTCAATGTTGACAATATTTTACTTTTGTTTGCAGTGGTTTTATAATGGGAGCTATTTTTGTGTCGAGTCAAAAGAAAATGTCTGCGTTGTTGATTGTTGGTGTTCCATTTTAGCATGAAAAAAATCTACTCTGCCAAACCAATCCTTTCTAAGCTTCACAAGTCAAAACTGAAGATATTTAATAATTTCACAAAAGAAATTCTTTTTTAAAAAATTTTATTTATATAATAAATACTAAAAAATTATTTGTGTCAGTAAATAATAAACATTTTGATAGTAAACAAGGATTATAGATTTTTTTCAGTTATTTAAAAAGTTTTTTTTCTAAAATTTATGCTGCATTTATTTATAACAAGGTACTTTGAAGAGTGCATTTTTACAGAGTTTTTAATACTTGTTCACCAGAAATATTTGACATCGAAGTTATTTTGCTGCTTGGTAGAAAAAAATATATACAACCATCAAACTTCAAATAAGATTTAATTTGAAATATAAGTTGATGTGCACTTCCAATAAAAAAAAAAAAAAAAAAAAACATTAAACAAAATATACAACATTTTTTCCTTTTTTTTTCTAATGCAGCTGGCAAACACCCAAAAACAACCTAAGAAGTATCAATATCAAACAAATTTATTAGACCAATAACGCATAGTACAAAGAGGAAATTATTTAAAATATTGCCCCTTATTTGAAGAACGTGAAGAAATAAATATTTTTCGTAGCCTCTAAAGCTTTTAATTTATATAGGTAACTTGTAACAAGGTACTTTGAAGTCTGCTTTTAACCTCTGATGCACGCTTCGGCATTAATTGAAAAATGCTTTAAATGTGTTCTTGGTGTATGCCAGTCTATAGTACTTCCACAAATTGTTGATCTAGTGTAACAACGAGTGGTGTATGCTGGATGTTGGGCCAGTAATTTACCAATGAGAGTCCAAATATATTCAGATTAAAAGAATGGGCAGGTCAAGAAATCAAGGCAATATGGTGGGCGATGGGGAATTGTTAAACATGTCGTCTCACTTGCGATTTCAAATAGACCTGTTGAATTATTTCCACAGGCAAGTCTTGAAAGTAAGATAAGACAACAGACTCCAAAGTCTTGGATATAGAGTGCTGGTTCTTAAGCGTACTGGCAATGCATATTAAGGAGTAACTCTCTGCATTTGGCTAACTCTCTGGCCTTTGGTACCACTGGCTTCGATGTTAAACTATAGATTTCAGTTTAATTAGCCAAAAGTGTGCAAAAGTTGACCGTGGAGCTACAAACCAGACAAAAGAATCAATGCCAATCCAAACTATAACACAACTAAAGAACTGGTACGGAGAAGAAAATGCAAGAGTCATGGAATCTCTCTCAAATCAACATGTGTCATGCCATTATATCATCAAATATCAAATAAGTTACCGTTGCGCTTAGTACAAGTAGAATTTAGAATAATTATTTAGGCAAGATTCCATCTTATCATTTTTATTGTACCAAACTTGAACTCCACAAAGTAATATATATATATATATATATATATATATATGTGTGTGTGTGTGTGTGTGTTCCGACATTAACTTTTAAATCATGAACTAAAGCAAAATGTAGATACATGTCGTTCACCATCAAGTTCCCCTCCAACATTACCAAATAACTCCACATTTGTCACCAAGACTGCCGAATCTTTCTTCTTCTTCATTGGGGCAACAATCCCATGGTGGGTCAGAATCGTCTGCCTACTGGCAGATTCCGAAACATGAGATATTATCTTTTTACGGGGTAAGATAGTAAGCCCTATGAACCACTACTAACATCCATGACAGCACTCGGCCTGACGACTCAAACTTGAAACCTGTGGCACTGAGCGCTAGAGCGCTAGCTGCAAAACTTGTAGATACTTTTAATATTTCGCTTTTTACAATGTATATGAATATAAGGTATTTTTTCAAAATGATTTCAAATTAAATGTTTAAACTGAAATTAAACAACTATTCTCGCATTTATCTATAATTTTTATGACAATATAATGTTTTTTTCAACATAAGGTAATTTATTTCTCTTATGAAATTACATAAATTCTCGTCCTAATTATTATTATACCATAATTCAAGATAGTAAACCTCCTGAAAGACTAATAGCTTTGCTTTGTAGTAGGTAAGAATCGATATTTTCTGTAGTTCTTGATGGATTCACGAGGGAAGACGCACAACGCTCATCAAAGCACAAAGATATCACATCCTATTGACCCAATATGACAGACACCTCTCTGGGAGTAGGTATAGATAGATATGAAGAAGAGAGAGCCTAATGAATCAGAATCATGTGATAGTACAAACTTATTTTTGCCCCGCTGGCGACAAACCTGTCATTTTGGGAGTAGAACCACTGATCACAGAAACTGGGTCTCTTCAATCACTACCATGGAAGTGCACCCAATGAGAAATTGTTCCGGATAAATTAATTTTGAAAAACTTTTTTCATTATACGTAATTCAATTGTTGTGAGGCATTTAGTATGTAAGGTTCCAAATATGTTTAGGTTGAGCGATGGGCCTGGAAATATTTCATGCGTTATTCTTTCAAAATTTCTTTCGTTATATATCATGCATTTATTTTATTAAAAATTGAAATTTAACATATTGGAAAGGAATCGACAAGGTGATATCTTTTACCAATAAATTACAATCTTAAATTTACTATATTTCTTACTTTTATACATTTACAGGAGCTGTATGTCCTGTCTCTTACATACACAGAAAATACAGAATAAATATTTTATTATTACTTTGTGTTGTGACTAATTCTCAATGTCCGACAGAGCGCGATGGACACTCCATGAAGTAATCTACTCATGGAAGGACGGAAAGGGAGGCAGCTTCTGTTGTGATGGGGCACTCGCAGGTAGAAATCTAAATTGGCTCCGTGACACTGAAATAGGAGGACAGTGCCTTTTGGGAGGGCTTTTAGGGTCAGCTACCCCGCATTTGCATATATTATGGGAGACAACACAGAAAACTCCCACCACGTAATCTAATTAACGAGGCAAGACGCTGAACATCACAAATGCCATCGAGTTCCCTAGTTTTTAAAACAGTATCTACAACAAAGCCGTCAGCGGATTAAACCTCCGCCCTAATGCTCACCAGCGGCGCACGTTGTCACTGAGCCACGAGTCGGGCCTGATGTCTTTTAAAAAGCTTATGCAAATAAATTCGTTTTAGAATATTTTAGTAAATTATTGGATGTTTTTATTATAGAAGTCTGACTTGGCTCTGAGACGTTAAAGAAGCAGGGCAGTGCCTTCCAGGAGGACTTTTATTGGGAACTACCTCATGTGTTTGCATATCGTATAGGAGAAAACTGCCACCAAATGTCTGACTCACGAGGCAAGATGCTGACATCACAAACGCTAATGATACTTTTCGTTTTTGAACAGTGTCTACAACATTGCCGCCAACGAATTGAACCTCAGCCCTAATATGCTCACCAGCGGTGCACTTTACCACTGAGTCATGTGCCTGCCTTCATTATTAGGTATTTCGTCATTACGTTGAATTTCTGAACTAAAAGTGTTCGAAATCCAACAAGCGCAATGTAACTGTGAGTTTTAATTGCTTGCAGGGGAATGATAAATCCCTAGACCGAAAACTTTTTTTGTTGTATTCAAGGCGGAGAAAAAAGATAATATGATCGCCTATATACCATTGACAATGTTTGTTCCATATTTTGGTGGTGAAATATGACTGCAGAATATATATACATAGTCCATACCCCATATCTTCCGTGATGTATCATAAATAAGTAGAATCTGCTACTTAACTGCCTTTTTTAATTCCGAATGAATCCAGGACAGTGACCAGCAGTTGAAAACAGTAACTATATTAACAAAATCATTTTAAAGCAAAAAGTATCATTATTTTTTGTAAGTATCTTAAAACTGATAATGAGGACCGTTAAATAATTTAGCCTAATAAAATTAAAAAGAAAATAAAACTAATTTTTCTTTATTAAAATTGGCAACTGCAATTAAATATAACATTGCAACATATCAGATGAAATAAATACTGGGTGACTTTTAATTAATCTACAACTTTTAACTGTAATAACTTCTCACAGTCTCACTAGATGGCACTGTGAATGTGTACAATTAGAGAGGGCATAAATGGAACTTGTTTCGTGTCAGTTCCAAGACCTTTTGAAAAAGTCTTCCGAAGTGTCCTATTCAACCAAATAAATCGTATTTTTATTATTAAAAATTGAAAAAGCAACCTTAATGTAGTTAATTGTAGTCAAAATGCAACTAAGAAAGTCGTTTTGTCCCCATATTAGTAATCTGGGTATGAACACTGGTGAATATTGGTTCCTGCAAGATGGTGCCCCTCCTCATAGAACACGCAGTGTGTTTGACACAATGAGTTAGGAACTTGAGCTATTGAGTTTAGACTCAAACAGTTTTCCTGTTGCATTGGATTGATCACCTTACTCACCAGATAAAAATACGGTACTTACATATTAACGCCACCGCAGCTACAGATTTGGCGGTTTTTAAGTGGCGCCAATCTCCACTTAAAATTTTTGTGACAAATAATAAAATATATAAAACACTTCATTTAAAATCAAAGCACTTTCAAAATTCAAAAGAAACTTTATTTAAAAATAAAGTAGTCAATCGGATTTCGGTGGAAAATGGGCCGATATAGAGTTTAACATAGATTCAAAACAGTCTCTATTTTGGCGCATTGGCAGCTCTTTATTGGCGCATTGGCAGCCCTTTATTGGCGCATTGGCAGTCCTTTATTGGCGCATTAGCGCAACTTCTGCTGCAGTGGTGTTAATACGTAAGTACCAAAAATACATCTGATTTCTATCTTTGAGGTTATACGAAAGATTTTTTTTACAAGAAGCCGATAGATATTAATAACTCAAAAGCTAGAACAGCTAGCTAATAAATAAATAATAATATTTACTTTATCTAATTATAAGAATTTCGAATTGATAAATGTTTACTTTTGGAAAATCTAAAGGGGTGAAAACAATTAAAATTTAAAAAAAATTATAATAATTATTAAAATTCTAAAATATTTCATTAAAGATAAATATTATATCTAACTGAGAAAATATAGAGTAAAATGCGTCTTTTGTGTAATAAGAGAAGTTTAATTAGATATTCACTTTCAGAAGTTAATTGCATTAGAAATATTAACTTTCATTTTATTAGAAAGATAATTGGTTTTCACTATTCTAGGAATAACAATAATTATAATTTAATATAGGATTTCCAGCTAATTAATTTACATTATAATGAATTTCGCAGAATTAATATATACTTATTTAGACTATAATAATAATATCCCTTTAAAAATATCTCAATGTTTTATGAGTAAATAAATGAAGCCTTATCTTTTCAGAAAATTCTCATCTGGATTGAGAAATATTGTTCTATTTAATCCCTGCGAAAATATTTCTTCATACAAATGACTTTAATCTGCTTAAATTTTTTTATTTAAAAGCACGTCGTTTTAAAGCGGCAAATTGAATTCTCAGAATCTATTGAAATTCGCAAGTATAACCGCATTTTTCTTATAAGATGACATCATATCCTTATCCTCATGCTTTTAAGTCAACAGACTATTGAAATAATGTATTATACAGTGGCGCTATTCGAATTAGAAATTCACTTCTGTAATGAGATTTTCCATTTCGAAATCCTCTTAAAGTTTGCATTAAAGATGATGCTGCAATTGGCAAAGAAGTTTGGACGAACCCCAATAGCAACAGAGCAGAGAAGATTTTCAAATGGAATGCAGGAAAGTGAAATTATGTTTCTATTCTATTGACAGAGCGTGGGTGAAAGTCAAATCTAAAAGATAAAATATTTCGTATTAGTAAACACGTTTACGCATTGTGTTGCAGTTACAATGAAATAGTTTCAAAGAATATTTTTACTGTGGAATATAATCTTTTTATCAAAAATCTGACATTAAAAAGAATTTTTGTTTGTTTGTTTGTTTGTTTTAGTTGTTTGGAACAAATAACGGAAATTTTAATTAAAGAGTTTATGAAACGCAAAAGAAATAATATGTTTTTGGGAATTTTTGTTTGTTTTATTAAATTTTGTTCACAAAATTTTTCCTTTCTGTTGTACTTTATAATAACTTGAAGGTGCCATGAATGTGATAATGTTTTTTGTCAACATTTAATTCAGAAACACAACTTATTATATTCAAGCATTTATGATTGCTTCTGAATGCAATAAGCCCTTTTGAATACTTCGAATGAAATAATTATTCTGCCCTACAAATTCATTGATAACTATTGAAATGTGCTACCTCATTGTAAGAACATTGTTTGATTCGATCTCATCCATTCAATGCCAATTTTATGAACAAAGAAACTATATTTATTATATGTGTATTTCTAATAACTAGTGAGACATTGGATGTCTGTTAAAAGATTACGTCTGTAGAAAATTAATACTTTGGTATTAAGTTATAGAAAATTATTATTATAATGTTTAATATTTCAGGATTATGAACTGCCATTTTAAATTGCGTAATTTATTAGAAGGACAGTAACTAGAGATTATAGTTAGGGCTCTTAATCTTTTAAGATATTGAATAAATTCACATTAATCTTGAAAATATTTATGAAATTTTCGTATCAACTGAATGAATAGTTAGAATATTTCATTCAAAGTGATACAATTTCCATTCATTGTCTGCACAAAATAATTATTTATTATATAATCATTTCTCACAAAGACCTGGAACGATCAGGTGGATAGTGTATTAAGTTTCAAAAATGAGATTCTCAAGTTCTGCATTAAATATTTCCGTATATGTTCTGGACATCGACAAGATAAATCTATAAGTCAAACTGTTCATTTGTTGGGTTCAAGAGGCATTGTGCTATAGCCATTAAATTACTAATAAGTTTGAAACTCGAACGTTATTTTTAAGTAATAAAACATTCTGTGGATATTCAAAAATATGTTAACATTTTGTTTTTATTTATTTAAATAAGACTTAAATTTGTTCACGAGATAGAGTACCTGTTGAAAAGTACTTCTATGGAAATGGTTTGATAACAATTAAGTCTCAACAATCCCTTTATTCGTCATTGTTACAACCTCTACTCTCTAGGAAGATTTTCTTTTAAGTTTCATTAAATGACTGTAGGTTTTTCCTTCCTTTCCGGTGGTACCATGAATGTTTGTAGTGGTTCGGAATCCACTTTAAACCATCGGTTCCGGTCTAACAGGACTGTAGAAAGTTGAACATAGGGCTGACAATCCTATCCCATAAAAAGAAAACATCTCCTGTCTCAACATCTGTTAACAGGCAGACGGCCTTGGGCCACCATGGGGCTGTTGAGCCAATGAAGAAGAAAGAAGGTTTTTCCAACAATATGGAGATTAATTCTGTAACATATTTCGACGATGTTACCATGCTCCGAACTTGAACTTAAACTTATTTCATTATTGTTTATACCAAGGATTTCAGACAGGCAAGCTGAGTTTACTGAATAATTATTATTTTCTCAATCCACTAGATTATAGTGCGTGTTTTATTGCATGCGTGTTTATGAAACACGCATGCAATAACATCGAAAATGAAAAAAATGGCCTTTTAAATAGACAAAAGTGGCTAAATAATACCTTCTCGCTTTAGTTTTATTATCGCAAAATGTTTACTCAAAGATCACTTTACATGAACCGATATATTTGAACTATATATTATATTTATTATACCCATACATTTGAACCCCACAACATTATTCATCGCACAGCTTGATCCCCTTCTATTGTTCTATAGTTTTCTTCACCAGTTTAATCATTGGTCAACCTTCTATTAAATTACGCTACAGCGTGCCCTTGGAATCTCACTGTATATAGAACAGCGGGTTACCACTCTATTAGAGAAAAATTACTTAGCCTGAACCAGTTTGCCTGTGACTCACAAGTGAATAGAATGGTCCTCCGCTGATATTCTGATCCAAAGTCCATGTTCTCTGTTGTTTGCTATATGTGTTCTTCTATGCATATAAATGAACGGTATATAAATAGGTATTTCTAGTGCAGTATTCATCTGAAAACGGTATCCTTGGAACTCGGATTCCTAAAGTCACATGAAGGTCGCGATAGAACATAGATGCTGTTGCATTTGTGTTACGCCTCTCTTTAACGAACATGTAGGTCGAACATTGGTCTTGGGTGACCTTGTCTACGCTTCTTCTCCAAGCATTAAGTATATTTACACCAAAGTAATTCTAGAAATGATTTATTAACGAATTAATAAAAAACAGCTAAATTCTAAAATAAAGTTTTAAAATTTATTAGGTTTTACGACGTAGGAATAAGAAAACTCTACAGAGCTACTGGATGTTACTATCGGACTGTTCTAGTTGTTATAATTTAAAAAAAATGTAGCAGCGTTGCCAATTGTAAAATAATAAATTTCAGATCCTGTTTTAATATTTAACATACTACAATATCTACGTTGTTAGTCATATTTCAACTTCGCCCCAAGATTCGCCATCTCATAAAACTTTGGTAGTTACTTATTTTAACTACTTCTTTTTTTTATTTAACCAAATTTCATAAAATAATTCCATGAAATTCATCGAGTTGTCTGAACGAAAGAAAAACGAAAATTGCCACATGTGGTAATGAATCATGTTCCTCTATATGCATCACACACACGAAGTACATGCTTACTTATTAGAACTGCACAGTTGTTTAGAAGGGTTATTTTTATCTGTCGTTCAATGCTTTTCGAGAAAATCGACAAAATATGCAAATTTTCTTAATTTTGAACATTTAGTATTAGATTTATGAAATATGATTACCGTCATTCCAACTTGGAGGAAAAGTAATTTATGAAATAAATCATAAACTGCTATTAAATTTCCTGCTCTTAGCCATTTCTTCCATAAAGGACTTCCATTAGAAGTCCAAGAAGTTAAATTACAAATTATTATTATTATTGCTCGTAATTTTGTCTTTTTATCGAAACTAATTTCTGAACACCTTGGGGAAGTTGTCAAAACATTTTGGCATTACTTTCATTCTGAATAGTTTTGTGCAATTTTCCAATTTTAAATATATATAATTTTTTCGTTTTGCCAGAAATTAAGTATCTTCTCATCCTCATCCTTCAGTAAATCCTCATTTATGTAAAATATTTGTAAACTTATTCGAAAAAAATACTAAAATAATCTTGGAAAGTACTCATAATTCTTTAGTAAAATTGTAAAGTTTTTATATATTACTTATGCATATGTACAATTTATGTTAATAATTATTGATCAATTGAAAACTAAACAAGTATAAAAAATGGAATTTATCAATATATTTAATCAGTCCGTTTAAAAAAAATTTTTTTTCGTTATTTTTTCTAAAAAGTATGAGCTATGTATTTGCCTAGAAATTCCAGAAATTGAGAATTGTTTAAAAGACTTTGTTTGTTTATTCATGGAAATAAAACTTTACTAACTCATATGAAATCGATTTTGTGATTCGCATGAATCATTGTATCAGATTTAAAAAGGACACATTCTAATCGCATGAGTCACAAAACCTTAAGCTGTGACTATTGGGATTGAGGCAGGTATTGGGATAAGCGAAATCCGCAATAGACAGATTTCAGCACTAAGTTTAAAATCTTCTAGAAGGGATATGGTATCTTAGACGACTCGGAATCACATAGCAATACAAGGTGCAAAATGCTTTTCTGTCGTAATAGGGGTGAATAGAATTACTAGAAAATAAAGAATACCATTCAAATGAATATGCCCCGAATCAAAAAATGCATTAAAAATAAATTAACAAAAGTAGCAATGGTCAACTATGGATGCATGCCCTCTTCACTCAAAATCTTCTAAATTCTATAATGTGACATCCCGGAATGCTGCACTATAGCTTGCTTGTTCGAATTTGAACAGTCTTAAGTATCCTTTTCGATGTTCGGAGTCCATTGGTTAACAACTCATGACACATCGGTCATGAGTTTTTCTGGAATTTTTCTGAGATTTCTCTGAAAAGTTCATCTCACGCACTGGGGCAGGCATCTAAAGAGAATACGCCTCGTCTGATAATGTGACTGATTGTACTCGGCAAATCCATAAGGCAGGTGCATATCCGCATTCGTGATCCCCCATCCTTCTATCGCTGTGTCAGTGTATAAGTTTTTGAGAGAACGCTCTGAATTTCCGTGCCCGTGTAATGGCGTCTACTGCGTTTGGAAAACATTTCCGATCCAGCATTGACAGTGATCCCAGGACGTCTAAGAATACACTACCCCTTCTAGAATTTTGTAAATCTGGTGTTGAAATAAGCTATATATTCTAATATATAGAAAGAATCTATTCTTTATACACACACACACACATACAATGAAGAACACAACACATAACACAAAAACCAAAGGAGAACAAAGAAGGAACGAATAAATAGCTGGACTATTTTGCATGCTACTGGTATACTCTACAAGTAAATTGTGTATCAAAACCATCATAGCTTTCACAAAACAAAAATTCTGGGGTGTCTGATATCCAAACCTCTAAAAAAAATATAGGTAAAGAAACCAGAAAAAAGTACCAGGAAATCCATAAAACACGAAATAGTATATAATAAGGGCATGTAGGCAAATATGCTTAACTATCTACTTAATAATTGAAATAAAGAAAAGCATAAAATTAAACAAGAATATTACAAAGGCGTAGCGACTTGATAGACAGTGTGTTGGCTAACATAACTACAAAGATGAACAAAAAGCCGCCATGTCCTTGATTGTGATGGACACTTTGAATTTCTAGTTGGGTTCGAGAAGACAAAAGGAGAATAAAATATCTTTCAGGATATTCATTTAACTATGGATATTTGTTCAAATTTGTACAGTCATAATAGGAGTGCAAAAGTAGCAGGCTCCCTTAAGAACAACGCTGAGTAACCCTGCATTCACTATATGCCTGATATTCTAGTAGGCAATATCCTTCGGAAAAATGTCTTGAATTTAAAAAAAAGGAAAGTATTACTTCGATGACAAAGTGTAACTCAAATATGAATAAAAGCCTCTGCATTCTATAACAAAAGAATATTTATTCATTGTATTATTTAATTACCTTGATTTCCAAACATATTAATGGAAGATCAGAATAAAGCTGTGAAGAAAGTGATCAGATAAAGTTCCTCGTATTTTTGCACATTTGCAAGTTTCTGGGAGAACTTCTTGATGAACATCACTTAGAGCTCTCAAAATGCATAATCGATACTCTATAAGACTTTCGGAATTTTTTAATGCTTTAAAAATAAATTAACAAAAGTAGCAAAGGCCAACTACGGATGCATGTCCTCTTCACTCAAAATCTTCTAAATGCTGTAATGGGACATCCCGGAATGCTGCACTATAGCTTGCTTGTTCGCATTTGAACTCTCTTATCCTCGTCCATGTGCGGAGTCCATACGTTCTCTACTCACGACAGTTCTCTGAGAAGCTCACCTCAACCATTGACACAGGCATCTAAAGAGATTATGACTGAGAGTAAGCCTCCATGCCTGAGATATCGTGACTCGTTGCACTCCACAAATCCTTAGGGCAGATGCATATCCGCGTTTGTATGATCAGTCCTCCTTTTACCTCTGTGTCAGTGTATGAGTTTCCGAGGAAGCGCTTTGAATTTCTGTGCCTTTACAATGCAATTTACAGCGAAACGTTTCCAATCCAACATTGCTATGTGATCCTAAGATGTCTAAGTGTAGAAGTTTGTAAATTTGGTGCTGAAATAACCTATATATTCTAATATATACAGGGTGATTATAATTAAAGTCCCACTTTCAAAACGCTGTAAAAATAGAACCACTCGTCATAATGAATTCCAATGTGAACTGAAGATACACGAAGAAGGAGGAAACGGTATGACATCAAAAAATTTTCCACCGATTTTTCCCATCCAGTTTGGTATGGCCTTGCCGTGGAGGAAGGGCTTTTCGCTAACAGTGTCACAACTGTTGAATGATTTAGAAGTCAGTTTTTCTGTCAGAAAACTGAAACAATCAAGCACATTGAACACTAACACAACTCATGCTAAATACGTTGTAATTTCGATTCAAAATATCACTGGCAGCCGAATTTACTTTCTTTATGCCGCTTACAGCGCCATCTATTATTGCACTTTAGAACCTTTTGTGACAAGTGGTTCTGTTTTTACAGCATTTTGAAAGTCGGACTTTAATTATAATCACCCTGTAGAATAAATCTAGTCTTTATCTATATATATACATATAGGTGGTTATAAAAAATAAAGGAAACAACTGTGAATAATAGCGACATTTACGAATGAGTTTCGTAAGCATCAAAATATATTTTATTACCGTGATTCTGAAATATATTAACGGAAACTCAGAATAAAGCTGTGAAGAAAATGATCAGATAAAGTTCCTCATATTTCTTACACATTTGCAAGTTTCTGGGAGAACTTCTTGATGAGCATCACTTAGAGATCTCAAAATGCATAATCGATACTCTATAAGACTTTCTGGGTTTTTTTAAAGGATACGTTAAAGACGTCGCTTTTCGCCACAGCTGTTCCGAATATCGATACCCGGGAAGGCAGATTCACCGAAAGTCATTCAGGCATCCTGGCGAACGTGTGGGCCGGAGATGGAGTATCGATCTGATAATTCGAAAATGACTTGGGATGCATGTGTTGATGCCTTCTATAAAAAGATCATTGTTAATGTAGATACGATTCCAAAAATAACCATTTTTCCAGATATTGGTGTTTCATTCTTTTACACTTAAGTTGTTTATTCCAAAAATAGGTGTTTTTATATTGCTTTAACATAATTTCTTTTTACTGATTATCTTACCTATAAACAGGTTTTTTAAATTATCTTAGAGTGTTCTCCTATAAGAAAGAATATGTAACTTTTTCTATTAATTGTCATTCAAAAGGACTAAAGTTTAATTCTTCTGAAGTAATACAGTCAATACATTGAAAAATGAGTAGTCAGGGTAGATTACATTAGGGGATCACAGGAAATCTCGCATCTACTGTCAGATTTGAGATCATAAAGGAATTTTACAGATTTTCTCCAACATCACACGCAAATTCTGATTATTTCACATCCTCTTTGAAAACATTAAATCCCTCCATTTGTTTCACGAGCCGACGTTAACTCATCGAAGTGGTATCAATCATCATGGTAATCATCATAATCATAGAAAATATGATGCAGAGGCATTCACATCAGAAAATCAGAATGTAACTGATGACCCGCAATCGTTATCAATATAGGTGAGGTTATTATTTCCACTTTGATTGTCATAGTCATTATAGAAAATTGATTAGTTTACTTTTTATTATTCAATTATGCTATTTTATTTATTTTTGAAATTGATATCTTCCAACTCAATACTTTCAAATACACACAAAGTCGTAAACTTACTGATATGAAAAACTAATACTAAAAGAAAGTATTGGTTTAATTAAAGAATATCGAGTTCACAATGTTTTTTTAATTTAATATGTAAAAGTTTATCATAAAGTACAGAAATTCTAATTTATTACAAATGTTTATCTTGATGTGTTTGATCCTTTTAGGTAAATTGATTCAAAACACATTATATCGTCGTTAACGTTCGTTCGAATGTTCTAGTTCTGATTCAAATTTTAAACAAATTCATACTAGTAGTTCTATTGTAATTTTAAAGTAAAAAGAAAATAAATAAATTTAAATAATTGAAGTGGAAAGACGGTTTGAAAATGAATAACACTATTCCTACTGCAAATAATGTTGAAAATTGTATAACAGTGTCCTGAATCTTGTCATTTTCTATAAAACTTAAGTTCTTTTTAAAAAATTCTCATTTTCTGAGTAAAAAGATGATCATTATAATAATGATGAAAAATAGATGAAAGCTCAATAGTTAAAATTTATAATATATTAATTTTAAACTGAAAAATATGTATAAAAATTATATACGGATTTTCTTTAAAATAATAGACAGTAATGATTTAATTTAACTTTATGAGTTTTAATGCTTAACACTAACATTTTTATTTAGAGGAAGTCCTTTGACTAAATTAATGTAATTATAATTATTTGAGAAATGGTATAAAGTAAATTAAATGTAATTATAATTATTTGAGAAGATGAGAAATGGTATAAAGTAAAAAAACAAATTTTATTAATAACCATAGTTAAATAATTTTTATACAACATAAAAACTAATAAAGAAAAACTATTTTGTGGCATATTTTTACTGCAAAGAATAACAGAATATTGACTATTGATTTCCCCTTTAGTATTTCAGTTGCAGGAATATTAAGCCAATAAATAATTCCCCGTTCAGCGCGTAGTACTTTTCTCTTCTTTTTTCCCGTGGCCTATTCTTAGTTAAGATGCCAACGGCATCCACTGTTCTTTGCAGCAAATTAACTCGCGGTCGTACCTCGGCGGAGCAAACTTCGTCCTTGACGTATCTCCAGAGAAAGAAATTCGAGGGAGTAAGTAATCAAGGGAATGGTCAAGGGAATTTTCAAGCCAACGTTTGATGGAGTTAGTTAAGCTTCGAGGGGGGGAAAAAAGGAACTAGGTCTAAAATGTTCAATTGTTTTTAATTGTTAAGCGTTAATGTAAGATATTGAAACCTTTAATATCAAGAATAAATGATTGCTGAAGATGTCATTTAAAATTTTAATTTCAAATTATTATACAGAGCGATTATCATGCAGGAGGATTCAGGTTCGAAACCGCTGGCGTTTCCTTTCAGAAACAAGGAGATTCGGCGGTTATTATGATAACGTGTGTAAAGTAATGTGTGTAAGAGTTATTATTGTCAATGCGAGAGATTGTCTGGGGGAGAATTTCGTGTTTTTTCTCCTACATACTTAAAAGTCTTCCTTCATAACCCATGGTAGACTGTTTTCGATGTACATTCTGTACATGACATATGAGCCCCATCGATGTTCAAGAAAATTTTTGTATCTATAAATGAAGCCGCTGTTAATAATCGAAATAATATAATCGAATATAATCAAAATGACATTTTTCTGAAGACTAGTTAAGCTTCACACAATCTGACATCTAAAAGCATTAATCAGCTGAAGTTCCAACATTTTATTCCATTGAAAAGACTGCATATGATTCAGTATTTTAAATTTAAGACCCAAAAAAGAGAGATGCCCATAAAAAATTGTTTTATTAATATTAAATCCCCGATTACACAATAATTCTTAAAAGGTAGATTATATATCTTCTTCGGTTTTTTTTTATTTAAAAGCATTGCGCAAACTGGAAGAACTTTCTTTCCAACCCTTACGACCAATGATCTATAGTCATATTAGACCGGTACCTACGGTTTAATGTGGATTCCGAATCATTGCAAGCATCCATGACCCCACCGGGACTAGAACCCGAAACCAGTGGCATCGAGCGCCAGAGTGCTAGTCACTCGGCCATCAGGCCCCAGATTATATATAACAACAAATTATTTATTAATTTTTACTCCATTATAATATTTATTTTTTATATTGTAAAAAATCGTTAAGAAAAATTATGTTAGACAATTTCCGAAGGTTTTTTTTTGTGCAGTTCGCTGTCAGTTATAATTAGTAAATATGGTATACGACCTATGAATACCTACATGAAGGCTCATTAAATATCTTAAATTTTCCTTGTGTTGGGTGAATAGTCTAAAAATGTCTAATATCGTGAAAAAACTCTTAATAGAGTATGCTTACTACAGTTGTTATCGAATGTTTGTACTTGGACCCAAGAACATTTGTCATTAAAATGACAGATAATCCAGCGTCTCCCAAAATGTTCCATGGATAGCCTGCTATACTACACCCAAATTTTTCCAACAGATGAACGTCCCTAGAGATGTCTTCTGGGGATTTAGGTTACAACTCCTTCCCCTTCTCGAGCCGAAAGGAAGCATATTCCAACCTACGGATTTATAATGCACATATCTGTCTTAGACACAAAAGCTTTTACTAATATGTTCAGGACACTCCTTTCCCTTATATGAAAACACAAGTTTCCATCTATATAAAGTGAATGAAATTTTAATTTATAATGCTTAAGACTGTTATTTTGAAGCGCAGGGTACTTTTACTAGAGATCATTTGCCATTAAAACGACAGATACTTAGCAGACGCAGGGTTAACCAGGGTGCACTACGCAGGGGCTACTACATTGCACATTTAACTACACAATTTTGATCAAACAAGGGATTTGTTTTCTCCTCCTTGATTACGAGGCTTGATGGCCAATTGGCTAACGCTCTGGCCTTTGGTACAGGTTAGAATCCTGGCGGTGGTAAGGCTTGTAGTTCGGAATGAATCCACTTTAAACTATAGGTTCTGGTCTATTTAGCCTAAAGTGAGCACAAAATGACCATAGAGCGACAAACCAAATCTCCTGATTACAATTGAAGGGCATTTCGGTCAATAGATATATCGTGTTAATCACGGACACGAACGCGGGAAGTTACTAGTATCTGTTTGATACTTCCAGAAGTGATTACTGGAAGGTTCCTCCCTTAATATTCGGGTTCAACGGAAAAATTTTGCGACCTACAGATTTATAGTCCCCATACCAGGAAACTCTTGGTTCACCACTTCACAGGTTACACCATTCTCTAATATTATGAACAAGCTTCACGAAATTTTCTTCAAGTAAATGTTACCAGTCACAATTCTCCTTTACGAAGAACACTCAAAAAGGAGCGCGCTCTTCCCCGACCCCCTTCTCCGCCTGCGGACCACAAACACAACCGGAGTGGAAACGAAAGGCAAAAATTGTAACGAGACAGCGAATACTTATTGCCCTATTAAGCTCCGAGGGTGGGCGAAACCAATCAAACTTTTATCGGAATGCCCGCCGAGCCGAACCACCTGCCTCCCCGCCGAGAGTAATTAACTGCGCCGAGTAATTGCCGCCCCACAGGGGGAGGGGTGGGGGCGATTTCATTTAACAGCTCGTTACGTTCGGGGATTATCTTAACGAGATTCTTGCCCCCCCCCACCACTCGCGCGATCTCCAACGGAGCAGCCGATAAAGAAAACGCATTGCGTGATGGAGTAAATCAAAGAAAGTTAAGACGTTCGACTTGAGTTGCAAAACAAAACGAGATACTACTCAAAGTGGGAGGAGGTAGGGGGTAGGGCAGGGGGAAAAAGTAGGGGGGTTAGCAATTCAAAAAAGGTTTGAGTAGTTGAAGTTTTGTGTTTGAGGGTGGGGATGGTGTGAGATCGATTCGATGGAGATAGTAATAGTAAATAACTTGGTGGGTGTGTAATAAATATAGAGCGGGTAATGCATAATAGGTAGTTATGTTTTTTAATAAAAAGGTTCATGGAATCGATTTGGTCTTAGTAACTTTTCTCGTGTATTCCTTATTATAAATATATGTACGCTGAATTTGTTTTTGAGTATAAGTTTTTAGTTATTTAATTCATGTGTCATCGAATCTATTTTAAAAAAAAATATTATTTTCTATAAAGTTTTAAGGATATCAGAAATACATTGATTTTAATTAAATGTTATCAAATTCCTTTTTTTTTATGTATTTTTTTATGCTGAAAAAATATAAGTTTGTTTAATAATTCCTTTTATTTTGGAAGTTTCGTACATATATATTTAAAAATAGGGTTTAGTTTGAATTAAAACTTTAATTAGGTAGAACTTTTTTTTTGTAAATGTAAGTATTTTTTGCATTGATTAAATAATTTGGATATTAAAAAATTCTTCTTTTAAAATGCCACTAGTGTCCTAATGGGCCTGACAGCTTAATGACTAGCGCTCGGTGCCATAGCTTTATGACTTGAGTCCTTGTGGTGCCATAGATGTTTGTAGTGGTTCGGAATCCACTTTAAACAGTAGGTCCCGTTCTAATATGGCTTTATAGCTGACACCCCTATTCCGTAAACAGAAAACATCTTCTGTCTCGAAATTTGTCCGTAGGCCTTGACCCCACCTTCTATTTTTCATTGGGGCTGTTGTGTCAATTAAGAAGAACTAATCTCTTATTAGATTGATTTTTAATGATAATTAATTAAATTTAAAATGCTTACACTTGAATTTATTATTCTTACAAAAAAAGAATTTAAAATTATCATCACCTCCGAACTTATTCATTCGATGTGGCACACTAATTTATAAAGGTTAGAGCTGAACCAATTGTTCCTTAAAAATTTTTTAAAACAGATGAGACATTATTTAACAATATTTTATAGCAAATCTGAATAAAAATATAATTAGTATTATAATACTAATTACTTAACCATTACTACCTAATGGTGATTTTCACTCTCTAATAAATCATTTGAATACTAGGCCAGCATTTACAAGCTACATTGTAAGAATTTCTTTTGAAAATTACGTTTATTCCTCAGATGAGATATTTAAAAAACATGTAAACCTTCCATGGAATTGTGTATCCAAACTATGCTCGACATGAATATTTATAACATGCGAATCTTAGTATTAACAAATGTGCAATGTTTTAATTACAATTAAATTAAATTTAAGATTGGAAAAAACTATCTTAAAAAGATAAATTACCAGCTATGGTAGTTTATTTCATTAAAAGAATTGTAGAATTGCATTTAGAACTATTTTTAAGTTATTTAAATTAATAATAAATATTAAATAGAATCAATTTTTGACTTTCAAGTTCCAATCAAAAATAAAAATAAAAAGTGTGGACAAATTTTATGTTGCAGAAAACTACTATTTTTTAATCAAACAATGATTTTTTGAGAAGTATTAAACTGAATACCTACTATTTTTTTTTATTGTTGTCCATTACTACTGCATTACGTTGTCTTAAATCTCTGCCAAAGGACATATATTAAAGAATAGCTCGTTTTTTAAGACTATCCTCAAGTTAAGTCAAACTTGATTTTTTCAAAAGAATGAAAGTGGCAAACCTTGCCTTATTGATGGAAAGAAGTGGTAATCTGGAAAAGCACTGTCTGGAAAATATGCCGGGTAGAAACGGACTTCCCTTTGAAGAGTTCCCAAAAAAATCTTTTGACTTGCTTCGTAACACATAGTCGATCACAATCATGTTGAAAAATGACTTTGTCCTATCTTTCCTCGTATTCAAGCGATTTTTCTTTCAATTCTCGCCTCAAATGCATCAATTGCAGTCGATAATATTCACCAGTAATGGTTTAGCCAGATTTAAGCAGCACATTACTGTCAGCTGACCAGAACATTCTTGGTTTGTATGATTTTGTTTGTCGCTCTTCGATAATTTTTTGCACATTCTTGCCTAGTAGACCGGAACTTACAAATTAACGTGGATTCCGAACCACTAACAAACTTCCATACCACAGCCAGGATTCGAGCATTAAGCCTATGGTACCAAATGCCAGACCGCTAGCCAATTGATCATCAGGCTACCATTCTTTATCTTCCGCATGAAGATCTTCTTTGAACCATTTAAATCATCACAATTAAAATATAACAACTGACACATACAGTCGATATTATATAATTATACAGAATATACAAATACTTCAAATATATATAATATTTCAAATTGATATCTATCGTCCCGCAAATACTAATTAACAATATGGACTCTTAATGAAATATTTTCTAAAATTGGATCATTATTAATAATTCATTGGAATTATTATATAATAAAAAATAGGTTTTTTAAAAAGCTAATGATGCTTATTTGACATGCTGTTGACAAGTATGACAAATTTGACAAATAGTTGTCAGACTGATTCATCTGACAATAATACTTGTTACGCCATATGCTATCTGTGACGAATGATGTTTAATACTTAATAGGATAATACTGAATGAAAACAATAAACTCTATATTATTGTGATATATATTCCAAAAACAATTATCTGTAAACATATTATACAACACTAAATATATAGCAAAATAGACTGGTTTATCATAATATGCAAAATGCATTAAGCTTACTACCTTGTGTATATTATATTATAAACTCCGACAGTTCATACTCATAGTAATTTAGTCAATCGAAATTAAACTGGGAATAGAGATCTCTACACATTATATAGTGCTATCCATTTATATAGTGTCTCATAATATACGTATGTCCTGTGTTCAATATTCAACTGTTACCTGAATTTGAAAGTAAATTATTATAAAATAATCTATTGCGAAATTGAGTATCTTGTCAACACTTATAAGATTGATAATACTTTATTCACTTTGGATTATCAAATACTATAAAATATTATGACTTTCAAAAGTCATAATATTTGATAGTACTTCATAAATGAATAGTATTGAATTATTTGTTTTGCTAAATCTGAAAAAACCTTGAACTATTTATTATAAAATACAATAAAAATTAGCTATAAAACGTTTTTCATTTTTTTTTTTGCTTGCTTCTTAACATATAGCTGAGCATAGTCATGTTGAAAAATGGCTGTTGTATCTTTTCTCATATTCTGGTCCTTTTTCTTTCATTGCTCTGTTCAAGCACATCAATTGCAATAGATTCTATTCACCAGTAATGGATTAAACATATTTAAGCAGCTTATAAAATTTTCGGCTCACCAGAACATTCCGTATGGAAACCATCTTCTTTAAATAATTTAAGCCATCACAATTATCAAATACAATTGACAAAATATAAAGTCGATAGAATACAGAATATACAACTGTGACCAAAAAGTAAGACCAATTGTCAATTTAAATTTCCCGGGCATATGGTATTTCAATTTTTTTCCTTTTATAGTTTGTTTGACACTGTCCTTGACATCTGTGTGAAATTTTACGTCAAAATATTCATTAGTGCTTGAGTTACGCTAGATTATTTGAGGAAGGATAGAACGAAAGAAGGATGGAACGAAGGAACGATGGAAGGATGGAACGAACGAAGGAAGGAGGGATGGAACGAACGAAGGATGAATGGATGGAACGAACGAACGAACGAACGATGGTACAAACGAACGAAAGAAGGATGGATGGCAGGAAGGAAGGAACGAACGAAGGAACGAAAAATAAAAATTAAAGACATAAATTAGATATACAAGTGAAATTCACTACAAGTTCGAAGATTTTCAGAGTGTTTTTTTTTTCAAATTTATTTGTAAACATGAAATATATATGTTAATTATATGGATGGATTATCCAAACATGATTATATTATGGATTATCCAAATATGACATATATCATGTTTGCAAATAAAATTTAAAATGTTCCCATGAACCTGAAAGTGGCCCTCTTGTTAAAGCCGTTACAAATCTAGTATAGGCCGTGACATTACAATGTATTAAACATTTGAAAAATTAAACAAATTAAAAAAGTTATATCTAAAACATTGACAATGATTATTTGGTAGACAATTTATTTACTTCTTAGTATGTCTGTTTTTTATTATCTGCTGTAGATAGTAAGATTTGAATATTCTGAATATGTAGGTGAAATGTGTGTATTCTTTGAAAAGCCTCTTCTCTAAAGATCTCATAATGGACAATGCTAAATAACAAACCCATATCACATGTCAATTATGCTCATATGCATATGTAAAAACTATCATGACACTTTTTCTTTTTGGATTAGAAGGGGTGAATGACTTTATTTTCCAAGGACAATTTATTACAGCCTTAATTAAAACAAAATCGAAATAAATAAAAACGAATTTCACCAAGAGACAAGTAATATAAAAAATTTTTTAAAAGTCAATTCCTACTTTCTTTTTCACTATATTGCAGGAAATCCTTTATAAATCATTTTCATTCATTTTTTTAAAGTTTATCTGGCGCCATCTATTGGTAGATAGATGCAACTTAAATCTAAAAAAAACTAAAATTCATTAATTAAATGTAATTACTGAATTAATATTTGAAAAAACTGTATTAACATCCAGTGTCATCCACTACAAGTTCAAAAAAAATGTATTTGAACTCGAGTGGATAAATAAAAAATATTTTATGAACGATTGAAAATTTGAACAAGATATACATAGGGAGAGTGTGAGCTAATAGAAGGAATTGAAGAAAAAAGAAAATAGAACCATCCGCAATGGACTCTTCTGTTCTTATAACTTATGATGCAACAAATAAAAATTTAAATTCACATGAAATTCTTTCGAAATATTTCTTTGCATTGGAGGAAAAAAAAAAGAACCATAATGCATGATATATTTATTTGATTTGTCACTTGCTAATCATGAATTCCAAATCAGTAGGCAGAAATGCATTTTTTCTCGCTATCTCCACCCTAGCTGAAAAAAGATAACCCTCCCTTTTCGAGAAGATGAGAACGGGTTCGGTTGCCCAAGGGATTCGGCAGCTTGATACAATATTTTCCTCTAAAGGCCATCCCATGAGAGTTTCAAGAGTTCCTTGCCCCTCAAGAGGAGACATAAAGATATACTTTGGTCCGTACATGGATACATTTTTATGTCCTGGCTACGAAAAAAAATTCCTTTCTTTTAATTTTGGTCAAATATTTTCTCTGCAAAGGTAGTATTCCCCTTGTAGGATATTTCCTTTTTTATGCCAATATATTTCGGGATGATAGCAGCATCGAAGCCAAACTGTTGAATAATTTATCTGAAAGATTATGCTTCTTGGATTCGTAAGGTAAAATATTTAAATACGGAAGTATATTGATTTTAAGCCTCTTTTTTAGAACTCTTTGAAAGATATTTTCTTCTGTTGTACAAAGTCTTTTGTAGAATAGAAAATTTCCTTAGCTTTTCCAAAATGAAATGTTAAGAAAAAAATTTATTCAAAATACAGATAAGAAATTTTTCTTATTAAAAAATATTACATTTTTTGAGTTATAAGATTTTATGCAATCCAGTATTTATTTCGAATGATTAGCTCTCTGGCGCTCGGTTCTAAACGGTAATTGTAACTTCTCGGTAACAAATTGTTATATTTAAAACATTGTCAATGATGAAGAGGATGTAATTGTTAGGTGGACAATTTACTTACTTTATAGTATGTCTTCTTTTAGTATCTGCTGTGGATAATAAGGTTTCAATATTCTGAATATGTAGCTGAAATGTGTGTATGCGTTGAAAAGCCTCTTCTCTAAAGATCTCGTAATGGACAATGACAAATAACAAATCCTTGTCACATGTCAAAACAATATGCATATGTAAAAACTATTATGACACTTTTTCTTTTTGGATTAGAAGGGGTGTGCGACTTTATTTTTCTTATTGTTCCATTCTTCCTTCGTTCGTTCGTACCATCCCTCCATCCTTCCTTTCCTCGTTCGTTCAATCCATCCATCCTTCTTTCATTCCATCTTTACACTTCCTTCGTTCATTCCATCTTTACTTCGTTTGCTCGTTCCATCCTTCCTTCCTTCGTCCGTCCGTTCCATCCTTCCATCGAAGGGGTGAACGACTTTATTTTCCTAGGACAATTTGTTACAGCCTTAATTAAAACTAAATCGAAGTAAATAAAAACTAATTTCAACAAAAAAAAAAAAAAAAAAAAAAAAAATAGAACCATCTGCAATGGACACTTCTGATCTTTTAACTTATGGTGCAGCATATAAAAATTTAAATTCACATGAAATTCTTTCGAAATATCTCTTAACATTGGAGGAAAAAAAAGATAATAATGCATGAGTTATTTGTTTGATTTGTCACTGGCTAATCATGAATTCCAAATCAGTAGGCAGAAATGCATTTTTTCTCGCTATCTCCACCCTAGCTGAAAAAAGATAACCCTCACTTTTGGAAAAGATGAGAACGGGTTCGGTTGCCCAAGGGATTCGGTAGCTTGATACAATATTTTCCTCTAAAGACTATTCCATGAGGTTTCAAGAGTTTCTTGCCCCTCACGAGAAGACATAAAGATATACTTTGGTCCGTACATGGCTACATTTTTATGTCGTGGCTACCAAAAAAATTCTTTTCTTTTAATTTTGGCCAAATATTTTCTCTGTGCAAAGGTAGTATTCCCCTCGTAGAATATTTCTTTCTTTATGCCAATATATTTCGGGATGATAGTAACGTCGAAGCCAAACTGCTGAATAATTTATCTGGAAGATTATGTTTCTTGGATTCGCAAGGTAAAATATTTAAATACAGAGGTATATTGATTTTAAGGCCATTTTTTTCTAGAACTCTTGAAAAGATATTTTCTTCTGCTATACAAAGTCTTTTTGCAGAATAGAAAATTCCCTTAGCTTTTCCAAAAAATAAAATGCCAAGAAAAAATTTATTCAAAAAACAGATAAGAAATTTTTCTTAGTGAAAAATATCACATTTTTTGAGTTTTAAGGTTTTATGCAATCCAGTATTTATTTCGGGGCCCGATGGCTGAATGACTAGCTCTCTGGCGCTCGGTTCCACAAGTTTCGGGTTCAAATTCCGTCTAACGCATGGATGCCTAACGCTCCGGGGCCTCAAATTTCAGGTTTGAGTTCCTGTGATGCCATGGATGTTTGTAGAGATTCGGTATCCACTTTAAACGGTAGGTCTAATATGACTGTACAGCTGTCTAATATGATTGTAGGGATAACAACCTTACCTCCTAGAAAGGAACCAACATCTTATGTTTTGGAATTTGCCAGCAAGCGGAAGGCTTCGGCCCACCACGGGGCTGTTGCGCCATTAAAAAATAAGTATTAATTTGACTGATAAAATCAAGCAATATGAGTTGCGAACTATTTACTTAATTTAATGTTTATAGTATATAAAAAATTTATTTCTGTAAGCAATGATCGAAAAGGAATTTGAATAGTCGGAAAGGATTTGAAATTAATGTAACGTTTAAAACAACGCATGTTTTAACGAGCACATGAGGCATATTTCAAACAAAAACTCTATTAATTATAAAAATGAAGAATGAATAGAAGTTCAATATAAGTATATTCAATATTTTTCACGCATTCCCTTGTCTACATGTTTGATACCATAGGACAAAAGATAAAGCCTGTACATAAAGTTTAGCTACCTTGAATTTAAAGAGGTCTAGTACTGATTATTTTAACATTTTATTGCAGGTAAAACGTTTGGAACCAACTTCTTCAAACAAAGGATAACGAAGTCGCTGGGTGGATGATACGGAAAGTATTAGTAAGTGTAATCAAATTATTTCGATCGAAAAAATTTAAATATATTCATCTCCAATTTTCCATGTGACCTCCCCACAATGACACCATCTGTCGCATGCGTAGTGTCATCGTGTGTGAAGAAGATCGCGTTGAAAATTTGTGAAGCACTTTAAAATGTTTTAGATTACGTGCGAGTACGAGAAGTATTTATATATAAAGTATATAGTATAAAGTATGAGAAGCTGTATCATTACCATACTTTTCCTACACTTTTTACTGCAGCTCATAAATATCACATAATACTCAATAAATTTTGGAAGCTCTACGCCGTTTTATGTAGAAGTAATTAATCACTCCCTCTCATATTTGGCGGAACCTTGTATTATTTCGGTCACTGTATCTTGCTGTCACAGCAAGACCGATGACGCTGAACTGAAGATAAACGCATGGATTGTGTACACCAGTGGTTCTCAAACGTTTTATTTTCTCTTTCCCACCCTTCAAAAAAAAAAAAAAAATAATGTTCGTCCTCACCAACAATTTTTCACTGTTTAATATCATAGTATTTCTCATATTTTATTTACTATATCTCTATATATGAAATATAACAGGAATTTAAAGGGGATAACAAGCATTTACTAAGCAGTATATTTTTTACTGTATACGGATTTTCTAACCTTGTATACTTTTAGTGCATAAGGATTTTCTAACCAATCGTTTTCACATTTTATGTACAATATCTTTATACATAAAATATAACAGGTTATTTATTACACATTTCTATATATGAAACATAACTTGAATTTGCAGGGAATAACAAGGATTTTCATAATTTTTCATTCATAATTTTTTGTAAGACCATAGATGAATACGAAGCCTTGATTTATGCGATATAACTACATTGAGAAAGGCTTTATTATTATAAAAAGAAAAAAAAATAGAAAGCAATAGTAAGGATCAACTCTTTCTGGTACAGATTTCTGGAAAAGGAAAGAATTACTCCAGAATGCATTGGAAATATTTTGGGACGTTGATAAGAATGCAGGCCAAAAGCAGGAGGTAATTTTTGTAATGCCATAGTTGATTACAAAGCAGGCCTAAATTTATACGATATAACAATACAGAGAAAGGCTTTAATGGTATAAAATGGAAAAAAAACAGAACGATAGTAAGGATCAACTCTTTCTGGTACAGATTTTTGGAAAAGGAAAGATTCACCCAGATTGTACTGGAAATATACTGGCCACTTAATGCTAAAAGAAGAGGGTAATTTTTTGTAAGGCCATAGATGAATACGAAGCAGACCTAGATTTATACGATATTCCAAAAACAGGAGGTAAGATATTAGATATTAGATAGAGAAAAGCAAACTACTTGGGGAAAGATTTTATTATAATATTAGGAAAGAAAAACTACAAAGCAATAATAAAGATGCATTTTTTTCTGGTACAGATTTTGGAAAAGCAGATAATCATTCGAGGTTGTAGAACCATACGTAGTTACATCCTAGATTTTAATCGTATGAGAATGCGATGTCGTACAAGAAACTTTTACTGATAAAACGTTTTTCTGATTTTTTTTCGCATTATTGGGTTACATGAGAAAAATTTGATTGTTGATTTAAGACACTTACATACGCTGTCACGATTTCCAACGAATCTACTTATTTCTGAAAGTAGTGACTGCAGTTGAAGTCACTAATGTGTTCATAATTGAGCATTTCTACAGCTATGCGCAAATTATCTCTAGTTCAAGTGCTAGGTTTTGTAAAGTAATTAACGGGAGAATGAAGGTAGAAAGATAAAGAAAAAAAATAATCGGAAAAAAAAATTGTAAAGCTCAAAAATTGTTTTAGAACGTCATAATAAAACTTAATTAATGATGCTCCATAATGTTCTTTATTTAGAGAAATTTTTTGCTCAGAAATATAACAAGAGTAAATTGAAAGCTTGTTGTTAAAAGATGACGAAGAAAATGAAATACAAAATTTAGTTAAAAAAGATAATAGAAATTTAAAAAGATTACTCTCAAATAAACAAGAAAAAAAACGTCTTCTGTTTCTTTGAATTCTTTTGTTTTCAATGCTTCTTCTGAAAAAATAGATTAAAAACGAAAATAAACAAAGACGGAAGCTAATCTGTACCTTTTGTTACTCATCATTGTTTTCGTCCTTCAAGAAATCCTGGTAATTTGACTTTACACAAATGCATACAAAACTTCTTTTGAATATTTTTCGACTATTTGTAGCAAAATTGTAATGATTTTTGCAACGGCAGAAATTTTTCTACTTCAGTTATTTTTTGAAAATGAATTTTTTTTTTTGTTGAAATGAGCTAAAGCTTAATAACGATTTTCTTTTGGGTAGTTTCTTAACATGTTTACTATGTTTAATATTGATTAAGTTTTCTTCATTCTCATCTCATATATCTTCATTCCTATGTATAGTTCTCTCTGCTCATATTGTAATTGAAGTTTGCAAATGTCTCCCTATGAATTTAAACATACAATTTTTTTTTTTCAAATTGGAAGAAAATATTAGACAAAATTAGTTTTCCGATTCAAGGTGGACTTTTGAGATGATTTTCTCAAAAATTTATTTAAGCTAAAAAGAATTTTATAATTAAAAAATAAACATAAAAATAATTCTTAAAATTTTATTGTACAAAAAAATGATTGCATTTTTTAAAACATTAAAAAATCTCGAAACCAACTAAAAGGGAATAATAATTATAATATACATTTTACATCTATAATACATTGAATTAATGATTAACATTTAAAACAATAAAATAGCTCATTAACATAATCCAAAGTCAACATAAAACGTCAGAGATACAAAATGTACCTTCCATTCTTTTGGTCCAGGTGCAACACAGTTCCGTAAATAAAACCTACAGAAAAGACATCTTTCGACTATAATGGTCAACGTTGTTGCTTTAAAGTGTTGTCTTTTAAAGAAGTCAACCAATTAATGTATTTCATAGTCTAAAAGATAACAGAAAAATTTTAAGGAAAGCGATTATTATCATATTAGAAAACAATCAGAATATCAATGGAAAAGTTAAAAAAAAAAAAAAAAAAAAAAAAAAAGAAACTGAAATCTTTTCACCATTTTCAGTTTATAACTTGGTGCATATTTTATGACTAATAACTAATGTTTTTCGGAGAAATAAAAGTAATGAACAAATTATCTTTCTGAACATTCTGCATGCCATAAAAGGTTATATTTTAAAAGGGCCAACCATATGCAATGCTTTAAAAAGTCAAATTAGTAGTTATCTCCAGTTATTTAGTTTAAGTATTTGTTTTAAAAATGTAGAGTAAATGTAAACCGCTACATAACAAAGATCTCATTTAAATTCAAAAACATCGAAGTCGCCAGCCAAATTTTATGCTATATTTTCTTTGCCTTCAGCATAACACGTAACCATTTTTATAGCTAACTTCAATTAGCATTTTATTTAGTACCATCAGATTTTTAGTAACCCGAAAATATTTCTTAAAATTATAATTTATTCTGATTATTTACTTATATATATATATTATATTTGACCCATTTTTTATGATTTAGGAAGATTTTCTTTATACACTTTCTGTATTTCATCCTCCGTCTTGCTATTTCAATGGTAGCGTGCGCAATTTTGCAAAAGTTACTATTAACACTCCAAAACAATATCATGTTCATGTATGATAATAAAATTTATAGTGAATAAAGAATATAAAGTTATAAATAATATAAAATAACAAATAATGAAATAAAGCAATGGATGATGAAGTAAAATGGTTGTGATAAATTAACTTTCCAGTATAGCGAAGATCAACAACCTATTGACAGTAATCTGGAAATCAATCGCTATGGCCTTGGAGACATATAGATCCAGTTTGACAGGGACAATATATTGAAGGTATTTGTGTACGCTATCTGATTCCTGGAGGACACTGAGCCAATACAGTTTAAGGGTCTCATGAGCGCGCTAATGCCATAACACAAACATTCATCCATCACCCAGGCTTAAGCCCCGTATTGGTTTACTCTATAGTTTACATTCAATTATGGACACAATAATTTGGATCAATCCACTAGCTGTCACTATATGTGTAAAATATAGAGATGAAATTACGAACTGTTTTAGTTTGGGTAATAAAGATAGTTTAAAAATATATTTAAGACAGAAGTCTTCAGAATTTTTTTTGTCATTAAAATTTTATATTTATTATTCTTTTTATACTCTTTATATAAATAAAATTGAAATAAAATAAAAATTATATAAATTAATTTAATTTTTTTCAATAAAAATGAATTCGTAAACTACAAATATCTTCTTTATTGTCGCAATAGCTCCGTGATGGGTAAGGCCGTCTGCCTACTGGCAGATTTCAAGATAGAAGATATTTTTCTTTTTTTACGGGGTTGGTTTGTCAGTATTACGCCCAATGCTCTTACAATCATAGTAGACTGGTTTTGACCTACGGTTGAAAGTGGATTCCGAAGCTCTACAAGACCCACACTCAGATTCGAACCCGAAACCTGCGGCATCGGCCATCAGGCCTCTCAAGCTACTAATATATTGTCTTACACTGTGACCGAATACTTTTGTGATGACCGAAACAGGTTAATAATGTCATACGATCGAATTCTTCACATTAATTCGGAACGAACAATTTGCAAGTTATAATGGCGACTTCACTACTTGGTGAATTTCCTCAATTTTTTTCATTTACCTATTCCACAATTTTTATATTTAGTTATTAAATGACAGAATTTTTAACTAGATATGCTTATCTGTAACTTTATGATCTAAAACTAAATTTTAGGTTTTGAAATTAAGGTTTCTGTAGAAGAGTAATGCCTACAGTTGCTGCCATGTCATAATACAAAATTTTTTAAAGAAGTATTTTTGTAATCGCACGAAAAAAAGGCGTAAAGTAAACTTTTTAAACTTTAGAATGAACTGAAAACTAGCAAAGAACAAAAAAGCCTTATTTTAGAAAGATCTGAAGATTCACCTTTCATCTAAAGTCTTCCTGAATCCCAAACCATGTAGGCTTCTTGAATTTAATTACCGCATATATCCAAAAGTAACAGTAAATGCTAATTTCCAATCGTGAAAGAAAGCATTCCCTGGGGTTGTGCTCCACGTATTTTGTTGGGGAGAAAAGCTACACGGCCTTTCTTCTTCCAAAAGAAAATGAATAAATGAATAAAAGAATAGAAAAAAGAAGCAATTTTTATTTACTTACATTTGAATTTTCTTGCTTCGAATACTAAGTAAGCCTAAAGAAAAGTTCCTTTTAAATCTCAAAATAGGTGCAAAAAGTTTTCTTTTTCTTCTTTAGCCCACTGTTGAAACTTTCCGGTCCACGCGCTTCTTTATCTGTGAAGGGAAAAGTTAAAAGAAAGTGAAATGCGCCTTCCTCTAAAAATTGAATTCTTTCACACAAATAATTAAATTTCCATTAGATTTCGCCTGCAATGAGGCTTGCATATGAGAATCCTTGAATCGATGATTGCATGATTGCGTCCATTTTTTTCTATGAGAAGATTCGATTTCCGATTAATCAAACAAGCGCTTTTTTTCCAAAGAGAAGTTTTTAAGTTAATTAGAAAAAAAAAGAAACTGATTAATCAAAGTAAATTTGCTTTAAAGTGGTCTGCACAATGGAAGAAGGGTATGGGGTAATTCTATACGAAAAGACAATAAAAGATGAAAGAGAAGTAATCTCATATTGGAGTCGCGATTTATCTCACCCAATTAAGATCGATTTAAAGAAAAACTGAAATGAATTGAATTTAAAAACTATTTTACAAATTATGCTGTTTTTTTATATTTTTTCTAGTGTAACATTTAATAAACTTTCTATACAATGCAATGACATTTAAAAATGAAAAGCAAGAAAAAAAAATTAATTAGATAAAGCACATATGATACTTGATAAAATGCCAAATAAATGAAAAAAAAAACATACAGAAATTATATAAAAGGCTAAACATGTGTTTTAAGACCACACAAATTAGAAATCATAAAGAAAATTATTTGATATAACGATTGAAATTGATTTGAAATTATTTTATATCTAATTATTTGATATAACGTCAATTATAAAGAAATTTAATGCATTATAAATGAGTTCTTGCTAAAATTAAAAAAATAAATTTAATCCTCAAAACTAGTTAAAGTGGGTTTTCATGATGTACTAATATATCATAGAACACCAGGTAGTCAGAAGCCTGATCTTCTGTCCACTAAGGCCTTCAATTGGCTGCCTTCCTATGGAGTGACGATTTAGTATCCAGGAAAAAGTCTACTTTTAGTATCACTATCCGCCAAATAATCTTTGTTAAATAGTTTATGTGTAATTCTGATCATATTAAAGCTGTTAACATTCTTCTTTATTTGATTTTTTTAAACATATTTACAGTAAATTCTTTAACACGCTTGATAATCATAACAATACAGCAATCTAGGAGACGGAATCATATATTTCTAATAATGTTCTTATTTTTATTCTAAGCGGGTTTTTTGGATGATTCTATAAATTGTTTTATGATTTTGTAATTTTATACTAAGCAATATTCAAATTGTTTTTAACTATTTGTTTCCTATTATATTGGAGATGGAGACCTCAGGGGCTAAATAGCTCCAAAATCTTAAACCTTAACCGTCATACCTTTTGTATCATTCTACAAAGTTGCATGTACACATGGAATGGCCAATTTTGTAACAACTTTCATGACTAAGATGGAAAAAATATATTTTTAGAATTTTTAAATACGATGGTTCCCAAAAGCCTACGAAAAATCAGAAAAAGCATGGTTGTGAATTAATTGCGATTGTGATAAATCAGAAATGTGTGTTTCATTGAAATGTAACGAAATTTATCAAAACCATCAGTTGCCTGCCATGCCATAATACAAAACTTTTTTTAAAGAATTATTCTTGTAATCGTACGAATAAAAGGCGTAAAATAAACTTTTTAAACTTTTGAATGAACTGAAAACTAGCAAAAAAAAAAAAAAAAAAAAAAAGAAAAAAAAAAAAGTCTTATTGTAGAAAGATCTGAAGATTCACCATTCATCTAAAGTCTTCCTGAATCCAAACTAAGTAGGCACCGCGAATTTAATTATCGCATATATTCAAAAGTAACAGTAAATGCTAATTTCCAATCGTGAAAGAAAGCATTCCCTCGGGTGGTGCTCCACGTATTTGGTTGGGGAGAAAAGCTACACGGCCTTTCTTCTTCCAAAATAAATAAATAAAAAAAAAAAAAAGCAATTTTTATTTACTTACATTTGAATTTTCTTGCTTCGAATACTAAGTAAGCCTAAAGAAAATTTTCTTTTAAATCTCTGAATAGGTATAAAAAAGTTTTTTTTCTTTTTCTTCTTTAGCCCACTGTTGAAACTTTCCGGTCCACGCGCTCCTTTATCTGTGAGGGAAAAGTTAAAAGAAAGTGAAATGCTCCTTCCTTTAAAAATTGAATTCTTTCACGCAAATAATTAAGTTTCCATTAGATTTCGCCTGCAATGAGGCTCGAACGAGAATCCTTGAATCGATGATTGCATGATTGCGCCCGTTCTTTTCTATGAGAAGGTTTCGATTTCCGATTCATCAAACAAGTGCTTTTTTTGCGAAGAGAAGTTTTTAAGTTAATTAGAAGAAAAAAAGAAACTGATTAATCAAAGTAAATTTGCTTTAAAGTGGTGTACACAATGGAAGGATGATAGGAGGTAGTTCTATACGAAACAGACAATAAAAGATGTAACAGAAAAGAATCTCATATTGGAGTAGCTATTTATTAAAATCGATTTAAAGAAAAACTACATTGATTTAAATTCAGTAATTAATTGTTTTTTATATTTTTCTTGTGAAACATGTAAAATTTTTCTATTCAATGTAATGACATATAAAATTGAAAAGCAATAAAAAAATTAATTAGATGAAGCACATAGGGCAGTGATAAAATGACAAATAAATGAAAAGCAGAGATGATATAATGCATGACTAAATATGTGTTTTAAAGAACACAAAAATTATAACCTCTAAAGAAAGATTTTAATTGCTTGGTGCAACATTAATAATCGATAAATTTCATGCATTATAAATAAATTCTTGCTAAAATTAAAAAATTCAATTCAATCCTCGAAACGCAGTTAAGGTTGGTTTTTATTGAATACTAATATATCACAGAACGCCAAGGAGACAGAAGTTGAACGTCACTGGTTCCAATTGACTGTCTTCCTATGACGTGAGGATTTAGTATCCAGAAAAAGCCTACCTTTAGTATCACTATCCGCCAAATAACTTCTGCTAAATGGTTCATGCGTAATTCTGATATTATTCAAGCTATTAAGATTCCTTCTTTATTTAATTTTCTTCAAAATATTTCCAGTAAATTCTTTAACACGCTTGATAACCATAAAAATACGGCGATTCAGGTGAATGATTCATATATTCTTAATAATGATCTTAAAAAGGCCGCGTAATATTTTACTCTAAGTTTATCTTTTTGAATGTTCCTGTAGATTGTTTTATGATTTTGTAAATTTGTAGATTTATACTGGGCAATATTTAAATGTTTTTTACTGTTTGTTTCCTATTCTATTGGGGTTGGGGCTTCTCCAATAGGGGCTAAATACTTCAGGGGCTAAATACCTCCAAAATCTTAAACCTCAACTGTCATAACTTTAGTAACACTCTACATAGCTGCATGTAGGCAAGGATTGGCTATTTTTTGTAACATCGTGATTAAGATGGAACAAATATTTTAGAATTCTTAAATACGATTGTTTCCAATACCCTACAAAAATCAGAAAATCGTGGTTATGAATTAATTGTGATTGTGAAAAATCAGATAATTGTGTTTCATTGAAATGTAACGAAATTTATCAAAACCATCAGCTGCTGCCATGTCATAATACAAAACGTTTTAAAGAATTATTCTTATAATCGTAAGAATAAAAGGAGTAAAATAAACTTTTTAGACTTTTCAGTGAACTGAAAACTAGCAACAAAACTTATTTTTAGAAAGATCTGAAGATTCACCATTTATCTAGAGGCTTGAGTCCAAACCATATAGGGCTACGCAATAATAATTACCGCATATATTCAAAAGTAACAGTAAATGCTAATTTCCAATCGTGAAAGGAAGCATTCCCTCGGGTTGTGCTCCACGTATTTGGTTGGGGAAAAAGGCTACGCGGCCTTTCTTCTAAAAGAAAGAAAAGAAAAAAAAAAAAAAAAATAGATAACTAAAATAAAATAAGGAAATTTTTATTAACTTACATTTGAATTTTCTTGCTTCGAATACTAAGTAAGCCTAAAGAAAAATTTCTTTTAAATCTCTGAATAGGTACAAAAAGTTTTTTTTTTCTTTTTCTTTTTTAGCCCACTGTTGAAACTTTCCGGTCCACGCGCTCCTTTATCTGTGAGTGGAAAAGTTAAAAGAAAGTGAAATGCGCCTTCCTTCAAAAATGGAATTCTGTCACGTAAATAATTAAATTTCCATTAGATTTCGCTTGCAATGAGGCTCGAACGAGAATCCTTGAATCGAAGATTGCAGGATTGCGCCCTTCTTTTCAATGAGAAGATTTCGATTTCCGATTCATCAAACAAGTGCTTTTTTGGCGAGTAGAAGTTTTTAAGTTAATTAGAAAAAAAAAGAAACTGATTAATCAAAGTAAATTTGCTTTAAAATGGTCGACGCAATGGAAGAAGGGTAAGGAGGTAATTCTATATGTAGGAGGAGACAATAAAAGATGTAAGAGTAAAGAATTTCATATTGGAGTAGCGATTTATCTTACCCAATTAAGACCGATTAAAAAAACTGCAATGAATTAAATTTAATAGTTATTTTACAACTTATGCTGTTTTATTATATTTATTTCTTGAGTAAGATTTAAAATATTTTCTATACAATGCAATAACAAATAAAAATTAAAAGCAATAACAAAACTAATTAAATAAAGATCATATGGCATGTGATAAAATGACAAATAAATGAAAAGAAAAAAAAAAGCAGAAACGATATAATGGACTAAATATGTGTTTTAAAGAACACATAAATTATAACTTATAAAGAAAAATTATAATTATTTGATATAAATTCAATAATAAAGAAATTTAATACGTTATAAATAAATTCTTGCTAAAATTAAAAAAAATAAATTTAACCCTCAAAACGCAGTTAAGGTGAGTTTTCATGGAATACTAATATATCATAGAAGTCCAGGAAGTCAGAAGCCTGACCTCCTCTCTATACAGGCTTCCAATTGGCTGCTTTCCTATGACGTGAGGATTTAGTATCCGGAAAAAACCTACTTTTAGTGTAATCCGTCAAATAAATTCTGCTAAATGGTTTATGCGTAATTCTGATCTTGTTATAGTCTATTAACATTCCTTCTTTATTTGATGTTCTTAAACATATTTCCAGTAAATTCTTTAACACGCTTGATAACCATAACAATTAAGCAATCCAGCAGAATGAACCCTATATTCCTAATAAAGCTCTTAAACGTCCGCGTAAAATTTTATTCTAAGTTTCTCTTTTTAAAAGTTTCTGTAAATTGTTTTATGATTTAATAAATTTATAAATTTATACCGGGCAATATTTAAATGTTTTCAACTGTTTATTTCCTGTTATATCGGAGTTGGAGCTCTCAGGCGTAAAATAGCTCCAAAATCTTAAACGTCAACCGTAATTCCTTCAATAACACTCTACATAGCTGCATGTAGACATGGAATGGCTATTTTTGTGGCATCTTTCATAACTAAGATGGAAAAAATATTTTAGAATTAATAAATACGATTGTTTCTAATACCTTACATAAATCAGAAAAATCATGATTGTGAATTAATTGCGAGTGTGATAAATCAGAATTTGTGTTTCATTGAAATGTAACGAAATTTATCAAAACCATCAGTTGCTGCCATGTCATAATACAAAACTTTTCAAAGAATTATTCTTGTAATCGTACGAATAAAAGGCGTAAAATAAACTTTTTTAACTTTTGAATGAACTGAAAACTAGTGAAAAAAGAAAAAAGGGTTAATTTAGAAAGATCTGAAGATTCACCATTCATCGAAAGTCTTTTTGAATCCCGGATCATGTAGGGCTCCGCGAATTTAATTACCGCATATATCCAAAAGTAACAGTAAATGCTAATTTCCAATGGTGAGAGAAAGCATTCCCCCGGTTGTGCTCCACGTATTTTGTTAGGGAAGAAAGCTACACAGCCTTTCTTCTTCCAAAATAAATAAATAAAAGAAAAAAAGCAACTTTTATTTACTTGCATTTGAATTTTCTTGCTTCGAATACTAAGTAAGCCTAAAGAAAAGTTTCTTTTAAATCTCTGAATAGGTACAAAAAGTTTTTTTCTTTTTCTTTTTTAGCCCACTGTTGAAACTTTCCGGTCCACGCGCTCCTTTATCTGTGAGTGGAAAAGTTAAAAGAAAGTGAAATGCGCCTTCCTTTAAAAATTGAATTCTTTCACGCAAATAATTAAATTTACATTAGATTTCGCCTGCAATGAGGCTCGAACGAGAATCCTTGAATCGATGATTACATGATTGCGCCCGTTCTTTTCTATGAGAAGAATCGATTTCCGATTCATCAAACAAGTGCTTTTTAAGCGAAGAGCAAGTTTTTAAGTTAATGAGAAAAAAAAAAGAAACTGATTAATCAGAGTAAATTTGCTTTAAAGTGGTGGACTCAATGGAAGAATTGTAAGAGGTAATTCTGTACGGACAATAAAAGACGTAAGAAAAAGGAATTTCATATTGGAGTAGCGATTTACCTAGCCCATTTAAGATCAATTTTAAGAAAAACTGCATTGAATTAAATATAATAATAATTATTTTACAAATTATGCTGTTTTTTTTATATTTTTTTTTATTGTGTAACATTTAAAATATTTTCTATACAATGCAATGGCAGATAAAAATGAAAATTAATTTCGACAAAGCACATATGACACTTAATAAAATGGCAAATAAATGAAAAGATAAAAAACAGAGACAATATAATGTATGACTAAGTATGTGTTTTTAAGAACACACAAAGCCTGATCTCCAGTTCGTGCAGGCTTCCAATTGGTTGCCTTCCTATCACGTAAGGCTTTAGTATCAGGAAAAAGCCTACCTTTATGATCACCATCCGGGAAATAACCTCAGCTAAACAGTTTATGTGTAATTCTGATCTTATTGATGCTATTAACATTTCTTATTTGATTTTTTAAAACATATTTAAAGTACATAAAAATACGGCAATCTAGGAGATTGAATCATATATTCTTTTTTAATGTTTCTATAATTTATTGATTTATGATTTTGAAAATTTGTAAATTTATGTTGTTTTTTTCCTGTTATATCGAAGATGGAGCCGTCATGGGCTAAGTAGCACCAATATCTTAAACTTCAACTGTCATTCCTTTAGTATCACTCTACATAACTGCATGTAGACGTGGAATGGCTATTTTTGTAACATCTTTAGTGACTAAAATGGAAAAAAATATATTTTATAATTCTTAAATGCGATTTTTTCCAGTACTCTACAAAAATCAGAAAAATCGTGGTTATGAATTTATTACGATTGTGATAAATCAGAAATTTGTGTTTCACTGAATGTAACGAAATTTATAAAAATCATCAGTTGCTGCCATGCCATGATACAAAACCTTTTAAAGAATTATTCTTGTAATCGCAGGAATAAAAGGCGTAAAATAAACGTTTTAAACTTTTGAATGAACTGAAAACTAGCAAAAAAAAAAAAAGAAAAGAAAACAGCCTTATTTTAGAAAGATCTGAAGATTCACCATTCATCTAAAGTCTAATCCCGAACCAAGTAGGCAACTGCGAATTTAATTACCGCATATATTCAAAAGTAACAGTAAATGCTAATTTCCAATCGTGAAAGAAAGCATTCCCTCGGGCTGTGCTCCACGTATTTGGTTGGGCAGAAAAGCTACACAGCCTTTCTTCTTCAAAAAGAAGAAAAATAAATAAATAAATAAAATAAATTTAAGAAAAGCAATTTTTATTTACTTAGATTTGAATTTTCTTGCTTCGAATCCTAAAGAAAATTTTCTTTTAAATCTCTGAATAGGTACAGAAAGTTTTTTTTTTCTTTTTCTTCTTTAGCCCACTGTTGAAACTTTCCGGTCCACGCGCTCCTTTATCTGAGAGGAAAAAGTTAAAAGAAAGTGAAATGGCGCCTTCCACTAAAAATTGAATTCTTTCACGCAAATAATTAAATTTCCATTAGATTTCGCCTGCAATCAGGCTCGCACGAGAATCCTTGAATCGATGATTGCATGATTGTGCCCGTTCTTTTCTATGAGAAGATTCGATTTCCGTTTAATCAAACAAGTGCTTTTTTTGCGAAGAGAAGTTTTTAAGTTAATTAGAAAAAAAAGAAACTGATTAATCAAAGTAAATTTGCTTTAAAGTGGTCCACACAATGGAAGAAGGGTAAAAGATAATTCTATGCTATAAAAGATGTAAGAGAAAGTAATTTCATATTGGAGTAGCGATTTTTCTAACCCAATTAAGATCGATTTAAAGAAAAACTGCATTGAATTAAATTTAATAGTTATTTTACAAGTTATGTTTTTTTTATATATATATTTTGTGTAACATTAAAAAAATTTTCTATACAATGTAATGATATTTAAAAATGAAAAACAACAAAAAATTAATTAGATAAAGGACATATAACAGAGCATAATGAGAAATAAAAAAAAAGACCATATAATGCATATTTTATATTTTAAATAATTATCTGGCTTTCGGGAATACAGGTTTCGGGTTCAAGTCCCGGCGTTGCCATGGATGTTTGTAGTGGTTCGGAATCTATTTTAAACTGTAGGTCCCAGTTTAACATGACTGTAGAGAGTTGGGCGTTTTTACCCTACCCCATAAAAAGAAGACATCTCATGTTTCGAAATCTGCTTTATAATTGATACACAAAGGTGGGTTTCCCTTGAATACTAATAGGCATATAGGCAGTCAGAAGCCTGATGTCCAATCTATTCAAGCTTCCAATTGGCTGTCGTTCAATAACGTGAGGATTTAGTATCCGGAAAAAGCCTACCTTTAGTATCACTATCCTCCAAATGGTTATGTTAATTGGTTATGAGTTAAATGGTTTCTGAGTAATTGGTTAAAATGGTTTATAGTTTATGAGTAATAAAGATGGTTATGAGTAAAGGGTTTATGAGTAATTCTGATCTTTTTAAAGCTATTAACATTAAATCTTTATTTGATTTTCTTAAACGTATTTCCAGTACATTCTTTAACATGCTTCATAACCTTAACAATAAGGCAAACCAGGAGATTGAATCATATATTCCTAATAATGTTCTTAAATCTTAATTTTACTCTAAGTTTTCCTTTTTGAATACTTCTGTAAATTGTTTTATGATTTTACAAATTTGTTAATTTATATTGGGTAGTATTGAAATGTTTTCAGCTGTTTATTTCCTGTTATATCAGAGATGGAGCCCTCAGGGACAAAATAGCTCCAAAATCTTAAACCTCAACCGTCATATCTTTAGTATCACTTTATATAGCTGCATGTAGACATAGAATGGCTATTTTGACACATCTTTCATGACTAAGGAGGAAAAAAATATTTTAGCATTCCTAAACCTTAACCTCTTAACCCAAAACCTTACGACAAATTAAAATAAAATCATGGTTGGGAATTAATTGTGCTTGTGATAAATCAGAAATTTGTGTTCCATTGAAATGTAACGAAATTTATCAAAACCATCCGTTGATGCCATGTCATAATACAAAACTTTTTTAAGAATTATCCTTGTAATGATACGAATAAAAGGCGTAAAATAAACTTTTTAAACTTCTGCATGAACTGAAAACTAGAGAAAAAAAAGAAAGGAATAAAAGACAAATGCCTTATCTGAAGATTCACCATTCATCTAAAGTCTTCCTGAATCCCAAACCATGTAGGCTCCACGAATTTAATTACTGCATATATCGAAAAGTAACAGTAAATGCTAATTTCCAATCGTGAAAGAAAGCACTCCCTCGGGTTGTGCTCCACGTATTTGGTTGGGGAGAAAAGCTACACAGCCTTTCTTCTACCAAAAGAATAAAAGAAAAAATAAATAAATAAAATAAAATAAAAAAAGCCAATTTTTATTGAATTACATTTGAATTTTCTTTCTTCTAATACTAAGTAAGCCTAAAGAAGAGTTTCTTTTAAATCTCTGAATAGGTGCAAAAAGTTTTTTCTTTCTTTTTTTCTTCTTTAGCCTCACTGTTGAAACTTTCCGGTCCACACGCTCCTTTATCTGCGAGGGAAAAGTTAAAATAAAGTGAAATGCGCCTTCCTCTAAAAATTGAATTCTTTCACGCGAATAATTAAATTTCCATTAGATTTCGCCTGCAATGAGGCTCGAACGAGAATCCTTGAATCGACGCATGATTGCGCGCATTCTTTTCTATGAGAAGATTCGATTTCCGATTATTCAAACAAGTGCTTTTTTGCGAAGAGGAAGTTTTTAAGTTAATTAGAAAAAAAAAAAGAGAAACCGATTAATCAAAGTAAATTTGCTTTAAAGTGGCCTGCACAATGGAAGAAGGGTAGGAGGTAATTCTATACGGACAATAAAAGATGTAAGAGAAAGGAATTTCATATTGGAGTAGCGATTTAACTTACCCAATTAAGATCGATTTAAAGAAAATCTGCAAATGAATTAAATTTAATCGTTATTTTATAAATTGTGCTGTTTTTTATTTTTTTTTCTTGTGTAACATTTAAAATATTTTCCAAAGAATGCAATGATATATAAAAATGAGAAGCAACAAAAAAATTAATTAGATAAAACACATTTGACTATGGTAAAATGACAAGTAAATAAAAAGAATAAAAAAGCAGAGACGATATAATCCATGACTAAATATGTATTTTAATGAACCCACGAATTGTATGTTATGAAGAAAATTCCAATTATTTGGTGCAACGTCAATAATAAATAAATTTAATGCATTACTATATAAACAAATACTTGCTAAAATTTAAAAAAACTTAATCCTCAAAACGCAGTTAAGGTGAATTTTCATTGAATATTAATATACCATAGAACACCAGCAGTCAGAAGCCTGATCTCCTGTACACTCAGGCTTCCAATTGGCTGCCTTCCTATGACGTCAGTGTTTAGTATCCGGAAAAAGCCTACCTTTAGTATCACTATTCGACAAATAACCATTGCTAAATGGCTTATGAACAATTTTGATCTTATTAAAGCTATTAACTTTCCTTTTTTTGTTTGATTTTAAAAAATAATTGCAATAAATTCTTAACACGCATGATAACCATAACAATAAGGCAATCCAGGAATTGAATGGTATATTCCTAATAATGTTCTTAAACGACAGCGTAAAATTTTACTCCAAATTTTTCTTTTTGAATGTTTTCTGTAAATTGTTTTATGATTTTGTCAATTTGTAAATTTGTACTGTGTAATATTCAAAAGCTTTTAACCGTTTATTTCCTGTTATATCGGAGTTGGAGATCTCAATCGCAAAAAAGCTCCATTATATCGTTAATATCACTCTACAGAACTACACGTAGACATGGAATGGCTATTTTTGTAACATCTTTCATGACCAAGATGGAAAAAAATATTTTAGCTTTCTTAAATACGATGGTTTCCAAAACCTTAGTGAAATATAAAAAAAAACATGGTTGTGAATTAATTGCGATTGTGATTAATTGAAATGTAACGAAATTTATCAATACCATCAGTTGCTGCCATGTCATAACAAAAAACTTTTTAAAGAATTATTCTTGTAATTGTACGAATAAAAGGCGTCAAATAAACTTTTTACACTTTTCAATAAACTGAAAACTAGCAAAAAAAAGCCTTCTTTTAGAAAGATCTTCTTTTTTAGATTTAATTACCGCATATAACCAAAAGTAACAGTAAATGCTAATTTCCAATGGTGAGAGAAAGCATTCCCTCGGGTGGTGCTCCACGTATTTGGTTGGGGAGAAAAGCTACACAGCCTTTCTTCTTCCAAAATAAAAAAATTAAAAAAAAAAATTAATAAAAGAAAAAAAGCAACTTTTATTTACTTACATTTGAATTTTCTTGCTTCGAATACTAAGTAAGCCTAAAGAAAATTTTCTTTTAAATCTCTGAATAGGTACAAAAAGGGTTTTTTTTCTTTTTCTTCTTTAGCCCACTGTGGAAACTTTCCGGTCCACGCGCTCCTTTATCTGTGAGGGGAAAAGTTAAAAGAAAGTGAAATGCGCCTTCCTTTAAAAATTGAATTCTTTCACGCAAATAATTAAATTTCCATTAGATTTCGCCTGCAATGAGGCTTGCGAGAGAATCCTCGAATCGATGATTGCGCCCGTTCTTTTCTATGAGAAGATTCGATTTCCGATTGATCAAACAAATGCTTTTTGCGAAGAGAAGTTTTTAAGTTAATTAGAAAAAAAAAAAAAAACCTTATTATTCAAAGTAAGTTTACTTTAAAGTGGTCGGCACAATGGAAGGAGGGTAGGAGGTAATTCCATATGTAGGAGGAGACAATAAAGAATGTAAGAGAAAGGAATTTCATATTGGAGTTGCGATTTATCTAAACCAATTAGGATCGATTTAAAGAAAACTGCAATGAATTAAGTTTAATAGTTATTTTATAAATTATGCTTTTTTTATATTTTTTGTGTAACATTTAAAATATTTTTTATACAATGTACATTTAAAAATGAAAAGCAAAGAAAAAAATTAATTAGATAAAGCACATATGACACTTGATAAAATATCAAGTAAATTTAAAAAAAAAAATCAGAAATGATATAAAGGACAAAATATGTATTTTAAAGAACACACGAATTATAACTTATAAAGAAAAATTGTAATTATTTGGTAAAAAGTCAATAATAAAGAAATTTAAGGTATTATAAATAAATTCTTGCTAAAATTAAAAAAAAAAAAAATTTATTCCTCAAAGCGCAATTAAGGTGGGTTTTCATTGATAAATAATATATAATAGAACGTCAGGCAGTCAGAAGCCTGATCTCCTATCCCTCCAGGCCTTCTTATGACGTGAGGATTTAGAATCTGGAAGAGGCCTACCTTTAATATCACTATCCGCCAAATAACCTCTGCTAAATGGTTTATGCGTAATTCTGATCTTATTAAAGCTATTAACATTCCTTCTTTATTTGATTTTCTTAAACATATTTCCAGTAAATAATTTAACATACTTGATAACTCTAACATTACTACAATTCAGGAGATGGAATCATATATTCTTAATAATGTTCTTATTTTTAAGTGTTTTTTTTTGGAAGCTTCTGTAAATAGTTTTATGATTTAATAATTTTATACTGAGCAATATTCAAATGTTTTTAACTGTTTGTTTCCTGTTATATCGGAGTTGGAATCTAAATATCTCCACAATCTTAAACCTCAATCGTCATACCTTTAGTATCACCCTACTACATGTAGACATGGAATGACAATTTTTGTGAGCATCTTTAATGACTAAGATGGGAAAAAATATATTTAGAATTTTTAAATACGATTGTTTCCAATACCGTACAAAAATCAGAAAAATCGCGGGTATGAATTAATTGTGATCGCGAAAAATCAAAAAAATGTGTTTCATTGAAATGTAACGAAATTTATCAAAACAATCAATTGCTGCCATGTCATAATACAAAACATCTTAAAGAATTATTCTTGTAATCGTACGAATAAAAGACATAAAATAAACTTTTTAAACTTTTGAATGAACTGAAAACTAGCAAAAAAAGAAAATAGCCTTATTTTAGAAAGATCTGAAGATTCACCATTCATCTAAAGTCTTCCTGAATCCCAAACCAAGTAGGCTTCCGTGAATTTAATTACTACATATATCCAAAATGAATAGGAGATGTTTTTCTTTTTTTTACCAGGATGGGTCGCAAGTTCTACTTCCAACGCTCTTATAATCATAGTAGACTGGGACCTACGGTTTAAAATGGATTCCGAACCCCTACAAACCCCTACATCCAGACTCAAACCCGAAATCTGTGGCTTCGAGCGCCGATCATTCTGCCATCAGGCCCCTCAAGCTACCAATATATTGTCTTAAATTCGAATCGTATACTTTGTTGTGATGGCCGAAACATGTTACGAATGTCATAGGATCGAATTCTTCACAGCTTGGCCATTCACCATTATAAATTGGAACAAACATTTCAATCAATTTTTTTTTTACCTGTACTAAAATTTTTATATTTTATTTGGATTGTGTACTAGATATGCATATCTCTAACTTTATTATCTATAGCCCTCGAGCCCTCGTCAGCACAAGATGACCGTAGATTGCCAAACCGAACCAAATTAATTTTATTATCTAAAACTAATATTAGAATTTTGAAATTAAAGTTTCAGTAGAAAATTAAGGCCTTTTACTTGCTACCACAATGCAAATACCTATTTAAAAAGATTCTTGTAATCGCATAAATAAAAGGCGTAAAATAAACTTTTTAAACTTTCCAATGAACTGAAAACTAGCAAAAAAAAGAAGAAAAAAGCCTTATTTTAGAAAGATCTGAAGATTCACTATTCATCTAAAGTCTTCCTGAATCCCAAACCAAGTCAATTTAATTACCGCATATATCCAAAAGTAACAGTGAATGCTAATTTCCAATCGTGAAAGAAAGCATTCCCTCGGGTTGTGCTCCACGTATTTGGTTGGGAAGAAAAGCTACACGGCCTTTCTTCCAAAAGAAAAAATAAAATAAAGAAATAAAAGAAAAAAACAAGCAATTTTTATTTACTTACAATTGAATTTTCTTGCTTCGAATACTAAATAAGCCTGAAGAAAAGTTACTTTCAAATCTCTGAATCTCTGGTACAAAAAGGTTTTTTTTCTTTTTCATCTTTAGCCCACTGTTGAAACTTTCCGCTCCACGCGTCCTTTATCTGCCAGGGGAAAAGTTAAAAGAAAGTGAAATGCGTCTTCCTTTAAAAATTTAATTCTTTCACGCAAATAATGAAATTTCCATTAGATTTCGGCTGTGATGAGGCTCGAACGAGATTCCTTGAATCGATGATTGCATGATTGCGCCCGTTCTTTTCTATGAGAAGATTTCGATATCCGATTAATCAAACAAGTGCTTTTTTTGCGAAGAGAAGTTTTTAAGTTAATCAGAAAAAAAAGAAACTGATTAATCAAAGTAAATTTTCTTTAAAGTGGCCGACACAATAGAATAAGGATAAGCGGTAATTCTATACAATAATAGATGTAAGAGAAAGGAATCTCATATTGGAGTAGCGATTTATCTGACCTAATTAATATCGAATTAAAGGAAAACTGCAATGAATTAAATTTAATAATTATTTTATAATTATTCTGTTTTTTTATATTTTTTTCTTGTGTAACATTTAAAAAATTTTCTATAGAATGCGATGACAGATAAAAATGAATAGCAATAAAAAAATTAATTATTAATTGAAATAAATTTAATAGTTATTCTATAAATTATGCTGTTTTTTTATTTTTTTAAGAAGTTCTATACAAAAAAGGCACATAAAATGAAAAACAAGGAAAAAATTTAATTAGATAACTCACATATGACACGCGATAAAATGACAAATAAATGAAATAAAAAATGCAAAGCGATATAATGTAGGACTAAATATATATTTTAAACAACACAAATTATCAATCATTATCTTAGCAATATCCAATACATATTATCTGAACAATATTCAAATGTTTTTAACTGTTTGTTACCTGTTATAGGGCTAAATAGATCCGAAATCTTAAACCTCAACAGTCATACCTTTAATATCACTCTTAATAGCTGCATGTAGACAAGGAATGGCTATTTTTGTAACATCTTTCATGATTAAGACAGAAAAAAAAAATAGTTTAGAATATTTAAATACGATGGTTCCCAAAATCCTACGAAAAATCAGAAAAATCATGGTTGTGAATTAATTGCGATTGTGATAAATCAGAACTGTGTGCTTCATTGAAATGTTACAAAATTTATCAAATCCATCAGCTTCTGCCATGACATAATACGAAACCTTTTAAATAATTATTCTTGTAATCGTACGAATAAAAGGCGTAAAATAAACTTTTTAAACTTTTGAATGAACTGCAAACTAGCGGAAAAAAATGAAAAGAAAAGAAAAAAGCCTTACTTTAGAAAGATCTGAAGATTCAACATTCATCTAAAGTCTTCCTGAATCCAAACCATGTCGGCTGCGCGAATTTAATTAATAATGGATATATTTTGGATATCTGACCTAATTAATATCGAATTAAAGAAAAACTACAATGAATTAAATATATACGAATTTAATTAATACATATATCCAAAAGTAACAGTAAATGCTAATTTCCAATCGTGAAAGAAAGCATTCCCTCGGGTGGTGCTCAACGTATTTGGTGTTGAGAAAAGCTACACGGCCTTTCTTCTTCCAAAAGAAAAAAAAGAAGGAAAAGAAAAGAAAAAAAAACCAATTTTTATTTACTTGCATTTGAATTTCCTTGCTTCGAATACTAAGTAAGCCTAAAGAAAAGTTTCTTTTAAATCTCTGAATAGGTGCAAAAAGTTTTTTTTTTTCTTTTTCTTCTTTAGCCCACTGTTGAAACTTTCTGGTACACGCGCTCCTTTATCTGCGAGGGGAAAAGTTAAAAGAAAGTGAAATGCGCCTTCTTCTAAAAATTGAATTCTTTCACGCAAATAAACTCATGTTTTGAAAACTACAACACCATGAAGGAATCGTCATAATTGAATGAAATTTAATACACAGTTGAGTGGTAGTGGTACAAATAAATGATTAATTGTTCAAAGCAAACAAACAATAACAAGAGATCGGAATCAGTATTTTGTGTAGCCACCACGAGCCGCAATAAGTGCTGCTACACGACGTGGCATCGAGTCAAACAAGTTTTGAATGCCTGCCTGAGGAAGAGCATTCCATATTGTTTGTATGCGCACCCAAAGTTAGTCTGCAGAAGCAACAGGACGAGGATCACGAGCGAGACGACGACCAACGAAATCCCACACATGTTTAATCGGCGACATATCCGGGGAATACGCAGGCCAAGCAAGAAGCTGTACCTGTCAAGTTGCAAAGAAGGATTGAACAGTCCTAGCGATATGAGGGCGGGCATTGTCCTGTTGAAATACAGCGCCTGGCAAGCTTTGAAGGAAGGGAACAGCTTGGGGCTGTAGAGCTTCACTGATGTACCGGTTGCTGTTCAGATTGCCCACAATTCTTAGCAATTGAGATCGTCCATGATATGCTATGGCGCCCCAGACCATAACTCCGGGTGTTCGTCTACTGTGGCGTTCGATAATGCACTCCGGAAGGTGGCGTTCACTGGCATAGCGTCTGACACGAAGGCGGCCATCATGGTACCACAAATTAAAGCGAGATTCGTCAGAAAACACGACATGCTGCCAATCAGCACGCCAGTCTCTATGCTGAGCAGCCCATTGTAGCCGCAGGCGGCGATGGTTTAGCGTGAGAGGGATCCTGTATAAAGGAGTCCTTGTGCGCAGTCCACGCTGCAGCAGACGTCTATGAATTGATGAAGCACACAATAAAACGCCTGTAGCTATTGACCATTGTGCTGCCAATTATTTAGAGGAAGCTGTACGGTCCGTCAGCGCCATGCGGACCAGGTGTCTATCATCGCGAGCTGACGTCCCATTTCGGGGTCCACTCCCGGAATTGCGAGTTGTCCCACACTCGTCCGTCCACTGCTTCCAAAGACGCATCACTGTGCTGCTGTTACGCTGCACACGAGCGGCTACTGCACGATAAGACAATCCAGCTTCACGAAGGCCGATGATTCTCCCCTCTTCAAACTCTGTAAGTTGTTCAAATCTCGCTCTCTTTCGTCGAAGAGGCATAAGTAACGATTGAGCTAACGTTTACCACTAGCAGATAACCAACGATAACCATACACGCCTCGCTACAGCCGTCTATTTATTCGGATCCATCCGCCGTTCAGAGGGCGCTGCTCAGCATAAGTATGCGCTATGAATTTGAAATTCTAATCATTTGCATATCATGCGCTAATTTGCATTTCCTGAAAATTTCAGCTCTCTCGCGTAAGTCTTTCATGGTGTTGCAATTTTCACAAACATGAGTATAATTAAATTTCCATTAGATTTCGCCTGCAATGAGGCTTGCACGAGAATCCTTGGATCGATGATTGCATGATTGCGCCCATTCTTTTCTATGAGAAGATTTCGATTTCCGATTAATCAAACAAGTGCTTCTTGCGCGAGGAGAAAGTTTTTTAAGTTAATTAGAAGAAAAAAAAATCTGATTAATGAGAGTAAATTTGCTTTAAAGTGGTCGACACAATAGAAGAAGGGTAGGACGTAATTCTATACAATAAAAGATGTAAGAGAAAGGAATTTCATATTGAAGTAGCGATTTATCTAACCCAATTAAGATCGATTTAAAGAAAAACTGCAATGAATTAAATTTAATAGTTATTTCACAAATTATACTTTTATATTTTTAAAAATTTTTCTATACAATGCAATGACATATAAAAAGGAAAAACAAGAAAAAAAATTAATTAAATAAAGCACATACGACAATAAATAAATAAATGAAAAGAAAAGAAAAAAAAGCTGAGACGATCCATGACAAAATATGTGCATTAAAGAAAACACAAATTATAACGTATCAAGAAAAATTCTAATTATTTGGTAGAAAGTCAATCCTAAAGGAATTTAAGGTATTATAAATAAATTCTTGCTAAAATTAAGAAATTAAATTTAATCCTCAAAACGCAATTAAGGTGGGTTTTCATTAAATGCTAATACATCATAGAACGCCAGGCAGTCAGAAGTCTGATCTGTACACACAGGTTTCCAATTGACTGCCTTCCTATGACGTGAGGATTTAGTATCCGGAAAAAACCTACCTTTTGTATCACTATCCGCCAAACAACCTGTGCTAAATGGTTTATACCCAATTCTGATCTTATTAAAGCCATTAACATTACTTCTTTATTTGATTTTCTTAAACATATTTCCAGTAAATTGTGTAACACGCTTGATAATCATAACAAAACGGTGATTCAGGAGAACGAATCATATATTCCTCTTAAATAGCCGTTTAAATTTTTTATTTTGGATATTTCTGTAAATTGTTTTATAATTTTGCAAATTTGTAAATTTATACTGAGCAATATTCATGTGTTATATCCTGTTATATCGGAGATGAAGCCCGCAAGGGCTAAATAGCTTCAAAATCTTAAAAGTCAACCGTCATTCCTTTAGTATCACTCTACAGAGCTACATGTAGACATGTAACGGCTAATTTTGTAATATCTTTCATGACTAAGAAGGAAAAAAAAATATTTCGGAAATTTTAATTACGAAGAATCCCAAAACCCTAAGAAAAATCATAGTTATCGTGGTTATGAATTAATTATGATAGTAAAAAACCAGAAAATTGTGTTTCATTGAAATGTAACGAAATTTATCAAAACCATCAGTTGCTGCCGTGGCATAACACAAAACTTCTTAAAGAATTATTCTTGTAATCGTACGAATAAAAGGCGTAAAATAAACTTTTTAAACTTTTGAATGAACTTAAAATTGCAAAAAAAATAAATAAAAAAATAAAAGAAAGCCTTATTTTAGAAAGATCTGGAGATTCACCATTCATCTAAAGTCTTCCTGAATCCCAAACCAAGTAGACTCCGCGAATTTAATTACCGCATATATCCAAAAGTAACAAGAGATGCTTTTCCTTTTTTACGGACATGGGCTATCAGTCCTACGCCCAACACTCTTACAGTCATAGCAGACTGGAACCTACAGTTTAAAGTGGATTCCGAACCCCTACAAACATCCACACCCAGACTCAAACCCGAAATCTGTGGCATCGAGCGCCGGTCACTCGGCCATCAGGCCTCTCAAGCTACCAATATATTGTTTTAAATTGTGACTGAATACTTACAGACTGCCATGTCATAATGCAAACTTTTTTTTAAAAAGTATCTTGTAATCATATAAATAAAAGGCGTAAAATAAACTTTTTAAACTTGTGAATGAACTGAACACTACTAAAAAAAAAGTCTTATTTTCAGAAAGAGCTGAAGCTTCACCATTCATCTAAAGTATTCATGAATCTAAACCATGGAGGCGAATTTAATTACCGCATATATCCAAAAGTAACAGTAAATGCTAATTTCCAATCGTGAAAGGAAGCATTCCCTCGGGTGGTGCTCCACGTATTTGGTTGGGAGAAAACTTACACAGTCTTTCTTCTTCCAAAAGAAAAAAATATATAAATAAAATAAAAAAAAACCGTTTTTTATTTACTTACATTTGAATTTTCTTACTTCGAATGCTAAGTAAGCCTAAAGAAAAGTTTCTTTTAAATCTCTGAATAGGTACAAAAAGTTTTTTTTTTTCTTTTTCTTTTTTAGCCCACTGTTGAAACTTTCCGGTCCACGCGCTCCTTTATCTGTGAGTGGAAAAGTTAAAAGAAAGTGAAATGCGCCTTCCTTCAAAAATGGAATTCTGTCACGCAAATAATTAAATTTCCATTAGATTTCGCTTGCAATGAGGCTCGAACGAGAATCCTTGAATCGAAGATTGCAGGATTGCGCCCATTCTTTTCAATGAGAAGAATTCGATTTCCGATTCATCAAACAAGTGCTTTTTTGGCGAGTAGAAGTTTTTAAGTTAATTAGAAGAAAAAAAAAGAAACTGATTAATCAAAATAAATTTGCTTTAAACTGGTCTGCACAATGGAAGAAGGGTAGGAGGTAATTCCATACGGACAATAAAAGATGTAAGAGAAAGGAATTTCATATTGGAGTAGCGATTTATCTAACCCAATTAAGATCGATTTAAGAAAAACTACATTGAATGAAATTTAATAATTATTCTACAATTATGCTGTTTTTTTATATTTCTTTTCTTGTGTAACATTTAAAATATTTTCTTTATAATGCAATGGCATATAAGAAGTAAAAACGAGAAAAAATAATTAGATAAAGCATATATGATATCTGTAAAATGACAGATAACTGGAAAAAAAAAGCATAGGCGATATAATGCATGACATATGTGTTTTAAAGAACACACAAATTATAACTTATAAAAGAAAAATTCTGATTGTTTGATACAACGTTTATAATCAAGAAATTTCATTCATTATAAATAAATTCTTGCTAAAATTAAAAAAATTTATTTTAATCCTCAAAACGCTGTTAAGGTGGGTGTTCATTAAATACTAACATATCATAGAACGCCAGTCAGTCAGAAGCCTGATCTCTTGTACACACAGGCTTCCAATTGGCTGCCTTCCTATGACGTGAGGATTTAGTATCCGGAAAAAACCTACCTTTTGTATCACTATCCGCCAAACAACCTGTGCTAAATGGTTTATACCCAATTCTGATCTTATTAAAGCAATTAACATTACTTCTTAATTTGATTTTCTTAAACATATTTCCAGTAAGTTCTTTAACACACATGATAATCCTAACACACAGGTTTCCAATTGGCTGCCTTCCTATGACGTGAGGATTTAGTATCCGGAAAAAACCTACCTTTTGTATCACTATCCGCCAAACAACCTGTGCTAAATGGTTTATACCCAATTCTGATCTTATTAAAGCAATTAACATTACTTCTTAATTTGATTTTCTTAAACATATTTCCAGTAAGTTCTTTAACACACTTGATAATCCTAACACACAGGTTTCCAATTGGCTGCCTTTCTATGATGGGATGATTTACTATCCGGAAAAAACCTACCTTTTGTATCACTATCCGCCAAACAACCTGTGCTAAATGGTTTATACCCAATTCTGATCTTATTAAAGCAATTAACATTACTTCTTATTTTGATTTTTTTTAAACATATTTCCAGTAAGTTCTTTAACACACAGGTTTCCAATTGGCTGCCTTCCTATGATGGGATGATTTACTATCCGGAAAAAACCTACCTTTTGTATCACTATCCGCCAAACAACCTGTGCTAAATGGTTTATACCCAATTTGATCTTATTAAAGCAATTAACATTACTTCTTAATTTGATTTTCTTAAACATATTTCCAGTAAGTTCTTTAACACACTTGATAATCCTAACACACAGGTTTCCAATTGGCTGCCTTCCTATGATGGGATGATTTACTATCCGGAAAAAACCTACCTTTTGTATCACTATCCGCCAAACAACCTGTGCTAAATGGTTTATACCCAATTCTGATCTTATTAAAGCAATTAACATTACTTCTTAATTTGATTTTCTTAAACATATTTCCAGTAAGTTCTTTAACACACTTGATAATCCTAACACACAGGTTTCCAATTGGCTGCCTTCCTATGATGGGATGATTTACTATCCGGAAAAAACCTACCTTTTGTATCACTATCCGCCAAACAACCTGTGCTAAATGGTTTATACCCAATTCTGATCTTATTAAAGCAATTAACATTACTTCTTAATTTGATTTTCTTAAACATATTTCCAGTAAGTTCTTTAACACACTTGATAATCCTAACACACAGGTTTCCAATTGGCTGCCTTCCTATGATGGGATGATTTACTATCCGGAAAAAACCTACCTTTTGTATCACTATCCGCCAAACAACCTGTGCTAAATGGTTTATACCCAATTCTGATCTTATTAAAGCAATTAACATTACTTCTTATTTTGATTTTTTTAAACATATTTCCAGTAAGTTCTTTAACACACAGGTTTCCAATTGGCTGCCTTCCTATGATGGGATGATTTACTATCCGGAAAAAACCTACCTTTTGTATCACTATCCGCCAAACAACCTGTGCTAAATGGTTTATACCCAATTCTGATCTTATTAAAGCAATTAACATTACTTCTTAATTTGATTTTCTTAAACATATTTCCAGTAAGTTCTTTAACACACTTGATAATCCTAACACACAGGTTTCCAATTGGCTGCTTTCCTATGATGGGATGATTTACTATCCGGAAAAAACCTACCTTTTGTATCACTATCCGCCAAACAACCTGTGCTAAATGGTTTATACCCAATTCTGATCTTATTAAAGCAATTAACATTACTTCTTATTTTGATTTTTTTAAACATATTTCCAGTAAGTTCTTTAACACACAGGTTTCCAATTGGCTGCCTTCCTATGATGGGATGATTTACTATCCGGAAAAAACCTACCTTTTGTATCACTATCCGCCAAACAACCTGTGCTAAATGGTTTATACCCAATTCTGATCTTATTAAAGCAATTAACATTACTTCTTAATTTGATTTTCTTAAACATATTTTCAGTAAGTTCTTTAACACACTTGATAATCCTAACACACAGGTTTAAAATTGGCTGCCTTCCTACGACGTGAGGATTTAGTATCCGGAAAAAACCTACCTTTTGTATCACTATCCGCCAAACAACCTGTGCTAAATGGTTTATACCCAATTCTGATCTTATTAAAGCAATTAACATTACTTCTTAATTTGATTTTCTTAAACATATTTCCAGTAAGTTCTTTAACACACTTGATAATCCTAACACACAGGTTTCCAATTGGCTGCCTTTCTATGATTGGATGATTTAGTATCCGGAAAAAACCTACCTCTAGTATCACTGTCCACCAAATATCCTCTTCTAAATGATTGACACTTAATTCTGATGTTATTAAAGTTACTAATATTCATTCCATATTTGATTTTCTTAAACATATTTCCAGTAACTTCCTTAAGGCACTTGATAACCATAACAATACGGAAATCCAGGAGATTCAATCATATATTGTTAATAATGTTCTTATTTTTATTTAAAGTGTTTTTTTTTTTTTGATGCTTCTATAAATTGTTTTGTGATTTTGTAAATTGATACTGAGCAACATTCAAATTTTTTCAACTGTTTGTTTCCTGTTATATCGGAGATGGAGCCCTCAGGGGCTAAATAGCTCCAAAAAATTAAACCTCAACCATCTTACCTTCAGATGGAAAAGATTAAGATGGAAAAAAATATTTTAGAATTTTTAAATACGATGGTTACCAAAAGGCTACGAAAAGTCAGAAAAATGATGGTTTCGAATTAATTGCGATTGTGATAAATCAGTAATTTGTGTTCCATTGAAGTGTAACGAAATTTATCAAAACCATCAATTGCTGCCATGTCATAATACAAAACCTTTTAAAAAATTATTCTTGTAATTGTACTGATAAAAGCCATAAAATAAACTTTTTATACTTTTGAATAACTCAAAACTACCAAAAATAATTTTAAAAAAAACCCTCTTATTTTAGAAAGATTTGAAGATTCACATTCATCTAAAGTCTTCCTGAATCCCAAACCATGCAGGCTCCGTTAATTTAATTACTGCATGCATCCAAAAGTAACGAATGTTTTTCTTTTTTTACGGGGCTAGGTTGTCAGTCCTAGGCCCAACGCTCTTACAATCATAGTAGACTACTGCTACTACTACTACTACTACACCACACCACATCACTGTGCCTAGAGCTGAGTTGCCCCTATACATTTTGGGAATGATGTGGATGAGAAGAAGTCTGATTGGGCTCTGTGACGCTCTACGGTCATATGAGACCGAGAGCTATGCCTTAAAGTGGATTCCGAAACCCCTACAAACACCCACCCCCAGACTCAAACCCGAAATCAGTGGCATCGAGTGCCAGTCACTCGGCCAGTAGGCCCCTGAAGCTACCAATATATTGTTTTAAATTGTTAAAGAATACTTACTTGCTGTCATGTCATAATACAAGACTTTTTTAAAAAATATTCTTCTGATTAAAAGGTGAAAATAAACTTTTTCAACTTTTGAATGAACTGAAAACTAGCAGAAAAAAAGAAAAGAAAAAAGGCTTTATTTTAGAAAAATCTGAAGATTCCCCATTCATCTAAAGTCTTCCTGAATCCCAACCATGTAGGGCTTCGTGAATTTAATTACTGCATATATCCAAAAGTAACAGTAAATGCTAATTTCCAATCGTGAAAGAAAGCATTCCCTCGGGTTGTGCTCAAAGTATTTGGTTGGGGAGAAAAGCTACACGGCCTTTCTCTTTCCAAAAAAAAGAAAGAAAGAAATAAATAAAATAAAATTAAAAAAAAACAATTTTTATTTACTTACATTTAAATGTTCTTGCTTCGAATACTAAGTAAGCCTAAAGAAAATTTTCTTTTATATCTCTGAATAGGTGCAAAAAGTTTTTTTTTTTTTTTTTCTTTTTTAGCCCACTGTTGAAACTTTCCGGTCCACGCGCTCCTTTATCTGTGAGGGGAAAAGTTAAAAGAAAGTGAAATGCGCCTTCCTTTAAAAATTTAATTCTTTCACGCAAATAATTAAATTTCCATTAGATTTCGCCTGCAATGAGGCTTGCACGAGAATCCTTGAATCGACGATTGCATGATTGCGCCTATTATTTTCTATGAGAAGATTCGATTTCCGATTCATCAAACAAGTGTTTTTTTTTGCAAAGAGAAGTTTTTAAGTTAATTAGATAAAAAAAAAGAGAGAAACTGATTGATCAAAGTAAATTTGCTTTAAAGGGGTCGACACAATGGAAGAAGGGTGGGAGGTAATTCCATACGTAGGAGGAGACAATAAAAGATGTAAGAGAAAGGAGTTTTATATTGGAGTAGCGATTTATCTCACCCAATTAAGATAGATTTAAAGAAAAACTGATATGAATTAAATTAAATAGTTATTTTACTAATTATGCTGTTTTTTTTATATTTTTCCATGTGTAACATTTAAAAATTTTTCTATGCAATGTAATGACATATGAAAATCAAAAGCAAGGAAAAAAATTAATTAGAAAAAGCACATATGACACTTGATAAATGACAAATAAATGAAAAAAAAATGCAGAAATGATATAATGAATGACTAAATATATGTTTTTAAGAACACACAAATTACAACTTGTAATGAAAAATTATAATTATTTGGTACAACGTCAATTATACAAAATTTTATGTAATATAAATAAATACTTGCTAAAATTAAAAAATTTAATTTAATCCTCAAAACGCAATTAAGATGGGTTTTCATTAAATACTAATAAATCATAGAACGCCAGACAGTCAGAAGGACTGATTTTTAAGATGAGAAGATTTCGATTTCCGATTAATCAAACAAGTGCTTTTTTTGTCGAAGAGAAGTTTTTAAGTTAATTAGAAAAGAAAAAAGAAATTGATTAATCAAAGTAAATTTGCTTTAAAGTGATCGACGCAATGGAGGAAGGGTAGGAGGTAATTCTATACGAAAGAGACAATAAAAGATGTAACAGAAAAGAATCTCTTATTGGAGTAGCGATTTATCTAACCCAATTAAAATCGATTTATAGAAGAACTAAAATGAATTAAATTTAATAATTATTCTACAATTATGCTGTTTATTTATTTATTTTTTTCTGTACATACAGTCTTCCGATTGGTTGCCTTCCTATGACTTGAGGATTTAGTATCCGGAAAAAACCTACCTTTAGTATGACTATCCGGCAAATAACCTCTGCTAAATAGTTTATGTGTAATTCTGATCTTATTGAAGTTATTAATATTCCTTCAATAATTGAATTTCTTAAACATATTTCAAGTAAATTCTTTAACACGCTTGATAACCATAACAATACGGCAATCCAGGAGATTGAATCATCTATTCCTTATAATGCTCTAAAATAGCAGCGTAAAGTTTTTCTTTTTTAATATTTCTGTAAATTGTTTTATGATTTTTGTAAATTTGTAAATTTATACTGAACAATATTCAAATGCTTTCAACTGTTTATTTCCTGTTATATCCGAAATGGAGCCCACAAGGGCTAAATACCTCCAAAATCTTAAACCTCAATCGTCACACTTTTAATATCACTCTACATAGCTGCATGTAGACATGGAATAACTATTTTTGCAACATCTTTAGTGACTAAAAGGGAAAAAATATTTTAGAATTCTTAAAAACGATTGTTTCCAATACCCTACAAAAATCAGAAAAAATCATAGTTATAAATTAATTGTCATTGTGAAAAATCAGAAAATGTTCCTTTAAACGCTAATTGAAATGTAGCGAAATTTATCAAAACCATCAGTTGCCGCCATGTCATAATACAAAATTTTTTATATAACTATTCTTGTAATCGTACGAATAAAAGGCGTAAAATAAACTTTTTAAACTTTTAAATGAACAGAAAACTAGCAAAAAAAAAAAGCCGTATTTTAGAAAGATCTGAAGATTCACCATTCATCTAAAGTCTTCCTGAATCCAAACCATGTATTCTCCTTGAATTTAATTACCGCATATATCCAAAAGTAACAGTAAATGCTAATCTCCAATCGTGAAAGAAAGCATTCCCTCTTGTGGTGCTCAGCGTAGTATTTGTTTGAGCAGAAAAGCTACACGGCCTTTCTTCTTCCAAAAGAAAAGAAGAAAAAAAAAAAGCAATTTTTATTTACTTACATTTGAATTTTCTTGCATCGAATACTAAGTAAGCCTAAAGAAAATTTTCTTTTAAATCTCTGAATAGGTACAAAAAGTTTTTTTCTTTTTCTTTTTGGACCACTGTTGAAACTTTCCGGTCCACGCGCTCCTTTATCTGTGAGGGAAAAGTTAAAAGAAAGTTAAATGCGCCTTCCTTTAAAAATTGAATTCTTTCACGCAAATAATTAAATTTCCATTAGATTTCGCCTGCAATGAGGCTTGCACGAGAATCCTTGAATCGACGATTGCATGATTGCGCCTATTATTTTCTATGAGAAGATTCGATTTCCGATTCATCAAACAAGTGTTTTTTTTTGCAAAGAGAAGTTTTTAAGTTAATTAGATAAAAAAAAGAGAGAAACTGATTGTTCAAAGTAAATTTGCTTTAAAGGGGTCGACACAATGGAAGAAGGGTAAAAGATAATTCTATGCGTAGGAGGAGATAATAAAAGACGTAAGAGAAAGGAATTTCATATTGGAGTAGCGATTTATCTTACCCAATTAAGATCGATTTAGAGAAAAACGGTGCTAAATGGTTTATGCTTAATTCTAATCTCATTAAAGCTACTAACATTCCTTCTTTATTTGATTTTCTTAAACGTATTTCTAGTGCATTCTTTAACATGTTTCATAACCATAACAATAAGGCAAACCCGGAGTTTGAATCATATATTTCTAATAATTCGATTAAATGGCCGCTTAAAGTTTTTCTTTTTGAATACTTCTGTAAATTATTTTATCATTTTGTAAATTTGTAAATTTACACTGAACAATATTCAAATGTTTTCCAATGGTTATTTCCTGTGAGATCGGAGATGGCGCTCTAAGGGGCTAAATTGCTCCAAAATTTTAAACTTCAACCGTTACATTTTATTATCACTCTACATAGCTGCATGTAGACATGGAATGGCTAATTTTGTAACATCTTTCCTGATTAGGATGAAAAAAAATATTTTAGAAATTTTAAATACAATGGTTCCTAAACGTCTACGAAAAATCAGAAAAATCATGGTTGTGAATTAATTGCCATTGCGATAAATCAGAAATTTGTGTTCCATTGAAATGAAACGAAATTTAACAAAATCATCAGTTGCTGCCATGCCATAATACAAAACTTTTTAAAGAATTATTCTTGTAATCACATAAATAAAAGGCATAAAATAAACTTTTTAAACATTTGAATGAACTGAAGATTCACCATTCATCTAAAGGCTTCCTTAGTCCAAATCATGTAGACTCCATGAATTTAATTTTTGCATATATCAAAAAGAAACAGGAGATGTTTTTCTTTTTTTACCGGGCTAGGTTTCAAATCCTACGGCCAACGCTCTTATAATCATAGTAGTCTGGGGCCTACGATTTAAAATGAATTCCGAACCCCTACAAACACTATATCGAGACTCAAACCCGAAATCTGTGGCATTGAGTGGCGGTCACTCTGCCTTCAGGCCCCCTTAAGCTACCAATATATTGTTGTAAATTGTGATCGAATAATTCGTTGTGATGACCGAAACATGTTACTAATGTCATAGGATCGAATTCTTCACAGCTTGGCCATTCACCATTATAATATGGAACAAACATGTCCCACACTTTTTTTTGGCTATATTAAAATTTCTATATTTTGTTATGATTGAGTACTAGATATGCTTATCTCTAACTTTATTATCCATAGATCTCTGTCTATTTAGCCCTCGTGAACAGAAGATGACCGTAGATCGACAAACCAAACCAAATTAATTTTATATTCTAAAACTAATATTAGAATTTTGAAATTAAGGTTTCATTAGAAAAATAATGCTTTAACTTGCTGCCATGTCACAATGCAAAACTTTTTAAGGAATTATTCTTGTAAACGTACGAATAAAAGGCGTAAAATAAACTTTTTAAACTTTTGAATGAACTGAAATCTAACGAAAAAAAAGAAAAAAGAAAAGAAGACTTATTTTAGAATTATCTGAATATTCACCATTCATCTAAAGCCTTCCTGAATCCCAAACCATGTAGGCTTCTTGAATTTAATTACCGCATATATCCAAAAGTAACAGTAAATGCTAATTTCCAATCGTGAAAGAAAGCATTCCCTCGGGTGGTGCTCAGCGTAGTATTTGGTTGGGCAGAAAAGCTACACGTCCTTTCTTCTTCCAAAAGAAAAGAAGAAAAAAAAAGCAGTTTTTATTTACTTACATTTGAATTTTCTTGCATCGAATACTAAGTAAGCCTAAAGGAAGTTTTCTTTTAAATCTCTCAATAGGTACAAAAAGTTTTTTTCTTTTTCTTTTTAGCCCACTGTTGAAATTTTCCGGTCCACGCGCTCCTTTATGTGTGAGGGAAAAGTTAAAAGAAAGTGAAATGCGCTTTCCTTTAAAAATTGAATTCTTTCACGCAAATAATTAAATTTCCATTAGATTTCGCCTGCAATGAGGCTCGAACGAGAATCCTTGAATCGATGATTACAGGATTGCGCCCGTTCTTTTCCATGAGAAGATTCGATTTCCGATTCATCAAACAAGTGCTTTTTTTTGGCGAAGAGAAGTTTTTAAGTTAATTAGAAGAAAAAAAAAGAAACTGATTAATCAGAGTAAATTTGCTTTAAAGGGGTCGACAGAATGGAAGAATGGCAGGAGGCAATTCCATACGTAGGAAGAGGCAATAAAAGATGTTAATAGAAAGGAAATTCCTATTGGAGTAGCGATTTATCTTACCCAATTAAGATCGATTTAAAGAAAAACTGCATTGAAACTGCATTTTCTTGTGTAGTATTTAGAAATATTTTCTATACAATGTAATGACATATAAAAATAAAAAGCAAGAAAAAAATTAATTAGATGACGCACATAGGGCGAGTGATAAAATGACAAATAAATGGAAAGATTAAAAGCAGAGACGATATAATGAATGACTAAACATGTGTTTTAAAGAAAATACAAATTATAACTTACTACTGAGCCCAAAAAGTACGATCAATTATTTTTTTTTCTAAAACTCTTTATTTATTCTTCCAAATTTATTCATCGCCTTCAAGGTAATCCCCTTCGGACACAATGCACTTATGCCAACTTTTTTTTCCAATCCTCAATGCATGCTAAAAAGTCATCGGCAGGGATGACCTTCAAAGCGCGCGGCGATTCACGTTGAATCTCTTCAATCGAATCAAAACGGTGTCCCCGCAGTGCTATTTTGAGTTTAGGGAATAGCCAGAAATCACAAGTTGTGAATGCGATGGTTCTGGAACGATATGGGTTTCATTTTTGGCGAAAAAAAGGAATGAATAATTTGACGTCAAATGTCACACAGATGTCAAGGACAGTGCCAGCAACCTAAAAAAAAAAAAAAAAAATTGAAATTCCATAAGCCCCGGAAATTTTAAATTTAAAACTGGTCTTATTTTTTGGACACAGTTGTACTTGCTGCCATGTCATAATGCGAAAATTTTGTTAAAAAAATATTCTTGTAATCGCATAAATAAAAGGCGTAAAATAAACTTTTTAAAATTTTGAATGAACTGAAAACTAGTGTAAAAAAAAAGTACAGAAAAGAAAAAACCCTTATTTCAGAAAAATCTGAAGATTCACCATTCATCTAAAGTCTTCCTGAATCCCAAATAAAGTAGGCTCCGCGAATTTAATTACCGCATATATCCAAAAGTAACAGTAAATGCTAATTTCCAATCGTGAAAGAAAGCATTCCCTCGGGTTGTGCTCAGCGTATTTGGTTGGGGGAAAAAGCTACACGGCCTTTCTTCTTCCAAAAGAAGAAAAAAATAAATAAATAAAATAAAATAAAAAAAGACATTTTTTTTAATTTACATTTGAATTTTCTTGCTTCTAATACTAAGTAAGCCTAAAGAAAAGTTTCTTTTATATCTCTGAATAGGTTCAAAAAGTTTTTTTTTTTTTTGCCCATTGTTGAAACTTTGCGGTCCACGCTTTTCTTTATCTGCTAGGGGAAAAGTTAAACGAAAGTGAAATGCACCTTCCTTTAAAAATTGAATTCCTTCACGCAAATAATTAAATTTCCATTAGATTTCGCCTGCAATGAGGCTTGCACGAGAATTCTTGAATCGATGATTGCATGATGAGAAGAGTTCGATTTCCGATTACTCAAACAAGTGCTTTTTTTGCGCGAAGAGAAGTTTTTAAGTTAATTAGAAAAAAAAGAGCCTTATTAATCAAAGTAAATTTGCTTTAAAGGGGTCGACACAATGGAAGAAGGGTAGGAGGTAATTCTATACGTAGGAGGAGACAATAAAAGATGTAAGAGAAAGGAATCTCAAATTGGAGTAGCAATTATCTAACCCAATTAAGATCGATTTAAAGAAAAACTGTAATGAATTAAATTTAACAGTTATTTTACAAATTATGCTGTTTTTTACATATATTTTTTGTGTAACATTAAAAAAATTTTCTATACAATGCGATGACAAATAAAAATAAAAAACGAGAAAACAATTAATTAGATAAAGCACATATGACTTTTGATAAAATAACAAAGAATTGAAAAGAAAAAAAAGCAGAGACAATATAATGCATAACTAAATATGTGTTTTAGTCATGCATTATACATTATACACACAAATTATAACTTATCTTTATCTTGAATTTTATTTTTATCTTTATCTTTATTATAAAAATCTTTAATTATTTGGTGTAATGCCAATAATAAAGAAATTTAATGCTTTATACATAAATTCTTCCTAAAATTAAAAAAATAAATTTAATGCTCAAAAAGCAATTAAGGTGGCTTTTCATTAAATACTAATATATCATATAACGCCAAGCAACCAGAAGTCTGATCTCCTGTCCACCCAGGTTCAAATTGGTTACCTTCCTATGGCGTGAGGATTTTGCATCTGGAAGTCAACCTTTAGTATCACTATCCGCCAAATAACCTCTGCAAAATGGTTTATACGTAATTCTGATCTTATTAAATCTATTAACATTCTTTCTTAACATATTTGAAACATATTTCCAGTAAATTCTTTAGCATGCTTCATAATCATAACAATAAGGCATTCCAGGAGATTGAATAATATATTTCTAATAATGTTCTTAAACCGTCGTGTAAAATTGTACTCAGTTTTTTTTTATGTTTCTGTAAATTGTTTTTATGATTTTGTAAATTTGTAAATTTATACTGGGCAATATTCAATCGTTTTCAACTGTTTATTTTCTGTTAAATCGGAGATGGAGTCCTCAAGGGCTAAAGAGCTCCAAAATCTTAAACCTCAATTGTCATATCTTTAGTATCACTCTTCATAGCTGCATGTAGATATGGAATGGCTAATTTTGTAACATCTTTCATGATTAAGAAGGAAAAAAAAATATTTAAAAATTTTTAAATACGATGGTTCCCAAAAGCCTACCAAAAATTAGAAAAATCATGGTTGTAAATTAATTGCGATTGTGAAAAATCAGAAAATTGTGTTTCATTGAAATCTAAGGAAATTTATCGAAAACATTAGTCAAACAATGGTAAGCAAATTAAGCACAAAAGAAAAACAATGGATTTAGTTTCTACCTTGAAAATGTACAAAATGGAAACATAAAAAATAACAGTTTCTGAGTTTAATGGCTGATCAGTTTCAATAGCTAATCTAATCCTGTCTAACAGCTACAGCATACAGACATGACAACGACTTTTCGTGCTCAAAATATGATGGTATTTATTAACTAGACAGGAAAGGTGTTGTGTTCAAGACAGGTATCATGTTAAGTGCAGTAATACTGTACGAAATTGCGCCTAATAGCTCGGCCATAATAACTTTCTGGATAAGTGATGTCGAGTACTCGCTATTTCTATTTTCAGAACCTCCGTTTTCTGCTATGTAACAATTAGCATTACCAATCTACCAAATTAGTTCTACCAATTTGCATATCCTATTCTAATGCGGCATTACTGTTTATTTGTACGGCTTAATATTTAGGCAAACTCACTAATTTTTGGCCTTGTAATTTTTCTGATTTTTTAAATTAAATTTTGGAAAACAAGTATGTATAATCAGAACATGTGCATTTAAAATTTGCTGATGTTTAACATCGTATTATAATAATGAAATAGTATTAACTTTTAAAAAGTTTAAAACTAAATAAATTTATGTTTATTTTTTTTATTATATTTAGAGAATAATCGTTCAAATATTGGTGCAAAAACTTTTAATAGATATTGCTTACAAATATTTTAATAAAAAAATAACTATTAACTGGCAAAACAATTCAGTGAGGGCTATAAAATCTGACGTGATTGATGTCCCTTCCGTTCCATTAGCCTTTTTTGTGTGAAAGTATAATATTACAAGTCGTTTCAGATTGAAAATAAAGTACGTTTGATCTATAAACTTCGCAGGAAACTATGAAAACAATCTATATATGTTATTAGCATTAACGAAATAAAACAATCAAATTGCTTTAGAAATAACTAACTACTTAACTAAGACTACTATAACTAACTAACTTTGAGAATATCCCGGCACTACAGTTCATGTTGTAACCGGGCCTCCCTAACTATGCGAGTCCAAAGTCGTTTGTCTGGAGCTTTGGTTTTCCAATTTGTGATCTCTTTTTTTTTTCTTTAGGTTTTTCAGATCCTTTTCCACCTCATAAACCCATCTTTTTTTTTGGCCCTTCCCTTTTTTTTCTTTGGCCCTTTCACTTTCCCTTGAAAATCTTCCTTGTTTTCTCCTTTTTGCTATCGTCTATTCTCTGTAGGTGTCCTAGCCATTGAATTTTCTTTGATTTTAAATAATTTATGATATCCTTTTCTCCAACAATTTTACAATTTCGGGATTGTATCGTCTCCTCGAAATATCACCCTCTCTGATAAGTCCAAACATAGCTCTTAAAGATCTTCACCTCCTAGGTTATCAACATCTTCTCCTTTTTTTGAGTTAAGGTCCAGGTCTCTGACCCATAAATAACTGTTGATCTTATTTTAGATTTATACACTCAAAGCTTTGTTTTCTTTGTTATTACTTTAGATCTTATTAATTTTTTAAGAGCAAAGAAACTGCGATTTTCTGCATTTAACGTTTGTATAATCTCTGACATAATATCATTATTTTCAGTGACAATTGAATCAAAATATTTAAACTCCATAACGTTTTTAAACTTTATCTCCTCATTTATCTTTAGTTCAGGATCTGTATCATTCCTCTGCAATCCAAATTCATGTATTTAGTATTTTTTAATATTTATTTCCAGATTAAAAATGCTGGCTTCTCTGATCAACCCATTAAAAAGTTCAATCAGTGCATCTTTACTTCTTGCCATCAAGCGGTCTGATGGTCAATTGGCTAGCGCTCTGGCGTTTGGTATCATAGGCTTTAGGTTCGAATCCTGGCGTTGGCATGATGTTTGTTTGTGATTCAGAAACCACGTTAAACTGTAGGTCCCAGTCTAATTAGCCTAAAATGTGCACAAAATGACCGTAGAACGACAAACAAATCTTGTCATCTGCAGAAACCCAAAACTGCTTAGTCCAATTAAAGAATATAGCAATACAATATACCTGTTGTTTTAATTTCTTGAGCAGTCCCCTCCCTCCTGAATGATTTTAATCTTTCTATAAAGGATCAGAAATAAATAATAAAAGTTTAAATGTTGATAAGTAAACTGGTCAAAAACTGGCATGTAAAACTTTTGGCTATGCTCACTGTGCTTTCCAAGTTCATTATTACTTAATAAAGATTATTCAAATGGAATTAATATGAAAATAAAAAAATTGTTAAATTTAATTGAATGCATATCTATGAATTATTTGGAAATGGAACCAGAAAACGAAAAATATAAAAGAAGAAATAAATAATTAAAATTAATTTTATCTAACCCTTGATGAAAAGTTTTATTACTTGTTTTGTAATAAATTGGTATAGTAGCTTATAGCTCATTTATAGCTTGCGACTTTGTAACTTTCTCCTAATATGCTTTAATAAATATTAGATTTATTTCTGTCTGTAGCTTTTAGCGTCCTGAGGATTGAGAAGTCTCGCTCGGACAATTTTCTTTTTCCTGAATTTAGGATTAACTTTCCTTCATGTGATAGTAAGTCAATCATTTCCAGATATCAGAAATGTCTACCAGAAGTCTGGTCGATTTTGGAAAAATTTCGTTAAAATTTCTGCATCCTCGACAGTTGCCAATAGTAATTGGCATCATCTGCTGTCTAAAAAACATGCAACAAGGGATACATCTAATGCTTTCTGACTTATTGGTTATGTAAACTTATCCATTTCTAACATCCATTTGATATTTTTGTGACTTGTTTTTCCTTTTGAGCCTGTAATGGTTTAGCTGTTTGCATAAATGTTACATTCTAATCATATTTTTATAACTTTTGATACTTTAAAAAAAATTTCTAATCCTATCGATTATTCACATCCAATTTTTTTCACGGCCTTTAGTCATAAAATCATACATTTTTAGACTATTGCGAGCTGTTGATAAAAACACTTTTACTCATTTACTGCCTTAATAATTATCTGATACTTGATAAAAAATTCCTGGAATTTTTCCAAACATATCTTCGCGCATGTTAGGCTTGATCATAAGGAGGATATATATATATATATATATATATATGATATATTTGAGGGTTTACGTACATTAAATAATATTATGATTTTGTTATGCTATTTGATTGTATATCTATGGAAATTTCGTGGCGAACACGCTATGTTATCGTGTTCATGACAGTTTGTTTTCATTTATTCCTTTTCATTATTCTTTCAAATTTTGCATAGATATATTGTGCACTTATATCCTTATAAAACTCATCAAGAGCTTATCCCGTTAAGATGAAATGTTTTATACGTGGTCAGAAAAGTAGGTTTAAATATAAACTGATTTTTTGCACCAATTATCCGTATCTATATCGATACCACTATATAAATCTGTAGTGTCAGTTTGCCTTTTAATAACTCTTCAAGGTTTTGTCCGATTAGGATGAAAATTTTTGTTCAATTTCAAAATACAGTTGTTTAAATTATACGATACTTTTTATGTCAATTATCTATTACACTATTGATATCGAATTTTTTTGTGATAATATAATTAAGAATGCTGATAAAGTTCGATTATCAATTGTTAATTGTTTTTGTATAATGTGTATCATTTAATTTATTTATCAATTGTTGCTGTCAATTGACTCAATTAAACTGGCTCATATACAGATACAAAAATTGTATATATTGTCGGACATCCAAAATATATGTTTAAAAAAGGAATAGTTAAAAGGCGTGAAAACTGCAAGATGAGTCAATCTTAATAAGATATGCAAATTTACACATCGGGCAAATTTCAGCACAAGGTGTATAAGGGCGTTTGTAACGTCATCTACAATCGTTATTAAAAATGTTTTTAAGTACTAGAATTTTTTTTTTCCTGTGTTTTTTCTGCATATGAATTTTCAGTATGCCTCCTAAAAACACAACTCCGATAGAAGACATTTTTCAATTTGACAGAGGATTTTTTTTCCTAAGATTGCGGATAGACCTTGCAAGAAATTGGTGTTGGAATCAGATATAATGATTAAGCCACAACGGATGCAAGACAAAAAAAACCAACCGACAGACTGGAAAGATAGATCAGACTCATCGCATGGGAACATCGCACATTTTGCGCGTTACACTGATGAATCGTATTGAAACATCAGAAAGCACAATGTAAGAAATTGGGTCCAAAATGTCACCTTCAATTCGAGATCCCTTGAAGCACAGGAGAATTCCAGCCAGGCTGCCATGCTTGCAATTATTTTTGGCTCTAGACCACTGGCATGTGCGTCTGTAATACTGTTATGAATGCCAAACATCGGCAAATGAAGGACATAATATTGTCTTTTCTCAAGAATGGAATTTCTGCTTACAACTCCATGATGATTATATTCGAGTCTGTTGAGACCGTGGTGAGAGAGAGCATAATTCTTGCATTATGTATCCCCATATCGGCCCTTCAGTTGGAATTATGATTTGAGTTTGGATTGGAATTTATTTCCATGCATCCGTAAGATAGATTATATCTTTGACGCTGTCTATTAAATATGGTTTTGATATCTCTATTCGTTCTTGGTAGTGTATTTTGTATGTCGTGCAGTGTATATATGTAGAATATATTTATTTTGTAGTTTGTTTAATTATTGGTTTTCGTGTATATAAACTGCAGTAGTAATAATTTTAAACTTATGTGCCATTGCCAAATAGAGTTCTAAGACTTTTTTTACATAGAAGTTGAAGAAATTTTCTATAATTGATCTTTATGAAAGGAATATTAGTATGCTCATCAAACATATTATTTGATCTATCCAAAGTAGTGATCTAAAAGCATTTATAATTGAAAATTTAAAACAAAACTTTAATATTTATGTAATTTTATCTTATTCTAACAAAACCAAATAATTTTTTTTTACCTTACAGTTTATTAAATTTTTAAAATATTCTCAAGTCTGTTTTTTAACTATTTTCCCTACCTTTACTCACTTAACTTACTGTTCACCACTCAGACTAACATGCAGAATGTTCGAATATATTGGCAAAGCTCGTTACAGTCACTTCTTTCAAAATTGCGAAGATTTAATCGAGTGACAACAGGTGTAGGCATCTCACTAAATCAGACGGACTTTCTGGATGGAGTGCGGCCTAATGGCCAATTGCCTAGAGCTCTGGCTTTTGGTACCACAGGCTCCAGGTTTGAATCTTGGCGATGGCATGGATGTTTGTCAGTAGTTCGGAATCCACTTTAAACTGTAGGTCCCGGTCTGTTTAGCCTAAAGTGTGCACAAGATGACAGTAGAGCGACAAACCAAACCAAACCCTGCGTGTTTTGCTTAGAAGTATTTGAGTTATATTATATAAAACTGAGAACTTATAAAAAAATAATAATAAAAAAAAAAAAAAAACACCCTATTTATTCTAAAATACTTTCATTGCTAATTTAAAGTTAGAACTTTTATATTTTTTCTAGACAAGGAAAAATTTATGGGAATGAAATTTTTTTCCGAGCAACCTGTTGTTTCTTTTTCTTCTAACCTCTTATCTTATCTTCCTCGCATTCCTTCGTTTTTACGAAAAAAGATGTCTTCTTCCTTTTAGTTTCCCGATTTGTCTTCCACTAAACCACCCCCTGTTACTTCGATTGGCTTTTGATTTCATTACAACTCAATCTTTCTTCGAATGCGCTGACATTCGAAATAAAGGGAAACTTACGGCCGCATTACAGTTGAAATCAGCTCTGTATAGAAAGATCAGTAGAAGATACAAAAAAGAAAAATTACTTCGCCTTCGTTTTGCCACATGATGTTTACAAGAAATAGTTAATTCTTTTTCTTCCTTCCTAGATCTAACTTCTTTCACTTTTCCCAATTTCCTCTGCTTTTTTATTTTCTTCTTACGAACTTATAAGAAAGTACGGAATCAAATCCTTTCACTATATAAGACTTATGGAGCTCATAAATTTCTTTATATATATATATATTGGAATTCTTATTTTCTTAGTACTTTTTATTACTACATTTCAGAATATTATTCCATTTATGAAAATATATCTCTCTTTAGAATTAATCAATCTCATTAGAATTACTAAAAGTAAAATAATAATTAAATATTTCTATCTGATTATGATTTATTAATCACATATCGATAGCATTTTATTGTACCAAAAATAGATGAATAAATAAAAAGGTCCACATTTTGGCTTTGGAATGTTAACGGTAAATGAAGAATAAAAAGATTTCATTTACTCAGTGCATATAGCTTTTTAGCATTTTTTTTTTTTTTTTTTTTTTTGGAACTACAATAAATTCGGCATACACAATTTTTGCCATGACATCGTGGAGGTTTTCTGAAGTTTCTTTTTTAATAGAAAACTAATTATTAAAGGGAATATGGGTAAGTATATAGATATAACAGAGATAATCTTGTATTAACCAGTTAACAGACCAGTCTATCATTAATGTTTTTACAAACAGCGTATTACATAAAAGAAAATATTATTAGTGTTGAAATAAATCTTTGTTTCTATTATAAAAAAAAATTTAGTAAATATTTCAGCAACAAATTGCAGTACTTTTTTCAGTTAGAATGAAATTAATCAAAAAAATAAACAAATAATAAATAATAAATAAAAAAAAATGCACTCGTAAGTGTCAGCATGCAGTCTCTATAAATCGAAATTATATATTTTTATATTTTAATCATATTTCATTAGCGCTCTGGCTAATGAAGTTAGCCCATGCTAACAATTATAAGATGCTAACATTAACCACATGTTTTGGTTTTGAGTTCTGGAGGTGTCATGGATGTTTGTAGTGGTTTGGAATCTACTAAACCGTAGATCTCGACCTGTAACTGTAGAGTGTTGGGTGACAAACCTACTCTGTAAAAAGAAATCATCTCATGTTTCGAAATCTGCCTGATTGCCCATCATGGCGCTATTGCTCCAAAGAAGAATTATATTTAATGATACATTACATATTTTCATATATAATATTTTTTAGATAGCAAACATTGGAATTTTGTCTTTAATGAAGAAGTTCATTAATTTTTTTAAAAAAAATTGAATTAATTATGTTTTAACAAATTAAAATTTGTTAAAACATAATTAATTCAATTGTTTTAACAAATTGTTTAATAAAAATAAATTGTTTTAACGAATTATTTAAAGTAAACAATGTGACATTGTATTAAAAGGACCAACTTTCTTTTGTCAAGATTTTAATTTACATACATTTTCTAGTATGTAACAATTGATCGTTTATTTCAAATCATTATTTCTGTATATTAGATAAACTTCGTAATGTTTAATAATATTTACTGAAGTATTTAAAGAAATAAAATATATTTTATGCATTTTATAAATATTGTGTACAAAATTATTACTAATAATATTTCCAAAACTTTAAATATAAGTTCTTTTTATTAACTAATAATTGACTGATGCAAAATCTACAATAACAAAAACCTATAACATTCATTGTTATTAACAGTTGTAATACTTTATCTAAGCATGTTAAATTCTCCATGTTGCGCATGCTAATGCATGATGAATAAAAATGTTCACAAAAGAAAGTTATTCCTTTGAATACAATATCATTTTGTTTACAGTAAATAAATTGACAATTTCATATTGTTTACTAAAATAAAATTAGTTCAGATTTTAAAAAAAATATTAATGGACTATATTAAAGACAAAGTTGCAATGTTTGCTATCTAAAATATAATTAATAATTAATAAATTATTTATTCATAATGTTATCAAATTGGGAAGAATTACTTGTAGTAAAGCAATGTAGTTTATTTCTTTGCATGTTTTCAATCATATGTCCTCCAATTTATTATTTGCACACTCTGTTATCTAAACCCTGTATTTATTTGCAGATAAATTACTGCCATTCATAATTAATCCCGTAGGACTCCTGACAGACATTTCTGAACTATCAAATATCCATACACGATATCCAATCTGTTAAGTGTGCGATGGTAATCATGTAAGTGAGAAATTTTGGATGAATATTAATTTACAATATTATCTTTAACTAAGCCCCTGTATTGTAATCAAAAGCAAATAAATGAATTTAAATTAATAAAAAATTAAATATAACATTATATTGAACTAAATAAAATGGATCTGTACTTTGATTAAAGAATCTCAATTTATGAAATTATTTATTACTTAATGACTATCGCAGATTATTTTAACGAAATTCTTTATACTACTTATATAAATAAAATACTAATGTACAGTTAAAATAACTCTTAATTGAATTTTTGTATGTTATTAGTTTTGTTTATTAATTAAAGTTTTTTTAAGTCATTATTTTCTTCTTCAAAAAGCTGGAAAACTCTAAATTTATTAGCAGAAATTTGGAATGAATATTAATTCGCAATATTATCTATAACTAAATCCTTTCTAGAAACCTTAGTGGGTTGAAAAAAATAAGTACAGCATAATATACATTAATAAGTAACTCACTAAATATGTCTTCCTTTTCAATTAAAGCTGAATTAAATGTTTTATTCACCCTTGGAAATTTTAAAGCAGATCTCGATTGGTTTTCTTCCGAAAGTAATGACGATAAATTGATTTGTAATGGATATTTCTTGGTCTTTGCTTGAGGATTATTCATGCTCATATTGCACTTGTTTTAATGAATTTTTAACTTTTACAGTGAATTTCATTTATCGTATCTTGATTAACATTATATATCTATATATATATATATATATTATATATCTAGATTTAAAGCACCTTTTCAAGATGTGTCCCTTTTTCATAATACATGGAGAGATTTTCGAGATAATTCCAAAGGATTTTCTTTTAATCACTATCTTTATCCCCAAATTTAAATTATTTTGTAATATTTTAATAGAAATAAAGGGGAAGTGTTCTCATTTTAATGGCTATTGTTTAACATCATAGTAGTTAAAATATGTTGTTGTTGTTTCCAAACTCTTGACTTCGGAGGGAAATCATTTGTTACTAGAACGACAGACATATAGCAGATTCAACGCTATCCAGGGAGCACGATGGGTTTGCCACCCCGAATTTTGAACGGCACAGTTTCACACGAAAGTAAAAATTAACAATAATAATTAATAATAAATTAATATCAGTAATAATTAATAGTTAATTAATATCAATAATTAATAATCAACCAGTAATTATCAATGATAATTATAAATTAATATTTATTGTTATAATACTATTAATAATTAATAATTTTTATTGTACTAAAGGGTTTTAATTATAGTAATAAAAAGCTTCAATTACAAAAAAAATTGAATACAAATATTAAATTTATATTAAAAAGTAATCCTAAAAATTTAAACCGTTTAGTTATTATCTTATTTGTATTAACAATAGAAAAAAAAAAAAAAAAAAAAAAAAAAACCCCACCGAATAAATATGAAACTTTAACACCGCTAAATTTGTTTTCCCATTCCTTTTGCCTATAGCAAATGCATAATAAATTAGTATATTGTAAGGAAAATATATATTAAATAAAAAAAATGAAATTCCAGTGCACAAAAAAAAATTAATTTAAAAATGTGCAGCCGCACACTAATAAATTTATGATCCGAGGTTGAAGGTTAAACGCCGATACGAAAAACTGCTGAAAAGTCACGCTCTGGAGCGAGAACTAAATTTAATCTTTCTCTCAAAGGTATGAGGGTCTTAAAACGTCTTATTAATTTATTGTAATCTTTTCCCACTAAGATTTTAATGGTGATTGTTTATCATAATAATAGCTAAAATATAGTGGTCTTGGTTGAAAATTAATGACTTTGGAAGGAAAATCATTCGTTATTAAAACTGCAGACTTATAGCAGATTCAACGTTATCCAGGCTGCACCATAGAATTTTTTTGCATTGCCCCCATATGGTGCCTCCACAACTTTAAACGATACACTTCCACATGGAAGTAATATTTCTCAATAATAATTATTAATAATTATCAAGTAATTCTTAATTAATAATTAATTATTAATTAATATTTGTTGTTATAAGCCTATTAATAATTAAAAAAATTTTATGTACTAAAGGATAATTATAGTAAAATTAAAAAGATTAATAACAAAAAAATTGAATGCTAATACTAAATTTAAATAAAAAATTAAACTATTGTTTTTTACCTATTTGCATTAATAATATGCATAAAAAATAAGGAATAAATATAAAAATTTAACATCGCTAATTTTTTTCCCATTCCTTTTGTCCATGGTAAATGGATAATATATATTCAATAAAAATAAATTCAGTGCACAAAAAAAAAAAAAAAAAAAAATTAATTTAAAGATGTGCAGCAGAACACTAATAATGGTTGAAGGTTAAACGCATCCAAAAACTACTGATTCATATTTAAACACAGCACAAGAAAAAGAGAACTAAATTTAATCTTCCTCTCAAAAAGTATGGGGATCTTAAAATGTCTAATTAATTTATTGTAATCTTTTCCCACTTCCTTGTGCATTCAATGAAAATTCCCAGTACCGAAATTTTATGCTATAAATTTATCCTTTGGGAGCTGTATTTTAAACGTGTAACGCAGATATTGATTGTAAAATAAGAAAAAAACCTTATTTTAACATCGTTCAAAAATTTAAGAGCGAGCAACTGAGCAATTTCACAGGAGTACTACTGTGCCCAAAAAGTAAGACAATTATTTTTTTTTTCAAAAACTCTTTATTTATTCTTCCAAATTTATTTCATCGCCTTCAAAGGAATCCCCTCCGGACACAATGCACTTATGGCAACTTTTTTTTCCAATCCTCAATGCATGCTAAAAAGTCATAGGCAGGGATGGCCTTCAAAGCGTTGAATCTCTTCAATCGACTCAAAACGGTGACCCTGGGGTGGTCTTTTGAGTTTATTTAATAGCCAGAAGTCGTACGATGCTAAATCAGGTGAATACGGTGATGGTGGAACGATATGGGTTTCATTTTTGGAAGTCAATGCAGTGGGAGCTGGAGCATTATCGTGCTCACCGAATGCCTTCTGCAACATTCTATACGTTTCCACACACGAATATTCATTCCCAAACAAAATTCAATGCAAGTTCTTTGCTCGATTCATTCAGACATTTCAAAAACCGCCGGAATCAGTTTTAGCATCTCACAAAACCAAGCGTAACTCAAACACTAATGAATATTTTGATGTCAAATTTCACACAGATGTCAAGGAAAGTGCCAACAACCAACGAAAGTAAAAAAAAGGGAAAAAATTGAAATCGAAATTCCATATGCCCATATGAAAAAATTTAAATTGAAAATTGGTTTTACTTTTTGAGCACAGTAGTAACGTAAGAAAAGACTATTTTGACGTCGTTCAAAAAGTTAAGTGCGAGCATCTCAGCAGTTTTGCAGGAGTATGTTTCGAATAAAAGGCAACTCTATGAAACACAATTTTTAGAGTAAGGAAAAACAAACTTAGCCATTAGTGCAACGAAAAAAATGTTAGTTAAATTTAGTTTTAAAGTGAACGGTTTTTGTGTTTTTAACTTTCACTTTTCGTGTTAAAGATAAAATAACCATTGACGTTTTTACTAAATTTTGTTAAGTTATGTTTTAGCCTGTTATATTTATTTAAGAAAAAAAATTTTTAAATTCTAAGTAACAAAATTTGTTTTAACAGCGTTCAAAAGTTTAATTTCAACAACAATAATTTGTTTCTTAAAAAAGTATAAAGGATCAATAACCCTAGGAAAATAAGCTTTTAGTTATTAGTATAACAGAAGCCCTTCGATAAATTCAGTAATTTCTGATTCGGTTTGTCGCTCTGAGGTCATCTTGCATGGTCATAAACAGACTGGGACCTACAGTTTAAAGTGGATTCCGAACCACTAACATACATCCATGCCACTGTCAGGATTCGAAGCTGAAGACTGTGATACCAAAGGCTAGAGCGCAAGCCACTTGGCCACCAGGCCGCTAATAAATTCAGTAAGGAAATCCAAATTTATATACTATATATTAGAACTACCACTATAATCTGGAGTTGCATAGCTTCAGAAAATGAAACTTATTAATTATTTTATATGAAAGTGATAAGTTGGTAAACTGGAATTTTTTTTATATCAAAATCATTTTGTATATGTTAATTCTTAACCTTTATTTATAATTTTTGCTCCAAGGACCTACGATAAATCTGAAAAGTGTAAAATTCTTCCATTGTGATGAAGGAAAAAGAGTGGAGAGTAGTTGCAACCCTGTGAAAGTTCATTTTAAATTGTGAGTGGGCACTAAAATAAGCTTTATACAGCTGGTCACCTGTTGTACATACTGAATAAAGATGAAACTGTTGCATATGTGTTCTATTATTAGAGAACGATTTTGGGTCAATTGATTGACATTGTACGACAATATAAAATATGTAGTGGTTTACAATATAAATTGCTTTGGTTGTTTTGATGTATAACAGGGGCAGAGTTAAATATTTATTTCAAAATATTAAATACTTCTAAATTATTATGTGTTTATAAATTATTATATACTTATAAATTATTAAATACTTCTAAATTCAAAGTAGTTAAATACTTATTCCCAATAAGTTGCCCAAAATGTCAGCATGTTGTTAAAATGGCCCTGTTTTGCTGGACAAGGCTGTTATTGTCATCATGAGAAGAATATTATATAAAATTCTATTATGTGAAGAACATTATATAAAATTCCATTATGAGAAGAACATTATATAAAATTTTCTACATGAAGAATAATGATTGAAGAATTGTTTTTAAAATTATTGATTTGGTTTGATTTGTCGCTCTACGGTTTAAAATGATAATCAGACATAATGTTGACATCAGACATATTGTTGCAAATCATTTTATTCTATTTAACTCATTTGGTACTGAATTATTGTATTACTTGGAAATAGATTAATAAAACGAGAAAAAAAATTCTGCTTGGATTATTTAATAACTTTTATATAGATAAAAGTTCTAAAAAACATTTTAACTCATACAATTACCAAAGAACCGTAGGAAAACAGTACCACTTCTTTTGAAACAAAATCATCATCATGGAGAATGCCATCATAACAAAAGGAATCAGAAAATACCATCGTGGTTGAAATGTAGATGATGATGGTATATGTATGAAACTCAATACGTAGTAAATATCATTTCGTTGCACCAAAGATAATCATCACGAAAACGTACATTTCTTTCCCGTCTTAATAATTGAATTTATTATTTGCTTAATAAAAACCTAATACGTAAATGGCTTTGTGGTTATTTCCTAAATAATCTAGAACATAATTTTTTCACTGATCAGCCACAAGATGATGAAAAACAATTAAATTAAATGATTACTAAGTAAAATATTATCTATAGGAATTAAACAAGGCTTATCTGGAATAATAACGTGATTTGTTGCAGCTCAATTGTCAAGAAAGCAGATTATTATCAGGAATTGGATGACGGCCAAAGGAATATCTGGGATGTTATGTAGTCTGTATAGAATTTAGATTAGGGCTGAATTGTTTTGGGTCTGAATCAAAAAGTATTTCGTGTGATTCAGCGAAAATTGATTTTCCAAAAGCGGGATAACGGACTGTGATTAAAAAGATATTAAAACTGGATTTTATTTATTATTTCAATTTTGGGAACTAATACAACTATATATTTTATTGAAATTCTTCGCTATTTTCTTACAATCTTTTTTGCTTCATTTTAATGAAATTTTGATTTACTAACCTTCCAAATATTATAACTTTTTGAGAGATATTTGCTTTTATCTATCTCTATTTCTCAAAAAAAAAAAAAAAAAATGTGAAAGTTCAAGTTTATTAGTTATTTTAAATAATAATATGAAAGTATACAAATCCAGGTATATAACAATGTTATAAAATTTGTAAAAATAACTACTTAATTTTCTTTTGAAAAGGACTACTTAAAATAATTACATATTGAATTAACTACTAAAATACTACTTAATGTTTACTTAAAATAACTATTAATGTACTTCAAAATAATTATTTAACTATAAACAATTGTCCGATCATGTCCTTAGCTAGCATGTCAATTACAACCTAGCAGCCCCTTTTCAAATAGTTAATTATCTCATCACTCTAATTCCTGAAGGGACGGCAATAATTACAGCAGCAGCAGTAAAATAAGTATATCTATACCTACTGAAAACATACGATGCGCTCAAACCCTAAGTTCCGTATCGCCAATCAACTATAGCATAAATTATTCCTAAATTACCAAAAGCCTATCGTTTTCCTACTGCAGCTCGAATGATATGAGGCGCAATTCCAAAACTAGTTAATATTAAAATGCAAACTTCAACATAGCCAAGAAAGGAAAATAAATGCAAAGTAAAATAGGACATCCTCCACCAGAATGATAAGGAAAAGTATTAAAATTTCGATCAGTTAATAATACCTCCTGCTAAGATTGTAACAGTAAAACAACAGTAATTTAAACAGACGATACAAATGAAAGTATTATTTTATTGCTATTCCTATCAATTGTATATTGCTAATTGCTGAAATAGTATTAATCGAAACATCAAAATAATTTCTAATGCGATTGGGACTGCGTAATTAGAAATTAGTTTTTCCACCAAACCACGAAAATGCAGTACAAGTACCTTAAATTCAAATCCTTAGCCATCAGCCACGCTACGAACAGTCCATCTGATGGTTGAGGATCAGTCATCAGATGGACTATCCGTAGCGCACATTAATGGAACATGATATACTTACTCCCATCCCACTCCCCAATGTATAAAAAGAAAATAAAACTCTTTACAAAAAAATTCTTATTGTAACTCTTTACACTTTTCCCCCACTTTTCTTTAAAAGAGCTACGACAAGAACATTCCAAGTTGATTAAGTAATACAGCTTTTCGAGAGACCTTTTTCTTTCCATCCTCCTTGTCCAACCCCCCTCCTTTTTGAAAAAGAAGTCATTGAAGGTGTCAATGTCTTTTCCCAAGCATCGATTAGGACAAGGAAGGAAGCTATCGAAAGATGAGAAGAAGTAGCCGCCTATCGCCACCACAGGGATGGATGGGGCCCCCATAAGTGGCATTTTGCGGCACAGATAACAAGAATGGGTGGGTGACCTCCTGCTCGCAGAGAGGTATCCATGATTCCTCTTCGCACAAGGGGAATCAGAATCTTTCTCTCATCCCCTCTCCTCCCCCCCACCACCCGAGTCGTTAAAGTGAGGTCAGCAACCTTTTGGCTAATCAGGGCACTCGGACGAGAAAAGCATTCGGATTCACATAATTTTAATAGAAGTGTCAAGTAGGTTCACAAATGCCAACTCGAGGATTTAGATATCTTCTTCCCTCTTGGTGGTGGTGTTGTCTTTGCTTCATTTGCAGTTAGATAGCCTTATGTATTTGGGTTTATGCTGTCATTATAAGGAATTTGTATTCCATTTGAATAAATCACAGTGTGATTATAGCCTTAATTGCAAATGCTTTAAAGTAATTATGAGCTTTTTTTTTTTGTATTCGTACTTGAGAAATAATCTCAATTTTCAAGAATAATTTGTATTAAACTCTTTGCTGGTAAAGGCAATTGGGAGGGGAAAAAAACCAAAAACATATACAACAGCTAAAGTTATTGTAGTCCTATTCTTATCTAGTATTTAGCGTCTTTTTTGCTATTGATGGAACTAATATAAAAATAAATTTCAAACACAAACACTTAAATGTGTATGTTACATATAATGGTTTAAAAAATTTTAAAAAAAATTGGAATGTGACTGGGAAATTTCTATTTATTATAATTTACGTAATCTGGAAGAAAAAAAAATTCAAACAGCGCTTAAAAAAATAGAACAATATGTTTATTTCTGTCTTGAAAACCCACAAAATGGAATCATATGCAAAAATATATCTGAGTTCAAAGTGTGACCACCTTTCAATATGAAGTAATCACCTGTAACATATACGACATCAATGTTCTATGATCAAAATGTAAAAAAAAATGTTCAAAAAGCCCTTCAAAGGGGCTTAAACATTCAATTGCTAGCAAAGGTAAATGCTGTGTGTAAAATTCGAAATACTGAAGGGTTTCAAGATGCTAGGGGCGAGTTAAGTTCAGCAATGCATTTTCTTAGGACATCCCAAAGAGGCTTAATCGGGTTCAAGTACGAAGAATGTACTGGCCAACCTATATGCTAAATAGTCCCCTTACTAAAGCAATTCTTCACCAATCGGACCTTTGGTATCACAGGCTTCAGGTTCGAATGTGGCGGTGTCATGGATGTTTGTTGGTGGTTCGGAATCCACTTTAAACTGTAGGTCCCGGTCTGTTTAGTCCTCGTGTGCACAAAATGATCGTAGAGTGACAAACCAAACCACACTTCGCCAATCGAGCTGTGTTGGATCTAGAATTATTGTCCTATAAGATGAAGGTGTCATCACCTGTCTAAAAACAAACAATTGGATCAAAAACGCTTCTGGTGATGGTATATTGGTTAGTGTGAACATCCTTAAGAAGTATCAGCTTAGTTACACATGTATCTTTAACATGTCATACACGTCACATTCTCTTTTTGGATAAGACTTTGATAATCGCTGGTTCCTTTGAAGACTTGCACTCCAATTCGTATGCCATATCAAACTTTTGATTTCGGTGGCGTGGTGTGAAATGCCACACACAATGTCTTAGTAGACGTCTTCTATGAAAATATTCTCCTTGAAACCTACTGCGGAACCTTCTGGATACCATCCTTCCAATGACCGCTACAACAGAATATCCAAGGTGGATTGTTGTAAAAGCTCTGTGTCTTCTTGTACCGAACTGCAAATAGCGATAATCTTCCAGAACTGTACATTGTGTAAGTTGATTCTGATCCTAGTAGATTCCAGAGCTTATAAATTACAGAGAGGCTTACATTCAATTAGTGTGCGATATATTAGTGCCTTTGGTCCGTTTCTATTCGTTTAATCGATTGTAATTTTTCAGATAAATGATATCGAGTACTCATAACAAGTTCTCAATTTTGCCAAACAATTTCTGTTTGCGGAAATTGCAAATTACTTTTAAAGCCTGTTTTAAAACAGCAGCAACTACTCATTTGCATATACTATTCAGACATTGTCTTACTTTTTACATATACTACATAATTTTTATGAAACCTAATTACATATAAACTTAATACATAAAATATTATATTTTACATAAAAGCCTTTATTACTCCTGGAATTTATTTTTGGCATTTAAAAACAATTTTTCTGATTTTTCTTTAGTTTTCGAAAATTATTGAGTGCTGAAAGGATATTTGTGTAATTTATTTTTATTACTTCTGGACTTTCATAGATAGTATTGATAAAACAGCTTCTGTGATATATCGTTGCTCCATATCGTATTCATCCATAATTATCATTAGATATTTCTTATTGAAGCCTTTCATCCTTTATGTCCCCTAATTTATTTCTAGATTATACAAAAGAAAATGCAGCGCAAATTCTTTCCATTTGAAGCTAGTAAGCAAAGATATCCGGATCTGCTTGAATGCAGGAGATCAGCAAAACGACGCGTATAGATTACAACTAACTGCCAAAAGAATAAATTTACTCCGGTTGTTTTCGAGAAACGAAATAAAGGCTAAGATAACTAGAATTAGATGGGTTAAAACAAAGACAGCTATAGTTAGCTGTCTAGTTAAACTGGAATCAGCAGAGATTCAAAAAATAGAACTCCAGATAATCCTCGTTTAGTTCTTAGATTACAGCAATTCTGATATTCTCTTTCAATTTGCTTTTGCTTTTTTTCTTCTCACTGGATAAGATTGTCTCAAAGTCAATTTATTTCGAATTGGACACGGCAATTTGATTCAATTGTGTTTTTTGTCAAGAACATTGAATGGTGGGCACATGTTACTGTGCGTTAAAACGCTATTTCTACTAGTCGAAAGTAATTGGAGCACAAGAATGTTTGATTGACGTGGTATATAGAATGCATTTAATTATGCTTATCAACACGATCTTCACAATAAAAAAATATTTTAATTCTTTTTTAAAATAAATTTTAAATACTATATAAATGCAATAATAAATATTTTTTTTCCCAATGCAGCTGGCAAACAGACATGGACGTCTTGGATGCCTTAAGGCAAGCGCTGTACAGACGTTACTCATTTTGCATTACCCAGGGGGCGCGTGTAACTCGAAGATAAGCCACGGACGCGGAGCAACAATGCTCTACGATCCTATTAGACCGGGACCTACAATTTAAAGTGGATTCCGAACCACTACAAACATCCATGGCACCACCGAGACTGGAACCCGAAACCTGTGGTATCGAGCTGGAGCCGTACCAGAGCGCTAGCCACTCGGTCATTCAGGCCCCGCAATAATAAATATATGGGAATAGAATTTTGCTAACACACGAAATACTAACAGCATATTAATGTATCAATAGTCATTTACTATATCGGTTTATAATTTATAAGGGTACTTATAAATAAAATTCTTCTTCTTCGTCATTGATACAACAACACCGTAGTGGGCCAAGATCGTCTGCCAGCTGGTAGATCTCGAGGTAGGAGATGCTTTTCTTTATACGGAGTAGGCTGGTCAGCCCTATGCCCAACAGTCATATTGGACTTGGTAACTACGGTTTAAAACTATAAACGTCCAGGACACAGCCGGGACTCGAACCCGAAGGAATGCCAGAGCGTCAAAATGTCCGGCATTCAAAATATTACATCATATGCTAAAAACAGCGCTTTATGTTAATTGATAATACTGAAAATTATTATGAACATCTTCATTGTTTGGTGCAAACCACTAAAAATATATAAGGAGCAAGAAAAATATACATAGAGAGCGAAGTTAATTATAAGAAAGGAATAATATGATAATTATAAAAAGGAAAACCAATTAATAACAGCATTTCTACGAATTTCAAAAATGGAAAAAAGATACTTGGCTTTATATATCTTATTACACGAACAAACATTAATTACTAACAATTCGAAATAATACTAATAATATTAAACATCGAATAGAAAAGAATATTGAAATTTTGTTAAGATGTAAAATAGAAGAATATGAGTAAAAAATTATAAGTTAATTTAATTAAAAGTAAATTTTTATGATACATTCTTCCACGCCTCTTACGTTTGTAGAAATGTGTTTTCAATAGAACTCTGCTTGATATAAAAAAAGCTTATTTCATTTTCAAACAAATTAGTTTTTCAAGCTCTTTGTAATTCCTTATTGAGTCGTCCATTTTGTTTTTCCGTTGGCACAATTGCAAAGCGAAAAAGAAACCATTTCTGCCATTTATTCACAATTAAGAGAGCTGTAATTAAAAATAAAACAATGCTGGGCATCGCGAAATAAATTTAAATAATTAAAATGTAACTTGCTTTTTCAGCGACACGTTAAAAAACGCAACTTCTCGACATTCCTTAATGAAAAGGAGTTTGTTTAAAAGTGAACAATGCGAAAAAAAGTTTTTAAAATTATTTGAAATAGTTTTTTTCATAAAACCACCTTTATTTCTGTAGAATGAAGTAAGGAATGTGTAAATGTCTTATCACTGTTTTTTTTCCAATTTAAAAGGAACGGAAATAATCTTTCAATGTTGATTTAATAAGCGATATTTTTAAATTTAATAAGTTTTTCAGGAAAACATATTTAATTATTAAATTAAGTGAAGTAAAATTTTCCCCTGTATTTTTTTTTCAAAATGACTTTTGAGTATCTAAGTTTCAAAAGGAAGGCCTGACGACCGAGTGCCTGGTACTCGGTGCCTCAGGTTTCGTGTTCGTGTCCCGGCTTTGCCATGAATATTTGTAGTGGTTCGGAACTTTAAACCGCAGGTCCCCGTCTCATATGACTGCAGAGCTTTGGGCGTAGTGCTGGCAAGCCTACTCCGGTAAAAGAAAACATCTCCTGTCTCGAAATCTTCCGGTAACCTTGGCTCACCATGGGGCAGTTGCGCCATTGAAGAAGATATTTCAAAAGTGAAAAGTGCTGTAATGGTACTGTGTGATTCCATGATGATTTCAGTGGTGGCAAACCAGAAGTTCGTGTCTATACCAGAGATGGGTACGATATTTATAAGTCGAAATGTGCTCCAGTTTTACTTAAGGAGGAAAGTGAGAACTCTTGAGATATCATCTTTTCGTATGTTTAAGAATTCTGTGGCACTAAGTGTCAGCATGTAGAATGCATGTATTATGCTGCTAATAGTCCATGATTGCACTTTGGGTAAGTATGTTTTTTTTTTTGGTTTGGATACGCTACATTTCCACTGGTAACTGACTTTAAATATCTCGACTCGCGGGATAGACATAAACTTCCGGTTCGGCATCACTTGTTGAGTTTCGAACTCTAGAAGAGACTCGATGGTAATCGTGACATTGTATGTAAAACGTGGTGCACAAATGGTCAGGTTGCTTGGTGGAACTTTTCCGGGTTTTCTCCCCTACGAAACGGAAAACTGATTTTTGGTTTTAGAAGAAGGCTTAGTTAGATGATTGGGTGTCATTAGTTTGATTGCTCGTGGTATATGTAAACTGAACACGAAGCCCACAGTTGCTAAACAAATGGGAAGGGATAATAGTTATTATCACATCGATAATAATTTCAAACATGCGAATAAGGCATAATTACGTTTAAGTTCTCACAAAAGTTTATTCGCGCCTTTCTCCAGACAATGTCAGGCTACAGTTTTTGATATCATATTGTCTTCAGATCTTTTGAAGTTGCAAATTTTTCCTCTTCAACATCAGTCTTGAAAGTTATTGAATAATTCATGTACCTATTGATTATGAAATATAGGCCTGCACCAAAATCACGACGGTAGCCTTTTGTTCTCATCATACAAAAGACATATCTTGTTAACTCTGTTTTGTTCAAATCTCAATTGCTTGTCTCCTCTGAGTTAATTAACAAACACGCTGAGTCAAACGATACCACATTTTAATTAGTTTTAATTATATGTTAATAAGTTCGATGTATAGGGTATCTCAGCACCTAGAAAATTAGAAATTACATAGCCATGCAGGATCTGAAAATTCTTTTCTAAACGGGTTAGATGTCGTTGAGCTTCGAGTGTTCTCTTAGAGATCCTTCATTTCACACACTGATGCAGTGATAGAATAAGTAATTATATGAACTTTGAGTTATCTCATATACATCTGGCATACGGGGCGGTGGATTTGTTTATTACAAAATGTAAATGGGATTATTGTTACTTTTTAAGTTTTCTAATATGTACATTTAATGAAGGCATATTGTATTCATTTATTCTTTTTTTTTAAAGATATGACATCAAAAGTGTCTCAGAATAGTAACAAATTAACGAGGAATAATAGTTAATAAATCTAGATTAAATAATATAATTTTTGCTGAATATTGTCTATACTTCAAGCAGAAAAATTGTGCTTAATTAAAAAAAAATTTAACAGAAAAATAATACAGAAGTGTTACAAACATTATGATTAATAAATGAAAAACGAAGTTTTTAATAATTTGGCACAGCTGCCTGGGGATGTAAGACATCCCACTCATTCTCAATCAAATTTAAATATGGAGTAATATGAGTAAGCTGGACAAACCATTCCAATCTTTCTTTTCCAGGCATTCTGATAACAGAGAGAGCCTATTAACTTTGCCTTCCGTTACCACCTTTCCATGAGATTTCTAGACATTGTCCACAAAGATATACAGTTGAATCTGGCCATTTTTGTTAGTGAAGACTAAACAAAATAGTCATTTGACCATTTTTGTTTAGTAGACTGATTCCGTGAAAACGGATTCTTTTAAGAACAAGGAATGAACACTTTCGTGTTATATTTGGATATGCCAGTAAACAATACACGATCCTATTCCTCCCAGACTCTACAGAACGTTACACGGATACCAAGTTAAATGAAAGCTCCCTTGGACGATGGAGTGAGTGGGCTCACATAAAGCTCAATCACATGTATTATGTAACAAGCAGCAGAACAGTTGATTTGGGTAGCTGTCTTAATTTGGAGGACCAAAAGTAAATCTTTTATCGCCTCAATCATTGTCACTTCCAACCAACAATTACAGAAAACTGTTTTCGGATGCATATTTTGCTCTTGACCAACTTTGATGAGTCTATTTGCTTATTGATACAATCTTTAAATGGCGATTTCAAGTTCTTGATTTGATGTTTTTGGGATATTCGGATATCAGGCGACTTTCGTTTGTATTTCCTCTTCGAAGCAAAATGTTGAACATCACAAAGCCATTGGGTGTCCTTGTTTTTTGAAACAGTGTCTACAACAAATCCTCCCCAGCGGATTGAACCTCCTCCATAATGATCACCAGCAGCGCACGTTGTCATTGAGCCACGAGTCGGGCACATCAACTTTTGCTTTCACTTAAATGACGTCCTTGAACCAGAACCAGTGAATGTTGATGACTTTCTAAAGTCACGTTCACTTTAAACATTACATGCACAAAACACTTGCTGTGTTCAGTACGTGGTCGGTTATATAATTTACATATTTCAGAGCTGTCATTTGCGAGAAAAGCCAATTTTGCATTCAATTACAACATATAAGCGTAAACAATTTAAGGTCGCCTTTTATGGGGTAGATGTGTTTTGCAGAAAAATGCTTATAAAAATTTTTTTTTACTTACCTTTAAAAATTAAGGATGCATTCCGTATTTCCTATAATCACATAAACGTAAGATGACTTGATCACATAAAAGTAAGATACTTCAAAGGTATCAGAAATTAAAAAAAAAAAAAAATGATAGCTTAGTAAAAAAAAATTAATTCTCCCGAAGTCTGAAATAAATTCTTACAAAAGCTTAAAATAAATGAAACTCAGATCGATGCAATAACGACTTATAGTTGGTAGCGTATCAAGCGGAATCACGTATCACGGATCACGGAATCCCTGTTGTATCACGTATCAAGCGGAATCTCCGAATTGCAAAAACTCAATTTTAAAACGAATCAGATAGAAATATGTTCCCTCTCTTGTATCCATAAAAGCACAACAAATGCAAATATAGTAAAAAGAAAACTTAAATAAAATATTTTGCTGATTTTGAAATATTTTATTTGTTTCTGGTTGAATTCAGAACATAAATGTATGCAATTTTTAGAGCATGAATAAAATAAAAAAATTTAGTCAGCAATTATTGAATGTTTTTCAAGGAATTAAATGTCAGAAATTACAAGTGAAGCCATTTTTTGTATCCTGTTGTATCACGTATCAAGCGGAATCTCCGAATTGCAAAAACACAATTTTAAAACGAATCAGATAGAAATATGTTCCCTCTCTTGTATCCATAAAAGCACAACAAATGCAAATATAGTAAAAAGAAAACTTAAATAAAATATTTTGCTGATTTTGAAATATTTTATTTGTTTCTGGTTGAATTCAGAACATAAATTTATGCAATTTTTAGAGCATGAATAAAATAAAAAAATTTAGTCAGCAATTATTGAATGTTTTTCAAGGAATTAAATGTAAGAAATTACAAGTGAAGCCATTTTTTGGAAGTGAGTAAAGTGGAAGAAAGATAATGAGCATTGAGTGTAACTCGATTTTTAGAAACGATTTATGCGAGCATCAGAAACAAGCCCATCACATGTTCCAGTAATCTTTTGTATGAAATATTACAATTTATCCTAATTCACAATCACATAAAAATAATCACAGTAAAACAACAATGTCCAACAATGACATTATTATTTTACATGGATCATTTTTATTAATAATATCTAATACAGACATTATTGTAAATCATTATTGTTAAGTACAATATTGAACCTTACAATAATGTCATTATTGGGAAGAACAATAATGCACCTTACAACGATATCATTGGACATTGGTATGAAAATTTTAAAAGGAAGACATATTTTTTCAAATTATCCCGTAAGTTTGTCCACCAGTGTATGAATAACATATTTAATAAGTTATCTGTACAACAAAAAGACGTTTACAAAATATTCAATTAATGAATAAAAGTATTGTGATTTTGAATGCGGACATTTTATGATTATTAGAAATTACTTGGAATTTTACAATAAAAATTAGTGATTGTAGTATTCAACATACTCTCAATTGGTTGCGCTAATAATTTTGGGATCAATTGCAATGGAAAGATTTTGAGCTAGCATTTAATTAATTTTGTTAATTAACTGCATTACATAATTTAGCTTCCTTCGAGCCATTTCTTACGATACCACTTATGTGAAGATCTGATAATTATTGAGAAAGTTATTTAGGATGCGCTATTTTTTTTGGGGGGGCAGGAGTGACTATGCATAACAGTTAGTAAATTCCAATGACACAAAATACACAAAAATTATCCGCATATGTAGTTTTTTTTAAACATCAATGAGAAATTATATATGAAATAAATTAATTTATTGAAAGCATACTGATTCATATATCGAGTTTGTCTTACATAATTAAAAAAAAATCTTGTTTGCTATTAAGGCAGGATTTAATATAGTTTACAGTCATATTATTTAAAGAATATAGTCAGTTTTCGCATATTTCTTAGCCTTCCTTTTTCAGGGATTTTGTAGCCAATAGCGGTTCGCGAAGGTTTTACTTTTTTTAATTTAAAATGAACTAAATGTATACATATTAGTTAATATTTTCAAAAATGTTGAAAGTAAGATGTTACATAATGTAATTCAACACGTAATCCAGTAGATTCTTTTGTAGTATGTTTGCTGACAATAAAATGACAAAAATCTTTCAATTTATAAAATAAATGTTAAAATTGTCATTTTTCCCTTTGTGCGCATTATGTTTTATACAGGTTTTTGAAAAATGTAAAATTAGTATTTTAATAAAAATTGTAAAGCTCATTTTTAAATTTGTAACGATATTTTAGAGATATTATTATAAATATGTTATTACATAATGATAATTAATAACTGTCTAGTGAATTTGAATTAAAAAAAAAAGATGAAATAGTTGGAGAATATTTATTTATATAAAAATAAAATCTTAAGAAAAACTTCTAACAATCCATCTAATTGTATTATCTAATAAAACAGATAAATATCGCTTAGAATAAATTATTAAATTAAACAAACATCTAGATTTTAAAAATGTGTTTTTGTATAAAATAATCTATTTTAATCTATAAAAAATATATGTAAACTTTTGACAGATTATTTACTAATATTTATTATAAATTTTTAAAAATTAATTTATCAAATATTAAATTTTTTATATGCTTTTATTTGCAAATTTGTTTATTTTCGTAAAACTTAAGACAAATGTAAATACATGTTTTTAAGTAAGGAAATTAAGTAAATCTGTGAAGTACATATTAAAACAATACGTTTAAAAACATGATACTTTTAATCTATGAAATAAATTATGAATGGTTTGAGTTTGTTTTAATTCTGTGTTATTCTATATTTAGTAAAAATTTTTAAATGTAGTAAAAATGTAATTGCATTAAAATTATGGCACAGAAAAAGAATAAATTCTAAAATCCCAATGTAAATAAAATATTTTATTTTGTTTCTTTATATTTGAAAAAAAATTTTTTTTTAAAGAATAAGAGGACAATTTTTATTTTATTTATTATATTTAAAATAACTGTAAATCAGAATTTTGAAATTTTCAAATTCGTAAATAAGATAATATGAGATAAAAATCTGTCATTTATTGTTTTACTTACATCGACATTAAAACATTAAATTCTATTAAAGAACTAACTTTAAATATTCAAAAAAAAATTTAGTTTTCCGACAAAAGTGTAATAATAATTTTTGACAACTTGAAGGGTTTTTAGATTTTTTTCTTTCAAATTATTAATACTTTTTAAAATCATAATTGAAGAGAAATTCTGTTACACTTATGTGCAAACTGAAATAATATATTTTTTTTTTCGTCAAAGTGAGGTAAATGAAATTTTAAAGTGTTTGTTGATGAATAAAATAGGAACAAATATAACTTCATCTGTCAACAATCTGTTAAAAAATTATATTCTTAAGAATTAAATGACGATTTAAAAATGTATTTATTGATTATGTATTCATAGAATCTTAAAAGCATCTCTAATTTTTAAATATTTGAGAAATTCAAACAATTTTAAAGCATTAATTTTTTTTCTTTGTTTATAATATGTATTTACTATTTTTTCGAATATTTTAAGCTTTTGAATGTTTATTTGTTTGCCATTATGCTTTACAAAACATAAATTTTTCAGTTTTGGATTTAGACAGGTAACAATGTAATTATTCATTTGGATTTGTGCTTGTTTAAATTTTTTTTTAATTTATAAAGAAATGAGAAGAAATATATTTTGTTAAAAAATTAATTTTAAAGCTTACATCAAACATTGCTTCAATTTTTTTCCTAACAATTTATACTTGTTTTGTTATTAATTCATATTTGTTTAGCATAATGACAATTTTAAGCACTTCTATGTCAATATAGTGGACAATTTGTTACATTCATAATTTGAATTTAACTTTATGATCACAAAATTTCATTTTTTTACTGATAAAAATAGTGCTGCATGTGCTTTTCCTTCAATAGAATATTTAATGCATCAGAATAAACAATAAATGTTATTCAGTCTTAATTTATTTACATACAGCTAAATAATTATTTTATTTCAAATTGCTCCAACATTTTTAAAAGTAAATATGATGAATTGTATTTGTAATAAAATTATAAATTAGTCGTCATAAATGACAGTTGCAGTCATGATCACAAGAGAATTACAATTTGTTATTGATAAAAATGGCAATGTATGTGCTTTTTCACCAGTAGAACTAGTATAAATAAAATGGATACCATAATAGAATAAGCAATACATTTTTCTCAATTTTGGTTTCTTTACATACATACTTATTTTATTTAAAATTTCTTCAATATTTGAAAAGTTATTTCAATAATATCTTACATACAATAAAATTGTAAATAATATTTAAGATATTCTTTTTTTAATTTGTTAGACAAGTTTTGCAAAAGCTTTAATCTTTAATTTTTAATGTTGAATAAATATCGCTTAGTTAATGCAATATTTTCTATGCAATATAATGTAATTTGTATAATATGTATAATACAATATTTCATTTGAATATTTATTATTAAAATCATAATTTAACTACATGTTTTTTAATGTATAAGCAAGAAAAGAATTACAAACCTAACTACATGCAGAATATACTAATTGTAAATAATTATCATCATAATTATCATTATCACCTTGTGACTTTTATTCAGTGAATTAAAGGGCCTATTTTAAACATAGGTTTTGAAATCATTATTAGTATTATTAGTTTTATATTAATACATTACAAAATTTATAAAAAAGGGCTTTTGTAAAAATTAATAATTACACGACACTTAACCTGAGGATACATTAAAAAATGTGTCGATGTGCAACATATTTGTAATTCAGCCATCTTTTCCCGTGTGTCTATACACACTGCACTGTGTTTTGAATTTTAATGCTATACTTGATAGAGAGCTCCGAATGAATTATTCAAATTGGGTGCTCCCAGTCATTATGGTTGTAATCAACTGAAATTAAATGAGAGGAGTTCACAATGTAGACGCAAGCATATTTAAATATTAAGGCGCCTCATCACCGTAACAGTGTTACCAGAAATTTCAGTTTCAAGCAAACAAGCTTCATGCAAATGCTCAACAATTCTTCTCTAACCCTTTGATTAGTACGTAATAAGCAATTTAAATGATTTTTATACATAAAATAACACTTTTTTACTTAATAAATGTATCGCTGGAAGCTCCAGACTGGTTTGTAATAAATATCAATATTTTTATTTGTTGTTTGTATAAAAGTTTTAAAAAATGTATTAAGTTGTTAAATTTAAAATAAAAGGAGTTATAAAAAAAATTGAATAATGTACTATTAAGATCTTAAATCTATGTTTATTTTCTCTATATTATTTAACTGGATTCATTTACATATTAATTTAGAAACAGGCCTGTTTTATAACTTCACCTGAAATTCCGGCCTGCTTTATAACTTCTGAGAAAAAGAGAAAAGCAACACTCTTTGCCGACTCGACGTCCTCTCCAAAAATCTCCCTTTAAGAAGCGCTTCTGTTAGCTTCCCCTTATTGGAGTAGACATTTTCTCAGCCCACGGTCTATCACCAATTATGATACAACTACTCCTGGTGTAGTCCATATTCGATCTGTAATTGTTTTAACCTGCGAAGGCCGCACAGACAATCACTAGTTTCATGAGGTATCACTATTCATTACACTGAATAACTGCTATCAGATTTGAGTGACAGGCTGTTCTCATTAGCACAAAACACTAATTGCATGTAATATAACTACCCACAACACTGCTTATTGGCTGTCAAATTTGAGTAATAGGTTGTTTTATGTATTGTCAAAGAATATACATTCCTCTCTCCTGAAGAATGAAATGCCACAACTCTCCCTGTGGGAAAAATGTTACAATATCAATAAACTTTCTTATGTAAAAGTAATTGTTTTTAGCCTTTATTTGCTTTAAATGTTGGTAATATTTTACCCATTTATTAAAGAAGTTTAAATCTGGGCAACACAATTAGTCGTTTAGCTATTTGATATTTAGAACAATTTTACCATTCATATCACATGAAAAGATTTGTAAAGTTTTTTAAGATCAAATTTTTAAAAATGGAAATTTGTAGTAGATACGTTTGATATATTTACTTATTATTCTTTAGAAATAAAATGAATTACTTATTTGTTGGAAATAAAATGAATTACTTATTTATTAGAAATAAAATGAATTAGTTATTAGAAATAAAACTAATTAATTATTCTTTAAAAATAAAATTAATGCATATTTATCTTATTTTCAGTAGGGATTAAAAATGTAATTTTTATGTATTTATAATAAATTCAAATTTATCCGAAAAATAAATATATTTCCATTTTTAAATTATTTCATTTCATTTAAATAATTTTAATTTTCTTTTTCATGTAGAGTTATATATGAATGACAAAAGTAAAATAAAATAATTAAAATATTTAAATGTGTATTATTGAAATAAAATTTTAATTATAATATTTCTTTATAAATTAATTACCTTCTCAGTATTTCAAAGAAGATGTCGTTGGAATAGTGTGCATGTGATTACTGTAAATGACTATGATTACTATTGATGACTTAATCTAAAAAACATTATTAAAATATTATTTATGAATTTAGGATTCCAGAATAATGATTACTAATTAATCTTTCAAAAATAATGAAGATAATTATTCTAAATTGTATTTATATTGCTTTGGATATGGATTTCTCTCAAATTTGAATTTGTTAATTGATATAAATGTTGTTAAATATGCATTTTTAAAAGTATGTTTATAGTGTAATATCACACATTTTTCATTCATTTTTATTGATGCAATGTTATAACTTGGAAATATTATTGAAAAATTTTCTTCTATACTTGATGGAAACTTAATGTAAAAATATCTCTATTGAATACCCTTATTAAATTTTCTAATTACTATTGCGGATTTTTAAAATTATAATTTTGTAGTGAGCAACCAGATTGTAAATGGGTGTGGTTGTGTTGAGATATCGTGGCACGTAATGGGGAACTCGCAGCTTTATTTACACACGCACAAACACCACACACATACAATTAGAGATATACAATATTTCACACATTTAAAGATTCGTGGAAGGACTCTATTTCTAAGCCAAAAATCCAAAACTCGGCTACGCGCAGGCTGCGCGAAATATACCTTCTCTCTGGGCGAGAGTCTGTAGGCCAACTAATACATCGGGATGCTTTAAATATATTTCCTCCCAAGGTGAGAGATTGTAGGCCAACCAAACATTTCTCAGCAGGAACGCAGGTTGCGCTGTACTTCCTCTCCGGTGAGTGTCTCGAAACCGACAGATCATTTCTCCTGAACGCCACATGGGGCACTCTTGCCAATGTGTAGGAGAAGGCATGGTTACAATTTTTAATTTTAAATTATGAAAAAAATTATAAAAAGCCTCATAAATTCTTGATTACTTCTTATTTTAATAGTTTGTATTTTATCTTAATTATAAATCTACAATGATATGTCAACAAATTTTTGGAAAGTGGAAAACTTGATTAAAAAATGAATTAATATGTTAATTAATGATCACTAACATGTTTATTAATAAATAAATTCGTGAATTTAAACATTCATCTGTTATTTCAATGTGACTTTCCCAATACTACCATTTTTTTTTTTTTTATTAAAACTTAAAAACACAGTAAATCCGGTTATTTTTCATACATTACTATTATTATTTTATTATTTTAATTAATTATTTTTTAAAAAAGTTTGAACCACTTTGAACATTTCGAACTTAAGGTATAAAGGTAACATTTTTTTGAAAATCAAAATATTTATTTTTTAAATTAATTTTTTTGTTCAATATGAGTAATTATTTTGCTTAGATATTTTTTAATCAGTAAAGCAATCAACCTATGTAAATCTCCATTTACAGTTAATTATAAAAGTAATTTTTCTTAGTCAACAAATATTCGTCCGATTACGAGTGAAGATTAAAAGATAAAAAAACGTCTTTTAAAGATAAAGGCGTTTTTTTTAATTAATATTTTCCTTTCTTTACGCTTATTGTATTGTTGAATAAATTTTTTAATGAATTTAAATTGTGATAATTAAGTTTTAAGACTTTTGATTAGCTGGGTATTTTTAACTCATTTGTGAGTTGAGGCTGTTGCGCCAATCAAGAAGAAGAAAAAGATAGTTTATCTAGAAAAACAGAGGAAAATATTATAGAGTACGCTATAACGAGAAACCTAAATGTATTATTGCTTAGTTTTAAAATAAATTTGTGTAATTTTGAGTTTAGAAATTAAATCAAGCATCGGTTTTGTTATGCAAAATTTTGAATTTTAATTGCAAGATCATTTTTTATTCCTATTATTACTTAATATTCACTTTTGCATTTATGCCGCATATTATTTTGCAGTTCTAAAATATACATAACTACTGTATAAAAAAGGTTAAAAGGAACTTAACTGTCGTGTTGAAGTGCAAAACTTATGCAATACAACCAAAAATCGATGAAACTAAAAGCAATACTATTTTATACTTAGATCTCTAGAACAATTTTATATTAATAACACATTAGTGGGCTTCTATACATTACTAAATTAGAGATGGATGTTTAAAATTTATAAAATAACCATTTTGAACTTTAAAAATTATCGCTATGTATTATCAAGTTGAGTAAAGTAAGTGCATAACAAAAATCCAACACGATTTTGAATCGTTTATATAATTATGTTAACATGAAATCCATTAATGTATTTTTGGTAAATAAACAATAGGCGCCATAAAACTTAAGTAAGATTTCTAGCTTAGAGAAAATTTAATTTAAAATACATCACAAATTTTGTGTAAATTTGTAACTAAGCTCATCAAAACCTCTTTTCAAGTGAATTTTGTATGCGAATTTACGTGAATTGCGATACCAAATTATTTTTCTTTATCTACTTTTAAGTTAAAAACTCATAATTCAATAAAATTCTGAAAATTTTACAAAAATATTTATTAATTTGGACAAGAAATAAACGGGCTAAGCGGTGATACAAGAAATAACAGGAAATTATATGTAACTTTCGAAAGTTCATTTTATTAACAAAAGATTTTAATCCACCCAAATTACATGAATTCATTTTAAGCTGTTTTTTAGGAACGCACCTATAGCTAAAAATTAAGTTTAAGGGTACATATTTTGTACAATTTTACATTTATTCATCTAAGCAGATTACACAATTTTCTAAATCCCTTAAAATATCTAAATGTTCATACTATAATAAATGGTGCTTGCTACTCAACTTTTTTTATTAATTACAAGAACTGCTCAACTAATTTCATGAACTTCAAAACATTTAAAATGACAAACTCTAATGTTCATATGACCCATCCAGCTTTCAAAAAGATTTCTATGTTGTTTTCTATGTTTATATAATTAAAAAAAGTTTAATTTTTTTTCTGGAAAAGAGTGGTAAATGTTAGTTTTTTAAAAATTTGTCTTAGTCACAAATTAATTGGAAAATGTTTAGTTCAACGTCTAAGATTTCATAGAAAAATTGAAAATAAATAAAATAACTCAGTTCAAAAATTTTAAATAAGCAAAATTACTCAAATTACCAAAACCACTCAATTTAAGGACAAGCTTCAAAATATTTCAGATTATAAACATTAATGCTCAAATGAACATTCCAGTTTTTGAAAAACTGTTTATGTTTCTATGGTCTTTTTTGAAAAAAAAATGGTAAAAAAATGTTTTTTCATAATAGAATTTCGTAGTCGTGAAACATGTAACTGGGAAAAGAAATATGCCTACAAAAAAAAAAAAATTGTAAACAAAACAAAAAATTGAGAGCAAAACTATTTTCCATTCCAATCTAAAATGACCAAAACCACTCAGCTTAAATGCAAAACTCGAAACATTTGCGATTACAAGCTCTAATGCTCAAATCAACCCTCCAACTTTTAAAAAGATGTTTAAGTCGTTTTCTATGTTTATATAATAAAAAAAATTGACAATAAATAAAATTATTTAATTCAAAAATTGTAAATATTTCAAATAAACCAAAACCACTCAATTTAAGGGCAGACTTCAAAATATTTCAGATTATAAACACTAATGCTCAAATGAACCCTCTAGCTTTTGAAAAAATGTTTATGTCCTTTACTATATTGAAAAAAAAGTTTAGTCTCTAAAAAAATGTTTTTTCATAATAGAATTTCATAGTCGTGAAACATGTCTCAGTAGCTGAAAAAAAGAAATGTCTATAAAAAAAATTGTAAATAAAAGAAATTGATAGCAAAACTATTTTCCATTCCAGTCTAAAATGACTAAAACCACTCAGCGTAAATGCAAACCTCGAAACATTTGCGATTACAAGCTCTAATGTTCAAACGAACTCTCCATTCAAGCCTTTGAAAGAACCACATAAAATGTGAACTATTCTCTCCTCTGTCTAATTTAATTCATGTAAATAAGTTACGCTCATTAAAATATCTGTTCTTCAAAGATTCCCTCACAATTTTATTCTTCAACATTGACTCCTTCTACAGTAACATATATTACACTACACTAAGATATCAGGTTATATGGCGCTCCATCTGCAAAAAGTCAGAACTGTGCTTTTTTTTCATTTATTTATTGGTTCATTTCTTTTTTAATCTCGTTCAGTGACTCCCAATCCTATCCAGTGTCTTCCTCTGAAAGAGAAGAAAAGGGGGTGGGGGGTAGGGCAGGGGGATTACCGAAAAAAGGAACTGCAGTGTCGTTTTCTTCATTTGCGATATCGAAGAACAGTTCGGACAACGGCGCTTTCGTGTTGGTGGTGGAAGTGGCTGGAAGAAGAAGAAGTAAAAAAGAAATAAAAGAAAAACTAACTCATGAGAAGAGAGGAAGGGAAAAAAAAAGTTTTGTTTGCCGAAAAGGAATCTCGGCCTGTGACGTCAGGGGTGGTGAGCGAGTAGGGCGTAGGGGGGTGTAGGTATTCGAGGCAGCGGGCGAAGGGAGAGAATCAGTCGAAGAGCAGCCAGCATCGGTGTCGGGGTAATGGAGCTGAACTGCTTGATGGCGCACGTGCTGCCCTTGGTGGCCGCACTCCTCTTGTTGATGGGCCGGCACGTGATGACGGAGGAGTCGGGCCCCGCGCCCAGTGGAGGGTGAGTGACCAATTTCTCGTTTCCGAACAGTTGGGCATCCCCTGTAAAAAAAATATTAGCCATGTGTTTAATCGGTCGGAATATGTTGAGTGTCATTACTTCTTAGAAAAGGGTTTAAACTATTCGTTATAGTTTTGGCATTTTTGGAAATTAAATCTATTTATTTACCTACACAGATTTTTAATTTGAAGCAATTCGAGCATGGTATTCATAAATAAAAGATATATGAATGAACTGAATTATAAAAGTAAAATCAAAAGTCATTTAATTACGATTTTTAAAATGATGTAAAGTGATATTTTTATACGGATTTCATATACTTTTGAAATAAATAATAACATTAAATCTTAAAAATTGCAACGCAAAAGAGAGAATGACTAACCTAATAGAAATAATTAATTATTTTCTATGAAAACATTAGTTGTATTGCTTGATAAAAATTGTTGGAATATTGTTTAATATTCATAAATTAATTGTAAACAAATATAATGGTGAAGTTTATTACAACAATAAAAAAATTATTTTACCATCAGTTAAAAAATTTGTATTACAAAATGAATGCAAATATTAAAACTGAATGTTTATAACTTATTTTTAAAACTGTCTTAGATGTTCTCTAAATATTTTACTTCCGCTTTTGATGTTTTAATTCTAAATCACAATATTAATGATAATTTAATAATAATTTCCATGAAAACATTATGCGTATTGTATGATAGAAAATTGTTAGAATATTGTATAATATTCATAAATTAATTGTCAAAAAAAATAATAATGGTGAAGTCTACTTCAACAATAAAAAATATATATTTTTTGCCATAAGTATTTTGCGATTTTATTATAAAATTAATGCGAATATTATTCTGAATGTTAATTATTTATTTTTAAAATGGTCCTGTAGGTCTCCTAAATATTCTATCTATTTAATAACAAATTATTTAATTTTCTATTATTTATTTGCGAAAATTTTTAATTTCAAGTGTGATATTAATATGTAAAAAAAAATAAAAATATATAGTAAAATAGAGAGTTCCAAAAGTCATTTAATTACGATTTCTTAAATCGTGTACAATGATATACGGATTTCATTTTTACTTTTGAAATAAAAAAAATTAAATCTTAAAAATTTCCAAGCAAAAGAGAGAACGAATAACCAAATGAACTAATAGAAATAATTAAATAATTTCAATGAAAACTTTATGCGTATTGTTTGATGAAAATTGCTGATAAATTTTATAATATTTATAAATTAATTGTAAAAAAAATAATGGTGATGTCTACTTCAACAATAAAAAAAAAATATTTTATCAAAAGTAAAATTAATTTTATTATAAAATGAATGCAAATATTAAAGCTGAATGTTTATTACTTATTTTTAAAATGGTCCAATGATTATATGGATTAATGGTATTAATAAGTAAAAGAATTAATGGTACTTATTACTTATTAATGGTATTAATAAGTAAAAGAAATATATAGTAAAATAGAGAGTTCCGAAAGTCATGTAATTGCAATTTTTAAAATTATGTACAACGATGTACGGATTTCATTTTTACTTTTGAAATAAATAAAAGCATTAAATTTTAAAAATTGCAGCGCAAAAGAGAGAATGAATAACCAAATTAACTAATAGAAATAATTAAATAATTTCCATAAATACATTATGCATGTTATTTGATGAAAATTGTGGGTATATTTTATAATATTCATTATTTAAATGTAAAAAAAATATAATTTACTTCAACGACACAAGAAATTATTTTTCATTAGTAAAAGCATTTTTATTATAAAATTAATGGAGACATTAAAGCTCAGTATTTATTATTTATTTTTAAAACGTTCCTAAATGTTCTCTAAATATTTTACATCCGTTTGGATGTTAACTCTAAATCAGAAAATTAATCATAATTTAATTAACATTTTTTAAAAATTCAAATCAATTCAAATAAACTAACTAAACAAGTTATGCAAATTTTAATGCTTTAACTTATGCAATTTTTATATATACCCTTTATTTATATTGGAAATATTCTGAACTTAATTTATTATCTTTTAATGACGTCACTATTTAATTTACTACTTTTGATGGCAAATTCCTCAGTATATAATCCTTTAATATTCGTTGACTTATATTAATTAAACCCAAATCGCTAGCTCATTTTATAATTAAAAGATTTAAATATCAAAATAGGCATATTTTAATGAAAACATAACATGCTTTTTTTTTAACTCTTATTAGAAAATTAAAATTTTGATCATGTAACATTCTTTTATTCACCAATTCAATTATAACTTTTTAAATACTTGAACCACGCCTAGAGAAGTTACATGACATATATATTTTTAGATATTTGGGGGGCATTTCTTCACATTAGGTATTTACGAGAATGTTTTCGAAGATTTTCTTCCCCATATGCTAAATATAAATTTCAGAATGTAAGAAGTAAAATTTATGATGATATATTGTAGCAATAAATTAGTTTCAAGTGAAATGTTCATGTACTTCATATTTTTAATTTTTTCAGAAGTGTGCAAACGACTTAGTTCATATTTTTAGTTTATTTTTTCACAAGTTGTTGGGTTTATCAATAATGTGAGCCTTTATTTTTTATATGAAATAAAAAATCCTTCTTTCTTAATTATAATAATGTTTTGTATTTCCTTTTTTGAAATTAAACATTTCCGTCACATTTTCTTAAATAGAGACAGTTAGTAACTTTCAATGAAATTCATTCTTCGCCAAAACAAATTTCATACTACGTTTAGCGGAAGTAATGCCGCGTAAACAATTCTGATCTCTTGCTTCGTCAGTAATCTTTCACAGATTCGCTGTTTTTGAATCAAGGGAATTTTGAGTGGAAAAAAATACGTTATCAGATGCTGAGGTCAAAATCTATTTCCATTGATCACAATCTATGCCAGAAAACTTCTAACCGACTTCCTGTTGTAGAGATCGTCAGAATTATTCGACTAAGAAAACTCAAATATTTCAACTAACGTTTCTATTTTTAATAATAAATATACATAACGAACGGAATAATTCATTACAAACTATTTAAGTGCCAAAATTATACTTGTTATATTTAAAATAACTTCTGCTCACAATTAAAGACTTTTTTTTTATCAAGGCAATTCAACCTCGAATATGGAATTAACTTCCCAATAGAAATCGACCCCTAAATAGAAAATTCGTCAACCTCATAATAAGTCTATATAACCTCATAATTAATCAAGTTCATCAACCTTTAAACAGGAATTTCGTAAATTTCTTTAAAATATTGGGATATTTATGCACTTATTATATTTGTATTTTGGAAATCCAAAAAAACATGAAAATATAGAAAAAAAATTGTGATTTTTAAAATTTTATTTAAATATAAAAATGCGCTTTTTATTTTTATCTTCTATTTCTTATTTCAATAATTTGAAAATATCTGATTGAAAGGGAATCAAAGATTACTATGCTGTTTTTTATTTACTTATAAACATGAATATTTTAGAATATAAATTTTGAAAATAATTTTTATTTAACAATTATTGATAATATAGTAATGCTTAAAATTTTAATTATTAATATTCAATTTCAGATTAGAAAGTTAAATACATTGATAATGTTTCACATTTTTTTTAATTAAAATACAGACCAAAAAAACTAAACGATAGGACACTAGGGTGGAGTGTTAAAGTAAAAATTATTTTTTCGATATTCTTTTACAGCTAGTCATAAAAGGTGTAGAATGTTTTCAGGATTTACAATACAAAATTTCAAATTAATTAATAAATATTTTCCTATTCCACTTTGGGGACTAAATATGCAAAATTAGCCAAAAATTATGTAAATTTACAGTTTTCAGTGTGTTTTTTTTTAATTTCAGTTTTATCTTTTCTTGCCAGCTTGGATAAACTCAAAAAATATAAGAAACATAAATGCCAAATTTTAAATAACCATTAAAATGGGCAATAGTTACAATAGTTTCTATTCATATCAATAAAATTACAACACTCAAGACTAATTCTAACATTTCTGGTATGAAGAGAGATAAGAAAATAAACATTTAGTTGTTCTTAAATATAGATGCATGAAAACATGGAATATATTTAACATGAATTTTATTCTTATGCAGGCTGTTATAAATACCCATTACATAATTTAATATCGCATTTCTTATATTTTGTATATCTATCTGATCTAGAATTTATTTCAACCAGTCGTAATAGTTAATAATAATAAAAAAATGTTATTTGTGTAATACGCGTAACTTCCAAATGCTCTTGAAAACTGATTACAATAAAACTTACAAAAACATCTGTTTCTGAACTTACCAGACAATGCTATTGTATCCGCCGAATACAAACAAGACTTTGCATACAAATAACCATGTTATTGTTTCAGGACTTCAAAATTTGATTACAAATCGTCTAGAAATAATAGAAACAGCTGAAGCTCTAGTTCTTCAATTTTCAGTTACAAAAATTAAAGAAATATTAAAAAACTCTTGTCGCGTACAACTTTCTTGAAGGGGGAATTCTCAGACATCATTATATTGTTTTAAATTATGTTTTTAAACTCTTCTTACAAATATAGATTATAAATGGGTTTACAAAAACACTTTTTTATTGAAAGTACTCTCGAAGTTTAAGTTTTTTGTTTATAAGAAAATAAATATTTAAGATATAAAAATATATTTATTACCAAATATTTTAGTTGTGAGGAAACAGCTAATCTTGGAAATGTGAGGAAGCAGCTAATGTATTCGGACTTCTTTTGTTCGAATGTAAAAAAAAAATAATTTCTAATGAAAATTATTAAAAAAATAGAAGCTCTTTGAAATACAAATATTTGTTAAGTTTCGGTAAAACATGTAACTTTTAATAGATAGTGTACACATTGTTTGAATGAATGATTGATAAAAAAATTAGAAAAAAAAAATGGCTAAAAATTGTATGAGCCGTTATCAAATGCTTCGATAAGTTTGCTTTAGTAACATTTGTGATATAAATGTTTTTGTTAAACTTTTTTTTTACTGAAATGGAATGATTGTGCAACTCTTGAATTATTAAAAAGGGGAACACACAAGGGGGAAAGTTGACATCTTAAGAGGAAGTGGCAGTTATACTAAAGCAGCTACTTTTGAAAGCTGTAGACTGCATGTATTTACTGTAACTTGGACTCGGGCCACACATATTAACGAAAATATCTAATATATATATAACATGAATATATAAATAAATAATGTAATATAATAAAACGGAAAAGAAAAAAATTGTTGCCATTATACAAATTTAATATGAGTTTTCAAAGTTTGTTTTGATTTTTGTAGTAACCAAATGCAAAAAAGTTTTTAGAGTAAAATGAACATTTAATAAGATGGGTCGCAAGAAAAGCAGTCGTGCATACCTGCGGCCAGTAAGTTGCAATCTCTACATCGCCATATTAAAAGGAATGAACACAACCTGACAACGGTGAAGCATGCCGCCAAAATGCAAGTTTCCGTTTACGATTTCACAGCGTGGTAAAATTCGTAACTCACTCTTCCAAAGATCACTCCTTACTGCAGCCATCCAAATTACTAAAACTCAAACTCTTACTAACGATGAACTGAATTCTTCAGAGTGCTTTCCTTTTCTCATCAACATAAAACACTTCTTTAAATGAATTTTTATTTTAATAAACATGGGTTGAGCTCAGAACCTCATAAATAACTGATTCCTTATTGTAAATGGACAATAATTACATTTCGTGTTAGTTGAATACATCCTATTAGAACAAAATGAAATAACAATTACATTAAAAGACGGAGAAATTATATTAACAAATGTGCGAAATGATAAACCTCATGCATTACCAACTATTTTAGTTATCATACGAACAAACATTAAAACTGAAAGCTAACATATCAAATATAATTAAGGTTATTATATTTTGTGGATTAAAATTGTAATTTTAACTTAAACACTTTTAAAACAATAAAAGAAGATAAATTTTAATACCTTCATAAAAAGACCTTTTATTTTTATTTTGGTGAAGTTAAGATTAGAAACAATGTAGTATATTTTTGAGGTATAAAAATAAAGCTATTCAAAATACGATGAAATTAAAATTTAGTTCGCATAAAATTTGAGTTAACTAATTTAAGAATCTGTATTTTTAATAAGTTATTTTCTTTTTTTTAAATATTAATTTTGTACAGAGTTTATCATTTTTTAATTAATTACCGAATCTCACACAGTAACATAGTTTAGCCTGTAAAATATATTAAACTCCAAGCTTTAATTAGTTTCTTTGGGAATATTTAAGCAAACCAAGCTTAAAAATTGCCTACTGTGCTTTAATTAGCTTCATTTATAACATGTAGGCTTATGTATCTTTAAAGGTTTTACTTAGAAAATTGTATATAATTCATTAGTGATTCTTTAATTTAAGAAAATAAACAATGTTGTTTATCGTTATTGTTGCAAACAACAATTGCTTACTCTTGCAATTTGAAGGTTTTAGTATCTGATGAAAAATTGAGCAAATTTCAAAGCGCTTTTTAAACATGAAATTCGCAAGAGTTAAAAAAAAAATAAAAAAATAAAAAAAATATATAGAATCTTATCTTACTTTCTTAAGTTATGCATTCATTATAAATTAATGTAAACAAAATAATTATCAAAGACATGGTTTCTTAATGAAAATTAATTTATCAAGAACAAATAAAAATCAACATTTATTTTAAAATTCTCTAAGCATAATATTTTTTTAAATATCAGAATAAATAATTAAACAATAACAAACTGGTAAGAAAAAGGATCAATTATCTTATATTACTAATTGAATTTACTAATGAGCTGAAATTCTGCATTTGTGATCAACATAAATAATTTAACATTGAAAAACTAATTATTTTTAAAATTCGAGTAAAAAAAATTGTTTTTCTAACGAAATGTATCACTTTGGTTAATTAATGTTTACAAAATTAACCTTTCTAATCTGTATATTTGTGACATTTCGAAATGAAATAAAGGACGAAGTTATTTTTATCTTTTGTAAATGTACTATTGTATTATATCTATAATAGTTTCTCATTTTATTATTTTTTATTTTGTTTTTTATGATATTTGGCATTGTACAAAATATTTTCATTTGGAGTTAAAAAAATTCAACAAATCGTTGTTGAATCCAAATCAAGTTTGGGTTTCAACAAAATTTGATTGTTTCAAATTAGAAAGCTTATTAAGCTCATTTGAAACAATTGAATATTTCTTTTTAAACTTTAATTTTTTTATACTATGCAAAAATTTATATATATATATATTGTTGTGCTTAGATTTGATTTAGTACTCAGAACAAGATGAATTTTTATTTATAATTCAATCTAGTTCTGAGTACTAAAAGTTTACAAAAGTACTAAATATACGTAAAGTATTAAAGAACAGTACCATAAAAGTACATAAAAGGTACTCAACCCTACTCTGGGAAAAGAAGACATCTCATGTTTCGAAAAAGTACGGTCTGGCCCAAAGAACAGATGATGGCCATTAAAGATTTGGCAATTTATTTAAATCATATATCTTTAAAAGTTTTCAGTTTTTTAAAGATTTTTTTAATAATTAAAAAAAAAATTCTAATGCAGCTGGCAAACACTCAGACAGTTGTCTTTGATGCCTTAAGGCGAGCGCTGCAGCTACATTACTCACTTACTAGATATGCGTGTAGCTTGAAGATAAGCTATTGACGCGGAGCAACAATACTCCCGCAACGCTCTACGATCACGTTTGACCGGGACCTACGGTTTAAAGTGGATTCCGAACCGCTAAACACATCCATGGCACAGGTGGGACTCGAACCCGAAACCTGTGATGCCGAGCGCCAGTGCACTAGCCACTCGGTCATCAGGCCCCCACAGTTTTTAAATAAGATAGTAAAATTTTCATAAATGTTTAAGATTTTCTCAGTAAGGACTGCCTGAAAACTTCTGCCTTTCCATTTCATATATATATATATATCTTCAACCATTACGAATACTAATTTTAATTTCAAGTGATCCAATATTAAAATCGACTGTCCACTTTCCTAATAAGAATAATTTTCCATTACGTGCGAAAATCGCTCTCGGCGTAACAGTGCGGGTGGACAGTAACGCAATAAACTCATTACTTCTCACCACATAGCAAACACCCTTTATGGTACGCATATCTCCTTAAATGAGATGTGCCACCGGGCCAGTATTGGATGTCAAACTGGCTCCGGGCCGCAAGTTGTGGAATCGATTATATTGTTCCGGACGATGAATATCTTTGCACTCAAAATTCAGATCCCTTCGTAATCGATAAATGAACTTCCACATAAGGACACGGCTTCAAAATAGCCCCCAGAAATATCTCTACCAGTTGAGAAGTCCTGGCTGAAGTTATTGGAAAAGGTTTCATGATACATGAGAAGTTTATTGATCTCAACTTGGCCAATTCTAGTATAACAAAATATGGAGACAAAAATGTGTCACGTTTTATTGGAAATGAAGAAATAATTCTCATGATAGACAGTTTGAAACAAGTAAACAGACATGTAATTTATTCACGCAGTAGAAATGTAGAAGATTAATGAAGTACTCAGTTTTGCACTGTGAGACAAAGCTGGGAAAACTTTTTTCCCAAATTTTTAATTTATTTTTTCCCCAAATTTTTAATTCATTTTTTCCCCAAATTTTTAATTAATTTTTTCCGCAAATGTTTTATTTACTTTTTCCGCAAACTTTTTATTTACTTTTTCCACAAATTTTTAATTCATTTTTTCCTCAAATTTTTAATTTATTTTTTCCCCAAATTTTTAATTCATTTTTTCCCCAAATTTTTAATTTAATTCAAATGTTTTATTTACTTTTCCGCAAACCTCAAATTTTTAATTTATTTTTTCCGCAAATTTTTAAAATTTTTCCCCAAATTTTTAATTCATTTTTTCCCCAAATTTTTAATTTATTTATTTTTTTTAATATTATTATTTTTGATTCAAATTTAATTTTTTTTCCGCAAATTTAAAAAATGCGTCTTTTAATCTTTTTATTTATTTATTTAATATTAAATTAGAAATTCTTTTCATTAATTATACAGCTTAAAAATATATAAACTATTAATTATTTTAATCAGTGAACATCGGTCCTTCATTATACGTATTTATCAGGCTTATTTTATGTTTAATTTATTTTTAATGTCTTAAAATAATCGTATTTGTTGTTTGCCCTTGCTACGAAGGAATTGCGATAAATTTCAATTAATTAACTAGACTGTTGATAAAAAGGTATTTTTTTCAATCCGGGTGTATTTTTAAGGGTAAACAAGAATAAGAAATTTATCTCTTGAAAACTTCACAAATAAAAACTCATCAATTATACGGCTTTTTTCAATTCCTACTTTTAGTTTAGACTCTCCCTATATATATTTATATATCTTGTTCAAAGTTTCAATCGTTAATAAAATACTTTTTATTCATCCACTTAAGTTCAAATACATTTTTTTAAAACTTGTAGTGGATGGCACTTGATGTTAATACAGTTTTTTCAAATATTAATTCATTAATCAAATTAAATTAATTAATTTTAGTTTTATATGGGAGAAAACAATTTTATATTAACTGTAATTATTTAATAAAAAGTAACTAAAATAAAAAAATTTTTTGTTGACCTAAGTAGGAATTGACTGAATTGAAATTTTTTCTTTATGTTACTTGTTTATTCTATAGAGAGTTGCCTTTTACTGCCTTTCTACTGAGAGTTGCCTGACCCTTTTTATTTTATTTGAAATAACTAGCATCATATTGACATAGCCAGCTCTACTACAACAAGGCTGTTGCTGAAACGTCCATTTATTTTAGTTTTCTTGCTAAATTTCTACGATAAATTTCAATTAATTAACTATGCCGTTTATTCAAAAGTATTTTTCTTTACAATCTGGGTGTACTTTGAAGAGTAAACGAGAATACAGAGTTTATTTGTTGAATTCTCACAAATAGAAACTCATCAATTATATGACATTTTAACTTCTATAGAGGTTGCCTGTCGGGAACTAAGCCCATTTTTGTTACATTTGAGGAAACTAGTCTCCTGTTTACAACTGCAACGAGGCTGTTGCTGAAACGTCCATTCATTTAAATTTTCTTGCTAAATGACGATGCAATTCGAAATGCATTGCCACGATTCTAACCATTGGAACGTTAATAGATAATGAATGAAAGAGTCTAACAGATAAATGGATATAAACCAGCTGAACCCATTTATCTTTTACTTTTTAGTTTGTTAGTTAGTGTTAATTATGTGAAACATATCACTGCAGGCAAACTGAAACATTTTTTTTTATTTGTAACGAAACATTAATATCGATATATCCATGTATCTTTGCCAACTTATACTTAAACTTATCACTTTAAATAATGTTAATTAATAAAAATGAAACAGAACTTGAAAATAACTTCCTCAAGATATATATTAATTGGTATCTGAATTGTTTAAACATGACACATTTTAATAAAATAAACATATTGTTTTCAAACTCTGTACAATAGTATTGTTAATATTAAAATGTTCTAAGATTTTCATTTATTTTCAACCTTGATAATAATTAATAATTTTTGTGGTTAATACTCGAGTAAATGAGACTACAGTAGAAAAAAATGTCTTTCTCTCTAGAACGAAGAATAGATTCTTGAAGAATCTGGACATCATTTATAAATAAAGCATGGCATCAGACATGACATTTAATACATTTGATTTATTTCTTTCGCTAATGACGCGTTGACATTCACATGATATGTTTCATTACAAATGAATAGAATGAATGTCTTTTAAAATTGTAATTCTCATTCATTTTTCTTTATGATATATTTGATGTTTTTATAAATAATTATTACTATTATGTATGCTTTTACTTCATAATATTTATACAACATCATTAGTTAGTTTTCTTCAAAACATTTCCTTTTAAGAGTAGAAGTTAATTATTTCTCATGTCATCTAACAATGAATTTATAATATTTTATAAAATAATAAAATAAAATACTAACTATGCAGAATGTTCTAATAATGAAACGAGTATGTTATAAGTAATGATAAAAAGGCTTAAAATATTTTTTAATAACGTGCTTTAAATTAGATAATATTAAGTATTGTACTGAAATCATATTTAATTAATTTATTTTTATGAGAATTCTTTTAAAACAAGTTAAAAATACTGTAAACAATAAAAGAAGTCTTTGTCAACAAGATTTTGTTTTATAAAACATTTATTCTTTATTGAAAAAATTAATCGGTTGTCATTTTAGCTTCTTAAATAGTATAAGATATTTAATTATTTTTCTAAATAAATAAAATTCATATCTCCATTAATTTTTTTTCTAATTTCAGTCTTTTTTTAATTTTTAATTATTCATTTGGAAATATTCTTATAAAAGGAATCACTTTTAATCAGTTTTATTACATTAAATATATATATATATATATATATATTTAATGTAATAAAAATACATACAAATTTAATATACACATATATATATATATAAACATATATATATATATATGTACGTGTTCTATTTTAAAAACAAATTTTCAGTTAGTCTTTTTTATTGAAATAAAGTTTAAAAAAAAGCAGATCAACAATATCTGATATATATATATATATATATATATATATATATATATATATATATACATGTAATCTCATCTTTATAATATTTTGTTGTAATATTTGAAAGTAAAAAATACTTTTATAAAATTGAACAAAATCTGGTATCAGTAAACGCAGCATGTTAAAGAACGAAAATTTTATGCAAATTTGTATCTATTAACCAGTTAATTAGTATTAACACTAATGACATTCGAATTTTTTATAAAGATGAAAAGTGATAATTTTCCAGCATGATTAACAGATTAAATTGCTGTTTGACATAATAATCCCAATAATTTTATAGAATTTCCTTATTATTCATTCAGAAAGAAGTTTAAAAATTAGAAAAATTTATACAAGGTCTGGATAATCTTTTTTTGATCTAGCAACCATTTTTAACTTTTTGTTTCCTGTTCGTTGTAGAATTATATGGAAGTATAGTAATAAATGTTTAAATACTTTTACAATACTTTGGAAGAAAATGCAATTTATTTTATGTAAAATACGTTAGCGTTGTGTTGTAATTTATTCAGTCAATAACCAAATGTAATATGTACTACATTATGTCTGCAAATTTGAGTTTGTATAGTTTGTATCAATAGTGTTAGCGAAAATGATTTAATTATAGTTGATGGTTAACGGAATGCATTTTGGGTGAACATAATTTAATATATTGCACGGAGGAGTTAGTTAACATTGTCAATGATCAAAAACCAAATGAGAAAATAATTATTAAGTTACAAATAGTAGAATAACTTCCGAATTGGTTTTTTTTTAATTAATGGAAGTTATTCCTTTTATAGAGTAAAAAAATATGAATAAACAGAAAAGTTGAAAATCTATAATAAAAAGTATCGTTATAAATAAACAATACAAAAACATAAAAATTTTAAAAATTTTATGTTAATATATCTGTGAATCATTTTTAAAATTTCATATTATATACTATTTTTTAAAGTTTATTTTTAAAATTCAATAAAAAATCACAAATTTCTCAAACTTAAACAAGATGCAATTATTAACATTTATTAATTCCTCTGAAAAAGCTGTGGATAGATTTTGTAAAAAAAGTGTATAATGTTAATTTTAAATAAAAGTAATATAGTTTATATATTTTAAAGTATAATGTTAATTTTAATCTAAATATAGATTTATGTTAATTTTAATTGTATTTGGATGTCACAATTTTCTTCTTTCATGTATTGATATAATACTGTGTTTATGATTTTATTGTTGTTTCTATTCCTTTATTAGAGGGGTACCACAGGCTTCTATTTCGAATCCTGGAGGTGGCATGAAGTGTTGTAGTGGTTCGAAATCCACTTTAAACCGTAAGTTCCAGTCTAATATGACTGTTGGGCGTAGGACTGACAACCCTGCCCTCTAAAAAGAAAAACATCTTGTGTCTCGAAATCGTCTAGTACACAGACGATCTTTGCCCACTAAGGGTAATTGTGACGATGACGAAGAATCACAAATTTAGTGCGAATGTTTTCGAAATAATTCCACAAATTTTCCGCGCTAGCTGGAAAATAATACAGGGGGAAATATTGGGCTCCATATATTGTTGAACATCGGCTGGCCTTATGTTCGGCTGGTCCCGGTCTTATTAGCAAACCCAAACAAACCTTCATTAAATTTAAGTAAATCAAATTCTATTTTAAGTTTCATTTTTTGAAACTTTATTTTCTGGATATTTTAATGCAATATTTGTTAATATTTTATTATATTTTAATCATAATCTAAAAAAATATGTATCATTTTGGATCACAATAATTTTTTATATGCAAAATTTCTCATAAACCTAAATTCAGCACTCTTATTATTATTATTTTCCTGATTTAGGAACTGAAAATAACTGACACTACTCTAGAGCAACTCTGTGCACAAACTGACTGTAGAACGACAAACCAAGCCAAACTTTCATTAGATTTAAGTAAATCAAGTCCTATTTAAAGTTTCATTTTCTGAAACCTTACCTGCTGGTTATTTTAATGCAATATTTTTAGTATTTTATTATATATTTTAATCATAATCTAAAAAAATATGTATCCATTTGCTAAATAATTTTTTGTTAAGACTTAAATGTTTAACAAAAAAATTATTTAGCAGCAAATAAAACCTACCTACGTAATGTTTCCTACTAATTTACTAATTTAAACCTACTTAATGTTTCATTCTTTGAAACCTTACCTACTGGATATTTTAATGCAATATATTTTGTATTTTATTATATTTTAATCATAATCTAAAAAAAATATGTATCATTTTGGTTCATAATAATTTTTTATATGCAAAATTTCCCAAGAAGCTAAATTATCCCCCCCTCCCTAAGATTTTGGAACTCAATATTTCTGAAACTACTTTGGAGCAAGTGTGGCAATATTTCCTGAGTGGCGTGAAAACCACCGTTTGGATCTTACGAATCAGCCTTCTTTAATCAAAATCCCTCACCAAGATAAGCTGCTTTGAACTTGATCTTTCTTTTTCTTCTTCTTTCCCCTTCTTCCTTTTCCCAGTATATACTGCAGTATATGTGCTGGCAGAAATCTCTTCATTCAACGCCCCGATATGCGATAAGCGCGACCGGCGTACGAATCTTTCGCTTTTCTGTGCACGTCAGCTGCTAGCCTGGGTTGTTTTTCTAAGGAACTCCGCCGTCGGAACCTGAGAATGGCTTTTCCATTTGCTGCACTGCCGCGGTTTTATTTGGACGCGTTGCTTCAGTGAATTTGATTTTTCACTTGATGATGTATGTGATTAGGAGCTGAGGTTGTAGTAAATAAAACACGCAAACACATCTGAGGGTTGTAAGATTCTCTGTTAAGTGTTTGTTTAGGCATGGAATTTTATTAAGGCTTTTTAATTTTCTACATCGTCATGCTGTTCTAGTAGATTATTCCAATTTATGTAGATGGATGCTTAGTTGTTTGAATAATTGTCAGATATTTTATTATTAAATGTGTTTATGCATTTATTTTTGATATTTTACAGTAAGAATTTCATGTTAGCGGCATAGTGAGCATAATGTTATGAATTGATAAACAGGATTTTCATGTAAATTGATGTGTGGAATTTTAAATCGAAAATTGAAACTGTAAATCGAAAATTTTTGTGGAGTTTTAGAATTTATAGAATTTAAAAGAAAGGAATAAAAATTAGAAGAAATCAGTTTTGTTTTTAGTTGATAAAATTATTTTTATCGATCATTTTTAATGAAACTTTATTTTGAATAATTACTCAAATATAGTTAGGTTAATTATCATTTTATACTTATTTTCTTTCCCCATATATAATGTTTCAGGTGAAATTTTGAATTGTACTCCATTAAGTTATTTTCCTAATAATAATAATCCAATCAATGTTAATTATCGACCAATTCATTTTCAAAAACTATTAATATATCCACTTTTTTTAAAATGAAATATTTATAAAGACAATACTTAAAGTTAATATATGTTGATAACACAATAATAAGTTTATTAATAATATAATAATAATTAGTTACAATAATAAGTTATTACAATATAATATACTTAAAGTTCTTTTATTTCACTTAAATGTTCAACGATAATACTCCCAATGTTCGGAAATAATAAGAATAAATTATAAGTTATTAGCAAAAAAATCAACAAAAATGTAATTTAAATTACGCATTTTCTCTTACTCAAATTTTTATAGTAAAAACAAAAGTAAATAAAATTAAAAAAATAAAGATTATATATGCAAATTTTTGAGACAGTATTTGACCTAAAAATATAAAGATCTTAGAAAAATTTATTTCTAGAAAAGTACTGAAAGTCATTGAAATTACACAGTATTGACTTTTAGTTTTAATTAAATATTATGGAACCTTTCTTCGATTATCATATTTCATCTCTAAAAAATATAATATCTCTTACCGAAATAATGCACATTAACTAAATCCAGTACCCTTTAAGTATATTTGTTTAAAAATCCTATAAAACATAACAAAATTATATTTTGAATGAACCAAAATTTTCTCTAAATAAAAGCAACAAAAAAATTAAACCTTCCCAATTCTTTTAAGATTATCCATTGGCATTTACAGCTTGAAAGCTTACAGTATAATATGAAAATGGTTATTCTTTAGTGTTTCCGCACTTTTGAAACGAAAATTTCGCTTCGGCGCAGGTTCAACATCTCTGGGGAGTGTGCATTTTAATGAATGCTAATATGGATAGTAATTAAGTGGGGAATGTTAACAGTCTCTCCGTTCCGGCCCATAAAAAAAAAGAGTGCTATTTTGTTCCCGATTCTGGGCCCCAAAACGGCGTCGCTTCGTCGCAGAAATTGTCAATTGGGCCTTAATGCAGAGTTCCCTTCTTTTTTACCCATTGATTCGCAGCAGAGGGAGAGCCAGGGGATAATTCCGTTAAGAACTTACTAAGCAAAATAACACTGCCAATGAAACTATACCAGATGAAGTTTTTATCTTCTTGTTTAATGTTTACAAGTTTCGATTTCAAAATGCCGTTATTTTGGGCGTATAAAAGAATTCATAATTTTTTTATTATTATTTAAGATGCATTATGGAGTTATATAGCGAAATGATTGTTGGAATTTATCCAAGAAAACTGTTATTGGGTCTATAAAAAGTTTTGGAAAGTTCTCGCCTCATTGGGAGCTAAGAAGATAATAATGATGATAAAATAATGAAGAACTTTCAATTTTCTGCACGTAATTGAAAATTTTTCAATTATGCTTTAATGAAAGTCGGCATAAAGAAAAACAATTAAAACTAAATTACCAAATTAATTACTAATTACCAATTTTTGAAAATTTTAATTTTAAAAAGTGATTCAAAACTTAAATACTTTTATATGATTTTTCACCAATATGAAAATCCTTCTTAGGTTATAAATTAAAAAAATCATTAAAGATTCTTAATTACACTATAATTGAATAATGCGATACATTACAAGGAGTTAAACATAAATTTAATACAACGGTTTGAAATTAAAAATACTGAATAAAATAGTCAAGTGTGTAATAAATACAAATGCTACAAACATTGGAATCTTCTCAATATTAAAACAGAAGTCAAATCTTCTTCTTCATTGGTGCAACAGCCTGGCAGATTTCGAAACATGAGATGTTCTCTTATTTATGGGGTAGGATTATCAGCCCTACGCCTTACGCTCTGCAGTCATATTAGACCGGGACTTACGGCTTAAGGTGGATTTCAAACTACTAAAAACATCCATGGCATTTCCGGGACTTAAACCGAAATAACTCTGGCACCAAGCTGCAGAGCACTAGTCACTCTCATATATGTATATATAGTGTATGTGTTGTACACTGGTGCTCTATTTTTTCTCCTCTTAGAGTATATATAACCTTTCAAGCCAATACTATTTTAAATTGAGAATTATGACGAATATAAAGTTATAAAAATGTAAAAATCTAATTACTTACATTACATTTGTATAGAAGTAATTGTAATTACTTCTATACAAATGTAAAGAGTAATATGGCGCTTTTTTTAAATGTAAAAATAAAGAAAACTAGTGTAACGCACCTAAAAATGTTCAGCATTTATACTTATACCTAATGGATGATTCTGAATAGCTTTAGTAGCGATTAAAAAAAAATAACACAAAGATTGCATACCGGTATGTAAAAAATCTTTGGATACTACGAAAATATAAAGAGTAGAAAGATGATTCTAGGTTGTGATGTGGGCGAGTGCTGTTCAGAAAATCCGTTTTTCGAAGCCGGGTTTATTTTTGCAGCAATAAATTCTGAAGAATGTTACTTTATACTATACACATAACTTTATACATTTTATGCTCAAAGGACAAGTTATTCAAGAGAAAAAATGTATACTAATAACTATGTAATACCAACTATGCAAATAAAGATGAACTAAAGAAGAAAAATGTGTGTATGAGGTGATAAATAAAATAATTTTTCAAATTTTCATTACTCTGATGTTTCAGAAATAACTTGTATAAAGTATATATAATTATTTTAGCTTAAAATCAAGCTTCAAACGACTTTCAGCAGTTTTCGTATAATTTTAAAATAGTATTAAGTAATGGAAGAATTTAAAAAAATTGTTACCTGAAATTGAAATAAAATATCATTTCTTCATGAGAATCTGAGTACTTTAAAAAATACATATACTGAAAAAAATTTAAACATAAAGTAAATTCATTACTTTTTTAGAGATATTAGTAAATTTGAGAGGTAAAAGGAAATAATTGCGGTTTAATGATTAATGTAATTTGTATTAGAGATAAATTTTCCCGAATAATACTGGGTCGCTAAAGCGTAACTATCCTAATACTGGTCACAGGAAAATAGATAGCATCTGACGAAATGGAGTTTAGCTGTTTGAAGAAGACTGCTTAAGCTCACTTTGAAATTTCACGCTTACATATTTGACATTGTGTGAGTAATTGAAGAGATATTCTGCCCAGATACGTCGAGTCTTCGAATTATGCAGTTACACATTTGATAATTTAATGCTGTGTAATTAGCTAATCATCCGTATATGATCCACGTGGCATTATGATTCCAGAGTTTCAGTTCTAAAGAGGAAGGATGCATTCATCATAACTGAAGATGTCTCGCTTAATGATTTCGTTGTTGTCAGTATCGTCACTTTATTATTAGTGATTAGATCTAATGTTTGAAGGTAATAATTTATAAATCTACAAATTATTTCATTGAGTAGAAACTTGAGAAAAACATTTTCAGAAATCTAGAAATGTTATTTTACTAATGACGAGTATTATTTTGCCACTGCTGCATCTGGGGAATTTGGCATACACCTTACGGCTTATGTCTGGGGAATCTGGCTTAAGACTTACATCTGGGGAATTTGGCATAAACTTTAAGGCTTACGTCTGGGGAAGTTAGGAATTTAGCATGCACCTTAAGGCTTGGATCTGGGGAATTTGGTATATACATTAAGGCTTGCGTCTGAGGAATTTGGCTTAAGACTTACGTCTGGGGAATTTGGCATACACCTTAAGGCTTACGTCTGGGGAATTTGGCATAAACTTTAAGGCTTTTTCTGGGGAAGTTGGGAATTTCACATACACCTTAAGGCTTGGGTCTGGGGAATTTGGTATGCACCTTAAGGCTTGTGTCTGAGGAATGTGGCATACACCTTAAGACTTACGTCTGAGGTATTTGGCTTAAGACTTACGTCTGGGGAATAGGACATACACCTTAAGGCATGCGTCTGGGGTATTTAGCTTAAGACTTGCTTCTGGGATATATGACATACACCTTAAGTCTTGCGTCTGGGGAATTTGGCATACACCTTAAGGCGTGCGTCTGGGGAATTCTCTATTTATGAACTCCGACATACACATTGAAACTTTTGCTTTCGATTTGTTGGGTTTTAAATCCAACTCCCTTAATTTGAAAGTCCAGTAATCGTCATTTCAATTCCTACATTAAAATTACAGATGGAGAGTCGGAGTAAGAGATGGGAGTCAAACATTTTTACAAAAGTCGAAGTCAAGAATCGGTATAATAAATTATTAATAAAAATTTCTAAATTTATTGGTAACGGCCAAAGTACATAAAATTCCGTGAAAAAAATCGGGAATTAACGAGTCGAAATTTTTTTTTTTTTGCGGCTCACTATCCTTGATTTAAAAAACTTTATTCAAAACCTAAAATTGGATATTTTTTTCGAAGAATATGAGACATAATTATAATTTATAAATGTAATTTAGAGAGTTTATAGTAATTTGAGTTCAATTAAAAATAATAACTTTCCTAAGCTTGACAAAAAGTTAATGACTTTTTTTTTCTATGGACATGAGTCAAAAAAATTCGGTGACAGATGTGATGAACATAAAACCATTGATTAAAGTTATTCTCATATCAAAACGCTGATAGGTAATGAAAAATAAATAGTTCGAAATAGAGAAATTATTAATACGAGTTATTATTAAAATACATTTGAGTTTCAAATATAGAAAAAAATAAGTTAATTCATTTCTGAAGGATTAAAAGGTATGAAATCTTATATAGACTTTGAAATTACATTTATTCTTTATAATATATAATTTTAAAGATAAATATTATATTCTAGATCAGATGTGTTTGCAACTGAAGTCAAATTTAATATTTTAAAACCTGTATTATTGGACATGAAGTCTGAAATTGAAATTACATGCATGTAAACATGGTTTTATTTATCAACTCCCAAGAGAGCTTGCTAAAGTGAATAGCTGAAACTTTTGCAATCTCTTTCAGCTTTCTATTTAGTATTAAAATAATACAACTTTTTTAGACGCAACTGTTTTCACAAAATATCTGAACTGCAAAATATTCGCACTACTTGTTAAAATTTGACTTCAAAGTCAACGTTTGTCAATACGTTCAAAATAAATATGTCGTTTTTATTTTTTCATATACTTCGTAGTACTTTATAAATTCTACCATTATTTCAGGAAACCAAATTAATAATATAATAGAAGAACATTATTCTAATTATTAATAACTACTTATTGTTAAATAGTTTAGAAAAACATTATTTACATTAACTCATTATATAAAACTAATTTGCATATCATTCAACGAATTAAATTTTTTTTAAATAATTTTGGAACAAATATCCTTAATTTATCTTATTAATTGAACGATTAAAATTTTTTTTTGAATAATTTTGGGATAAATATTATTTATTCATCTTATTAATTGAACGATATAATTTTTTTTTGAATAATTTTGGAACAAATATCATTAATAAATCTTATTAATTGAACGAATTAAATTTTTTGGAATAAATATCAATTCATCTTATTAATTGAACGAATTGAAATTTTTTGGAATAATTTTGAAAGAAATATCATTAATTCATCTTATGAATATTTGTAACAACATTAATCATTAGAGAATAAAATATTTTTTATTATTTCATATTTTTATTTAGTATTTATCTTTAAAAAAGCACATGATTTTGTTATAATGAGTTTTAAAAATGCTAACAATTAAAAAAAATTACTATCGAAAAGACAAAACGATTTTGAAAAAAAATATTTCTGTAATTTTAAAAATGGCGTTTAGACTATATGATAATAAAGAGGAAAAAAAAGTGTTAGAAACATACAATAATTTTTATAAAGAATCTATAGATTGAATTAAAGGCGTAACAGCAGTCAAGAAATAAATCGAACACGCTGTAAAACATTTGGAAACAAGCTCTCTTTTATAAAAAAAAAAGTAAACGAATCTCATTAATTCTTCCTCTCAGCAAAATTGTCAGCTCTACATTTTTACTCCTTACAAATAAATGGGAGAGTAGTTGAAAAGAGGTCTTTTACCACCAGCGACAAGATGTCTTTCGAATGTGGGTGTCAAAGAGACTAAAAAATCGAACTCAAATTCGGATGTGTCTTTAAAATATTTTTCTTATTTTTTCTTTTTCTTTTTCTTTCACCTCCACGAGATAGGAATAGAAAATATTGGATAATTCCCTCTTCCAAATATGTCAGGAGAAATCTCATTTTCTGTCTGCCCGGGAATATTTATTTCAGAAGTCACATGACTCGGAATTCTCAATGGACTACTTGAAGACGACACAACTTTTCCCGCCGTTTCCATTAGATGGCATGGTGCAGTGGATTTGAATAATTTTAAAGGGGGGTAATTCATCTAAATTTACTGTCACTTTTGCGTTTGAACAAAAATAAAGATTTTTTTTATGAAATAATAAGAAAACTATTCGAAAATATTTGATGAAATAAAATAAGAGTTTTGTGTTAATTTTAAAAAATGAGCCTTTTGCTGAATTTCTATTTAACTAAATTTGTTTTTTTTGCTATTTATTTAACATGTAAAAAGCATTTTCTTAGACAATTATTTTAAATATATACATAAAATAATAATAATATTTTTCTTAAAGTGCAAAATATGAGTTTAAAGTACTAAATTTACTGTCACTTTTGCGTTTAAACAAAAGTAAAGATTTTTTTTTATGAAATAATAAGAAAACTATTCAAAAATATTTGATGAAACAAAAATAGAGTTTGGGGTTAATTTTAAAAAATGAGCCTTTTGGTGAATTTCCATTAAATAAATTTGGTTTTTTTTGCTAGTTATTCGACATGTAAAAAGCATTTTCTTAGGCAATTATTTTAAATATATATATCTATTAGCTTTATTTTTTGTGTTTGTTATTCTTCTTAATTTTCTTTTTTATTATTTAAATTTTGTTTTACGGTTTTATTTTCGCTATTATTCTTTATTTAAATCACAAAAGAATAAAATATTTAGTATGAATCTTTACTTCTGACTAAGTTATTGCATAACAATATAAAAAAATTACAAACATAAAAAAATAAAGCGGAAATAGATTTTAATATCTGTTTTCGCTTTATTTTTTTATGTTTGTTATTTTTCATAATTTTCTTATTTGTTTTATTTTGTTTTATAGTTTTATTTTCGTTATTATTCTTTATTTAAATCACAAAAGAATAAAATATTTAGTATGAGTCTTTCTTTACTAAATGAAATTTACGCTGATAGATTTTTTTTTAAATTTTTAACAAAAAAAAAAGCTTAATATAACAAGAAAAATGATAAGGCCTAAATAATAAAAAAAGAAACAAAATTATTTATGTAAAACTATTTTTACCAGTTTTTTCTGCCGAATGCATTAAGGATTAGGCAAATCATTTTATGAAAGGAGCACTTGTATGTGGCACCCGGAAATGTACAATATGACGAGCTGTCATTTGATGCCTTGTAAACACTCCTGATGTCATCAGGGTCGAAATAATGTTTACTAATATTGAAGTCCTTGAGCAGCATTCAAGTGTTTTGCAAGGTTATAGCACTTTGGCGTTAGTGATAGTCTCTCAGTGAAAAATAATAATTCATTTGAAAATATATAGAGATATAGGCCACAGCAATACTAAATAGACTTCAGTGTAAACAATTATATCCAATTCAGCAATATAATTGTATTTAAAAATACATATATTAATTTTCAAACTGTCAAATAGCTAAATTTTAATAAATAAATTAATTTTATAAATTGTTATTTTAATTAATAAATTATTATTAAACTTAATTAAGTACAAATATATGCCTTGATTTGATTCTCATAGTTGGTAAAAACAATTGTTTGAATTACATTTTGTGAAATGTTATTTTATTGCTATGCACTACTTTAAGATGTTTAAACAAAACTTTTTATTAAATAAACAATATGTTTACATTTATATAAAAATTATATATATATTTTTTAAATCTATTTATTAATTGCAATTTTTTCATGTTTGTTCATGAATTTAGTGCTATTCTATTCTTTCATAAAAATATCTTACATCACTCTTTTTTTTTACACGTTAGTTCTTTCTTGGATTATTAATTGAATTCTCTCTAAATTGAAACTAAGGTATTTCTATATTTTTGTAATTTCTTTTGAGAATATTTTGATGTAATTAAACTATCTATCACATATTTAATTCGATGAGACTAGTGAGATAACATTAATAGATGAGTCTAATTTTATTAGACGACATTTTTAAGATTTATTTGACATATTTTTTTCTACTTATATTTTTGTTGGATTATTAAATGAATTCTACTTCGATTGAAAAAAATTAGGTATTTTTTGTATTTTGATAGCTTCTTTTCAGAATATTTTGATGCTAATTGAGATGAGACTATTGAGATATCATTAATAGATTAGTCTAATTTTATTAGACGTGTCTTTAAGATAACGGCGGTTTATATTACTTTTTTACTAGTCGCAATTTTTTCAGTGGATTATTAATTGAATTCTACCTCAATTGAAAAAACCAGTAATTTTTGCAATTTTATAGTTTCTTTTCTCAATATTTTGATCCAAATTCCTTTCTTACCGTCTCTGATATTTAATTAGACGAGACTGTTGTAATAAATATATTTCCCTCCTTTTCAGAGAACATAACTATAATTCATGTTTTTATTGGATAAGAATACCTTTGCATAGTCTTTAATAAATATTCCGTAATTGCTATGATTGCTTGCATCTCCTATTCAAACACATTATCTTTGATGAGTTGTAGTCTAGGGAAAAATTTTAACACGGGATAACCGCTCTAATTGTAAATTCTAGATCAGTCGCGAGAGGTCTATATTTCGGCCTGCCTTTGCAGTGTCTGTATATTAGAATAATCAGCAGGTTAGAAATTTAATCCCATATTAATGCAAGGTAGCATTATTTTGAAATGAAAAATATAATAGAAAGACAAATGATATGTAGTATTTGATAAATGGAAATAATTGATTGATTTGATGGTTGATTAATTATTTTTGAAAGAAATTTATTATGAATTTGATTATTTAAAAAAAAAAAAAAACATTTAGAATTACTTAAAATTCGAAAGAAAATTCGCAATAAAAATTTTTACTAAACTCATCAATTTATTTAAAAATTATTCAATTATTTTTCAAATAATAAATTCAGACAAAAAAATTTTAATGTTATGTTAATTTACATGTTTACTTCATTTTAATGTTATGTTAATGTTTTTAACATTACTTTTAATGTTACGTTTTGTTTAAATCAAGAAATTCAAAACAAAAGAATTAGTTTCATTAAAATGAATGGCTTTTAGATTTGAAAATTTTTATTTATAAAAAGGTTGTAAATTTTTTAAATAAATCTTTCAGATGAAATAAAATAATTAAAAAACTCATATTTCTTTAAGAACCTTTTTTCATTTAAAATAATGATACATTTTTTTAACTTAAATACTATTCTGCAATTAATAAATTTATAATAAATCACCATTCTGTATTATAAATCTACAATTCAACAGATTAAAATTTGATCTTGTACTATGCCTTCTCAAACAATGAAAATGAAAGAATTTATTTTTATTTATTCCATTCCATTCCATATACTGTTTTGATTTTTAAAAGCTCTTTAATTAACAAAACATTATTATAATAGTTAAGTAAACTTAAGTTTTATCAATTTCTTTAAGGCAGAATTTAATGGATATTTTTTCAGATTTTCTTTTTATTTACTAGTATAACAAGATTTAAAATACTTCCACTTTCGAAGTTTTAATTTTAGATTAAATTATTACTTTCAGAATTTGTTTCTAACTTTAATAGATAAGCAAAAATGAATTCACAGTAAAACACAAATCTGAGAACTCACGTGACAACGAATTGGATTTCATTTTTTAAATTCTCCAATGTAAGTGTGAAAAAAAAAGTAGAAAAAAAAAATGTTTTATAGAGAAAATTGGATTTGTAAAACAAGAGAAAGAAAAAATAAAAGTGTAGGAAAAGCCCCGAGGGAAGTTCTCTTTTGAGTATCTTTATTATCTATTTTTTTTTTTACTGTTTCTAGACTTTGTTTTCATGTAAAAGTAATGAATGATATGATCAATAAACATAAATAAATGAGAGAAAAAAAAAGAGATTTGACAAAGATAAAAATTCTTTAAGAATCTGCTAACTTTATTGGGTACTTAACTTCATTAAATTTAATAATGCTGTAATTTATTTTTTCCTTTTTTTTTTTTTATTTCTTGCATAAGCTTTCAAATCCTTTATAAAAATAATTCTAATGTTTGCATCTTAAACTTTTCTTTAAAAAAAATGTGTAATTAAGTGCAAACTCATAAAATGGAAAAAAAAATAATGTTTTCAGAATTTAACTAAAAATAATGTCAATCTCCATTAGCTTTTTTTTTTACTCTTTTGAGAGTTCATTTTCAAAGTATTGTAGTCCATCTTATCTGTGTTTATTATTCCCATAATTAATTTAAGAAAGTAAAACAGTTCTTGTATTGGCTTGTAATCGCATAAAAATGAGAAATCTTAAGGAATTCTGTTTTAAAAAGTATAATAAAAAGGAAATAAACAACTTTGGAAACATTTTAAGAAGCATTTTTGGAAACGTTTTTTTTATTTTGCAATTAAAAACTCGAGTTTATTGAATTGGAAATTTAATGTATAGTAAATATGCATGACATATAAATGAGTTTTATTTCTTTAAGTTTAATGCGGCCTTTGGTTTATTATCATTTGTAAGATAAAAAATAATAAATTTATCAACAAATATTTTTTTCAGGAAAAATAATTCATGACTAATTTTGTATCAGAAAAATTATGAATGATCCATTTTAATCAGCATTTTATTTACCAGGCCATAATGTATAGTAAATATGGATTATGGCATTGTAAATAAAATGTATAGTAAATATACATTATGGCATAGTAAATAAAATGCTTAGTAAATATACATTATGGTATAGTAAATAAAATATTTAGTAAATATACATTATAGCATGATAAATGAAATGAATAGTGAATAAAAATTATGCCATAGTAAATGAAATGTATAGTAAATATACATTATGGTGCGTTAAATAAAATGAATAATAAATACTATTTATGGCATGGTAAATAAAATTCTGATTAAAATGGATCATTCACAATTTTTCTGATACAAAAATAACCATGAATTATTTTTCGCAGAGAAAAATATTTGGTGATAAATTAATATTTTTTTACCTTACAAATGATAATAAACCACCGTATTAAACTTAAAGAAATAAAACTCGTTTATCTTACAATTTATAAAACTAATCTTTAAATTAATTTTCAAAAAAAGATAAGACTATAAAATAAGATAGAAGTAACTTTTATATATTTAACTTCCCATAAAAAAATATCAGTTCAACTTATGAAAATGGCAAGCACCAAATGATGTTCTCCAACTTATCTGAAATAAATTTTTACTGACTTGTTAAAAATACATGTGAAGAAATAACGACTGCATAACAAAAAGTTAAATTTAGCGGAAAACTTTCAACCTCTCCTTAAACAAACTTTCTGTAAACTTTGCACATAACAATAAAAATACACCCACACCCCGCAAGACAAAATCGATTGAGAAGTTCCGCGATCATTTCTTATAAAACAAGACCAATTACATTTATTTCCAACAGAAGCGAATCCAGCCCAATTAAAGCGCGCGATAACATATCTTTTTGCAAAGAAGACGAAGGAACTCATAGGCTGGGGTGCTCGTTAACATTTTGAAAAGAGTCCCTTTAGACGGTCGTTGCAGAACTCATTTACTTTTGCTGTAACTACCTACCTCTCTGTGAAGTGGGAAAGAAGGCTTCGAGTATCATGAAGTCCATTCTTCTTTTTCTCAAGAGCCACACTTAGTTCCCCTCCAACCCTCCCAGTGACAAGTCGCTTCGTGTTAATGTCACTGGCTGTTTGTTGGACGTCTCCAAATGTCCTCAGATGAATGGGTATCGATCTAATGGGAGACACGGGATAATAGATGGGGAGATGGAAAAACAAATTTCATCCCTTTTGAAAACTTTCCACCCCTTAGCCTTGTTCTTGTAACAATTCTCTGTGTGTGTTTCTCTCTCTCTCTCTCTTTGTTCTGGAATTGCATTTAGGGTGGAAGTGTCAGGTTTACTTATCTCTAATGCTGTCCAACTAAGGATCTTGTCTTTGAAGTGTCGATAAATGAACTGTTGTTTATTAACTTGGTGAAATAGTGAACAACATGAGAATTGTAGAAAACTATTGCCGATGAGGTTAAAATAGTCATCTTCTTAAATCCTGAAAAGAGTGACTTGAACATTTTTGTTGCCCATTGTTTCTAACTCATACACACACACACACACACATTGCACCCATTTTATTTTTCCTGATTTCTCGATCTACATTTAACAAATTCATTTATCTTAATATTTATTAAACTAATCTTTAAATTAATTATGAAAAAAATATGAGGCCATTAAATAATATCGAAGTAACTTGTACACATTTCACTTCCCATAAAAAATTACCAGTTCAAAATTATGAAAATGACAAGCACCAAATGATGTTCTCCGCCTTATCTGAAATAAATTTTTACTGACTTGTAAAAGATACGCGTGAAGAAATAACGACTTGTATAACAAAAAGTTAAATTTAGCGAGAACATCCATTTTAAAACTTTCACACCACTCCTTTAACAAACGTTCTGTAAACTTTGCGCACATAACAATAAAAATCCACACACATACCCCAACACAAAATCGATTGAGAAGTTCCGCGATCATTTCTTATAAAGAAGAAGACCAATTACATTTATTTCCAACAGAAGCTAATCCAGCCCAATTAAAGCGCGCGATAACATATCTTCTGCAAGAAGAAGAAGAAGGAACTCATACGCTGGGGTGCTCGTTAACATTTTGAAATGAGTTCCGCAGACGGTCTTTGCAGGACTCATTCACTTTTGCTGTAACTACCTCCCCGTGCGTGGGAAAGAAGGTTTCGAGTATCATGAAGTCAACTCTTCAATTTTGTCAAGAGCCACACCCCTCCAACCCTCACCAGTGACAAGTCTCTTCGTGTTAATGTCACTGGCTGTTTGCTGGACGTCTCCAAGGGTCCCCAGATGAATGCGTATCGATCTAATGGAGGCACAGGATAAAAGACGGGCAGATAGAAAAACAAATTTCATCCTTTTTCAAAACTTTCCCTCTTTAGCCTTGTTCTTGTAACAATTCTTTGTATGTATTTCCCTCTCTCTTTGTTCTGGAATTGCAGTTGGGTTGAAAGTGTCAGGTTTACTTATCTCTAATGCTGTCCAACTAAGGATCTTGTGTTTGAGGTGTCGATAAAAGAACTCTTGTTTATTAACTTGGTGAAATAGTGACCAAATTGTGAATCGTGAAAAACTAATGCCGATTAGGTTAAAATAGTCATTTCTTAAATCCTAAAACGATTGACTTAAAAACTTTTTTGTTGATTATTTTTCAAATTCACACACACACACATATAGCACCTACTTTATTTTTCCCGATTTCTCCATCTACATTTAACAAACTCATTTAACTTACTATTTATTAAACTAGTCTTTAAGTTAATTACGAAAAAAGATTATGTGTCTATTAAATAAGATAGAAGTAACTTTTATACATTTAACTTCCCATAAAAAAATACCAGTTCAAACTTATGAAAATGATAAGCCCAAATGATGTTCTCCTACTTATATGAAATAAATTTTTATTGACTTGTTAAAAATACATGTGAAGAAATAACGACTACATAACAAAAAGTTAAATTCAGCGGAACATCTATCTAAAACTTTCACCCCACCTTAAACAAACTTTCTGTTAACTTTGCCCACATAACAATAAAAGTCCCCCCCCCCACCACCGCAAGACAAAATCGATTGAGAAGTTACGCGATCATTTCTTATAAAGAAGAAGACCGATTACATTTATTTCCAACAGAAGCGAATCCAGCCCAATTAAAGCGCGCGATAACATATCTCCTGCAAGAAGAAGAAGGAAGAACTCATACGCTGGGGTGCTCGTTAACATTTTGAAAAGAGTCCCGCAGACGGTCGTTGCAAGACTCATTCACTTTTTGCTGTAACTACCTCCCCGTGAGTAGGAAAGAAGGTTTCCAGTATCATGAAGTCCATTCTTCTTTTTGTCAAGAGCCACACTTAGTACCCCCACCAATCCTCCCGGTGACAAGTCTCTTCGTGTTAATGTCACTGGCTGTTTGCTGGACGTCTCCAAGGGTCCCCAGATGAATGGGTATCGATCTAATGGGAGACACGGGATAAAAGACGGGCCTGATGGAAAAACAAATTTCATCCCTTTTGAAAACTTTCCACCCTTTATCCTTGTTCTTGTAACAATTCTCTGTGTGTGTGTGTTTCTTTCTCTCTTTGTTTGTTCTGGAATTGCATTTAGGGTGGAGGTGTCAGGTTTACTTATCTCTAATGCTGTCCAACTAAAGGATCTTGTGTTTGAAGTGTCGATAAAAGAACTGCTGTTTATTAACTTGGTGATATAGTGCCCAAATTGAGAATTGTGGTAAACTAATGCCCATTAGGTTAAAGTAGCCATCTTCTTACATCATAAAACAAAAAATGACTTACATTTTTTTTTTTTTTTTTGCTATTTTTCCAAATGATACGCACGCATATATAACATCAATTTTATTAGCACCAATTTTATTTTATAGCACCAAATTTTTAGTTCTGGAATATCGTTTGGGGGGAAGAGTCAGGTTTACTTGTCTCTAATGCTGTACAAGTAAGGATCTTGTGTTTAAAGTGTCGATAAGAGAACTGTAGGTTATTAACTTGCTGGAATAGTCACCAAATTGGGAATTGTGGAACACTTTCGATTAGGTTGAAATAGTTAACTTCTTACATCATAAAACAAGCGACTTACATTTTTTTTGTTGCTGATTTATCAAAATCGTACTCACACATACATATATAGCATCTACTTTAATTTTTCTTATTTCTCAATCTACATTTAACAAATTCATTTATCTTACTATTTATTAAACTAATATTTAAATTAATTTTCAAAAAAAGATGAGGCCATTAAATAAGATGGAAGTAATTTTTATACAATTAACTTCCCATCAAAAAATACCAGTTCAAACTTATGAAAATGACAAGCACCAAATTATGTTATGTTGAAATAAATTTTTACTGACTTGTTAAAAATACATGTGAAGAAATAACGACTGCATAACAAAAAGGTAAATTTAGCGGAATATCCATTTAAAACTTTCAACCACTCCTTAAACAAACTTTCTGTAAACTTTGCCACATGACAATAAAAGGCAACCTTCCCCGCAAGACGAAATCGATTGAGAAGTTCCGCGATCATTTCTTATAAAGAAGAGACCAATAATTACATTTATTTCCAACACAAGTGAATCCAGCCCAATTAAAGCGCGCGATAACATATCTTCTGCAAGAAGAAGAAGAAGAACTCATACGCTGGGGTGCTCGTTAACATTTTGAAAAGAGTACCGCAGACGGTCGTTGCGAGGACGACACTTAGTCCTTCAAGAACGACACTCTTTCTTCAAGAACGACACTTAGTTCCCTTCAACCCTCACCAGTGACAAGTCTCTTCGTGTTAATGTCACTGGCTGTTTGCTGGACGTCTCCAAGGGTCCCCAGATGAATGAGTATCGATCTAATGGAAGACACGGGATAAAAGACGGGTCCGATAGAAAAACAAATTTCATCCCTTTTCAAAACTTTCCTCCTTTAGCCTTGTTCTTGTAACAATTCTTTGTGTGAGTTTCTCTCTCTTTGTTCTGGAATTGCATTTAGGGTGGAAGTGTCAGGTTTACTTATCTCTAATGCTGTCCAACTAAAAGATCTTGTGTTTGAAGTGTCCATAAAAGAACTGTTGTTTATTAACTTGGTGAAATAGTGACCAAACTGTGAATTGTGGAAAACTAATTCCTCATTTGGTTAAAATAGTCTTCTTCTTAAATCCTGAAACGAGTGACTTACATTTTTTATTGCTGATTTTTGAAAATCATACGCACACACATATAGCACCCACTTTATTTTTTCTGATTTTTTAAGTTTTTTAATAAATCCATTTCAACATTACATTATAATTGGTAATATCATCTGGCTTGCTATGTATATAAAGAGAAAACGAAGGAGATGCTAAATCTGATCATTCACAGAATAGAAGAAATTAAAGAATATAGAGGGAGACTAATTTTAACAAAATACATCTAAAGTATTATAAAAGATCTTACATTATACTTTACCTTTGAACCTGCTTCCTTTGTTCTATCCCAGTAATATGACAATCTTATTATAAAATAAATATTAGAATTTAACTATACAAAATTCCAAGAAAGGAGTTAATGAGATTAATACAGCAGCTGTAACCGCACCGATATTTTGCAATTATGTATTTTTTGCCTAACAGAATCATCCAGCGCATTCATTAGTTAGAGTTCGTATCTGAAACATTGTAATAAGGAGACCAAAGATTCGACTTCAAAGTATTAAAGAATTATCGATGTAACAAGAGAAGACATATTGCACACACAGATACGATAATTAGTCGCCTATACAGCGAAATATTTTCTTTTTCTGTCTGTGACTTTTAAAATATTTTGTTCTCTTCTCTTCGGTATAAAACAAATTATGTATGTGGCAAACAATGTATTTAACCGCCTTAATTAGTGTCTTAATCATAAATATTCAGTAGCGTTACAACATGTTGCTGAATTTAATACTGTCAAAATGTATTGGTGTATTGTAAAATATTAAACTATTTATTGTACTAATAATGTGTTCTCATACAAACAATTTTTTAGATAAATAAGTAGTTTAACTTCGCTTTGAAAAGAATAAAGTGGACCAAGTGGACATATATAAAAAATTACTGATATTCTTAACATTGTTCTCCTTTCTGGAATTGAGGATTGCGTGACAGAAATGATTGTCAGAACACGAGGGACAGAAATATGTTTCTTCAGATACTTATATAACTGTCACCTAAGAAAAGATCTGACAGCTAAATTGAAAATTTCATAACAATATTCTATTTTTATAATGTTTCGTTAAAGTTGTTTCCTGTCTTTAACGACAGTAATAAGTATTATTTTCGTAGAACTTAACTATTTCTAAAATTGCTTCAAATTTCTAAACAGGAGCCGTCATTGTAAATGAATTCACCTTCTTTTTTGCGTTTCACTTGTGTTGTGTACTTGTGTGTATATATTATCATGTAATGTAGAGTTGTCTGATAACATATATTTTGCAAATAACTTGATAATGCTTAATTTATAATAATAATAATAATATCATAAGTAATAATATTTTGTAAACTCTCAAAATAAAGTGAAATTGTTTTCGTTCATAATATTAACTTAATAAATGATTATTCATTTTTTATATATAATATAATTATCTGATAGCATATACTTCGCAAATAACGTGATAATGATTAATTTATAATAATATCATAAGTAATAATTTTTGTAAATTTTCAAATTAAAGTGAAATTGTTTTCGTTCATAAAATTAACTTAATAAATGATTATTAATTTTTTTAATGAATCTGAATGTTTCGAATCCTCTCTTGATGCTCGGTAATCTTTTTGAAGGTATACATTTGACCACAATCTTTAAGCCTAAATTGTTCTATTTAAATTCATTTTTTTTAATCAATGTCCTGTAATAAGATAATCAAATAATTTAACATTTTAAGAAGAATTTTTAATTGATCGACTGATTTTCTTTTATGTTCGTGTTAAATAAGTTTGAACTCATGATATTAATTAATTATTACAACAAAGTATTTAAAAAGCATTTAATTTCATAAAAAATGTTTTTAGAATATTTTTAAATTTACATGAGAATAAGCACTAAAATGCCTGATGAACTACTTAAAATGAGTAAATAATTTTGTAAATGTTACAGTTTTCAATCTCCATTTTGTTTGCTGAAACATACTTCTCAATCAAGGGCCTTGAATGGCCGAGTGGCTAGCGTTTTGGTGCTCGGTACCACAGTTCCAGCGGTGCCATGATGTTTGTAATGGTTCGGAATCCACTTTAAACCGTAGATCCCGGTCTAACATTATCGCAGGGCGTTGCGAAGATATTATTACTCCGTGTCCGTAGTTTATCTTCAAGCTACACGCAACTCCTGAGTAGTGCTAAGTGAGTATCGTTGGGGAAGCAGTTGCCTTAAGGCATCCGAGACAATTGTCTTAAGTGTCTGCCAGCTGCATTAGAACAAAAAAAAAAAAGAAAAAAACGTACTTCTCAAACAAATATCCATCCAAATCAAACATTAATTTTTCACCACACAGAAACTAGTGTAATCCTCAGTCTAATCTAACGGTTTATTTATTTTAAAATACATTCTTTATCATAATTTCAACGCTCCATACGTTACTACAACGTAAAGAAAGCTGTAAGTTTCACAAACGATGACTCACGCTCAAGAGAGAAATTAAGTAATAAATCATTCACTTGTTTTAAAGTATGTAGAAAAAAAATTGCTGCTGATTGGAATAAATTGGTTGTCTTCGCGTTTAATTATTGTAATCTTCAAACGAAAGGTCTGCGAGTTTTATCAGAGGCAGAGATTAGTGCAACGAATTTTGTGTCGGGGAACCTTTGAGCTTTTCCAAGATCCATCCGTTGGAATCGGTCAGAGTCATTAAGAACAGCTTAAGCTCCAGACTTATCTCAAGTCTCCGGCTGAATTCGAGCCTGGCTGTCATCGCTTATCTCGTGTTACTGTTAATTCACTGCCAAATGGAAGAATCTGAGAAGAGACAAAAACTGTATCGTCAACGACTTATCTCAGTCTAAAGTAGCCTAATCACGAGAGCATCTCAATTGAAAGTGATAGAATTTTTCGTCTCTGAGATTGAGCGATGACCGCCTGATAAAAGGAAATTGAAATGAATCCGATGTGAGGAAACGGTACTCAACTTCAAATCTATATATAATGTGGAGTTATCTGATAATATATGTTAGTGAGTGGTTCGGAATCCACGTTAAATTGTAGAACCCGGTCTAATTAACATAAAGTGTGCAAAAAATGATCGTAGAGCGAAAAACCAAACCAAACTATCTGATAAAATATACTTCTCAAATAAAATGATAATGATAATTTTTTATTAATAATAATAATAATAATATCATAAGCAATAATTTATGTATACTTTTAAAATAAAGTGAAATTGTTGTCGTTTATGAGAAAACTTACTTAAGTGATTATTCATTATTTTTTAATGAATCATAATGTTTCGAATCTTATCATTATGTTCAGTAATCTTTTGGAAGGTATACACTTGGCCACAATCTTCATAATTCTGGTCTTGCATTTTAACATGAAATGATGAATTTGCAATCATTTCCATCTGTAATTTGTAATCGATGATTTTTTTTTATTTCATTGCATTTTGCCTCTTCTGTTTTGGATCATTAAAATAATACTTATCATTAAAAAATAAAACGATGCCAATGAAGAAAGACATTTAAATTTATTCTGTCACTAAGTTTTTTTTATTTCAGTATAGATATTTTGATCATTATTATTTAAAATTTTTCAAATAATATTCTTGTAAAGGGATCTTCATAATTTTATTATTATTTTTATTTCAAATTTTAAAAACATTTTCAATTTCTTATTATTGTTTCATTTTAAATTATTTATATGTAAAATTAAATTAAAATATAATGAATTTTGACAAAAAATATTTAATTTATTGTGCAAAAAAATGATGCAAAACATATTTTTAAAGATTGAATTAAATTTTTTACTATAGATTCATTTTTTAAGATTCCATTCATTATAATGTTTTTAATATTACTTTTTCTATTCTCTTTTAAGAATTGAAACGTTAATGAAAATATTTGTTTATAAAATTTAAATTACAGTTTTATTCTAAAAACAAATTTATCAGTTCTATTAATCAATGGAAAATATTGTACATTTTCGAGGCTTTTTGGTAAAAAGAAAAATGCAACCAAATCTCCATAACAAATTTAATTTTTACAAAAAATTTATTTTTATTTTATTTTATTTATTTATATATTTTGCTATAATTTTTATACCATAATAATAAGACCTTTCAAAAGTTTTTATTACCCTTTTAAAAGCACACTTTATCACAACTATTATAAAAAAACTGTTAAATTATTGGAAAAAAATTGTCCCTCTTTTTCCCAGACTACCTATTCATTCGACATTTTACAATAACTGTGTAGTGTCTGAGCTACTTAATAAAACACGCATTTCAAAAATAAGAATCAAACTACCCATCGCTCCGATAAATAAACACAAATTTTATACGAGCCAATAAAAATATAATCTTTTCGGGTAATGAAGTAGAAAAGCGAGGAGAAAATCCATTGATAGTTTATTCTTGTTGAGAATTTCTGCATTCTTATTTACTCTTCTTTCAATAACACAATCAAACATTTCAAAGCATTTCCATTACCTGAAGACATTTTATTTATTTTTATTGTTATTTTTTAGAATATTTTTCGCAGGTTTTTGAAACACCGATTACTTTTTTCTACGCGAAAAAATAGCGAGTGGAAAACTGTTGTATTTTTTAAATCGATTCTATTTCTTTGTAAGTTATTTATTGATTCCCAATCCTACTAGTGCCACTGCGAAAGCACTCTATTCTACTTTTTGAATGCGGTAATTCATGTTGAGAAATAGAATATATTATGTGTACTTTCACAGAATGGAGTAGGGGGAAAATTGATTTTCAACCCTGATTCCTTTTTTTTTTAGCGTCAGAAGTCGAAAATTGGAATCTCCGCTTTTTATGTTTTCAGTGTTTTCGAAGTAGAAAATGCATCAAACGAGAACATAAAGAATTCATTTCGTCACTGCCTGAATGTTTCTTAAATATTAAACGACGAGTCAGTTTTTGCTTATTTGTTATGCTTCACAGAAGAAGAGGGAAAAAAATTGTCACTGAGTCTAATATCGATTTCAGCTGAAAATTTTCATTGAATTTTCAGATACACTTTGAAAATATATTTCGAATGATGGATTTTTCTTGTGAGTATTTTTAAGATAGATAGAAAAATGGATCTCAAAATTTTTCTTTGATGTCAGAACATTGCTGCAGAGACGTTACTTTCTGTAATGTTCTACTACAGATGTGTATCAGAAGCGGAATTAATATCACATTTTAGTTAGGCTTTAAGGTTCCCAACATTCTTTTTCTTCACTGGCTCAATAGCCCTATGGTGTGCAAAGAATTCTGCTTACTGGTAGATTTCGAAACAGGAGATGTATTCTTTTTATGCGATAAGGTTGTCAGTCCTACGCCCAATGCTCTATGGTCACTTTGCGGGTCTGATGGTCAATTGGCTAGCACCCTTGCCTTTGGTACCATAGGTTTCAGGTTCGAATTCTGGCGGTGGCATGGATGTTTGTTAGTGGTTCTGAGTCCATGTGAAACTGTAGGCCCCGGTCTAATGACCTAAGTGTGCCCAAAATGACCGTAAAGCGACAAACCAAACCAAACCTACGGTCATTTTAGACCGGGTCCTACGGTTTAAAGTGGATTACAAACAATTACAAACATCCATGGACCCACCAGGACTCGAAACCGAAACCTGTGGTACTGAGTGCCAGAGCGTTAGTCACCCGGCAATTAGGCCCATTCTCGCCAATACTGAATTCAATTTTATTCATCACAGTTTGAATTTGTAGCAGCTTAACGTATATTATTTTTGTTAAACATCGGTGAGTTTCATGTTCCACTGATATATGCCACAAACAGTCCTCCGACAGATGATAAGGGGAGGGCTTTACCTTCCGGGTGTACCCTTGGAGGTAACTGCCCTGCATTTGTATATCATATGGGAGAAAATGCGGAAAGCTCCACTTCACAGTTTGGCTATCGATGCGAGATACTTGTTACAATCGCTATCGAATGTCCTCGTTTCTGATAACAGTACCGCAACGAACACCACCACAGAACCGGAACCTTCGCCTTCTCTGCACATTTCCACTGGGCTGGAAATCGGCCATCTCAAGCGTTTTAAGATATAAATTGATTGAGCTTCTATTATATTTTATTTCAATTATACCCACATTATGGTTTGTCCCTAAGTATTATAAAGCGCAAATGTGAGTTAGTTTTCTTTTAGATGTCCTCAGTAAATGCGTTTTTCTAAATCCTCTCTCACCCTTATTATTAGAAAAGACACATTGACTTGAAATTTGAATTGTTGAAAATTAAGTAAAGTGGACAATGCAATTTAAAGTAAAAATACATAATTTTTATTCCTAATGTTACTAATTCCATGTTACCTAAATATATATATATATATTAAATTTAAAGCTAAAAATGTGAGGAGAGACAAAAAAAAATATTTTTCTTCTTGTTTGAGTCCTCTGACACGAATGCGTTTTCTAATTTCCTAAACAACTCCTCGAAAGGCACCACAAAGAAATGAAAGTTCCTTCAATAACCGCATCATGAAACAGCAAAGCACTTTACAATTGAATTCTTTAAACAACATTTCGGTAGACTCAATCGATCATTTACATTGGTTAACTTGATGATAAGGCAATTTTAAAACGATACGTTGTTCTAAGCCACATTTATTGAAAAAGAAAACAAGTCCATAAAAATACTTGCGATTTTATTTAAAATCAAGAATGACTATAATAAAACTAATCCAATAAAATGAATTTAATGCATAACTTTTTCATGTAATTACAAGTAAATAAATAAGTAAAGAAAAGAAAAGAAAGAAAATATAAATACTAAAATCCTGATTACATTTTATAGGAAATTTTAATACGTAAAAGCGTTTTTTAAATGAAAAGATAATTAATTAAAATGCATTTAACATTGATATTAAATACAGTTTGGTTTTCGAAATAATGTTTTTAACAAAACATAAAGTAGACAATTTTTCAAAATAAGTGTGTTGAATTTTTATCAATGAACAATGTACGTCTCTGCTTTGAATTACCGTGTACATGTTCAAGTAATATAAATAAAATAAATTAACACTTCTTAATAACTCTTTTAGATTTTAATATAATTTTTAAATTCATGTTCGTCTAAATTTCCACTATCATCGGACATGTATTTTCCTGTAATTAAACACATGTTTGTGAAAATTGCAACACCATGATTAATAATAACACCATGATTTAATACACAGTTGAGTGGTAGTGGTACAAATAAATGATTAAATGTTCAAAGCAAACAAACAATAACAAGAGATCGGAATCAGTATTTTGTGTAGCCACAATGTGCCGCAATAAGTGCTGCTACATGACTTGGCATGGAGTCAAACAAATTTTGAATGTCTGCCTGAGGAAGACCATTCCATATTGTTTGTATGCGCACCCAAAGTTCGCCTGCAGAAGAAACAGGACGAGGAACACGAGCGAGACGCCGACCAACGAAATCCCACACATGTTCAATCGGCGACATATCCGGGTAATACGCAGGCCAAGGAAGAAGCTGTATCTGCCGCGTTGCAAAGAAGGATTGAACAGTCCTAGCGATATGAGGGCGGGTATTGTCCTGTTGAAATACAGCGCCTGGCAAGCTTTGAAGGAAGCGAACAGCTTGGGGCTGTAGAACTTCACTGATGTACCGGTTGCTGCTCAGATTGCCCACAATTCTTAGCAATTGAGATCGTCCATGATATGCTATGGCACCCCAGACCATAACTCCGGGTTTTTTGTCCACTGTGGCGTTCGATAATGCACTCCGAAAGGTGGTGTTCACCGGCATAGCGTCTGACACGAATGCGGCCATCATGGTACCACAAATTAAAGCGGGATTCGTCAGAAAACACGACATGCTGCCAATCAACACGCCAGTCTCTATGCTGAGCGGCCCATTGTAGGCGCAGGCGGCGATGGTTTAGCAGTCCACGCTGCAGCAGACGTCTACTAATTGATGAAGCACACAATAAAATACCAGTAGCTATTGACCACTGTGCTGCCAATTGTCTAGAGGAAGCTGTACGGTCCGTCAGCGCCATGCGGACCAGGTGTCTATCATCGCGAGCTGACGTCACATTTCGGGGTCCACTCCCGGATTTCCGAGTTGTCCGACACTCGTCCGTCCACTGCTTCCAAAGACGCATCACTGTGCTGCTGTTACGCTGCACACGAGCGGCTACTGCACGATAAGACAATCCAGCTTCACGAAGGCCGATGATTCTCCCCGTTCAAACTCTGTAAGTTGTTCAAATCTCGCTCTCTTTCGTCGAAGAGGCATAAGTAACGATTGAGCTAACGTTTACCACTAGCAGATAACCACCGATAACCATACACGCCTCGCTACAGCCGTCTATTTATTCGGATCCATCCGCCGTTCAGAGGGCGCTGCTCAGCATACGCATGCGCTACGGATTTGAAATTCTAATCATTTGCATATCATGCAATAATTTGCATTTCCTGAAAATTTCAGCTCACTCGCGTAAGTCTTTCATGGTGTTGCAATTTTCCCAAACATGAGTATATATAAACTGAATTTTTCAACTTTCAAATTTAACAGTACTTTATTCAACCAATCAAAAACGTTACATTAATATTTACATTAATTAAATATGTTTATTAATATTTCATTGTAATATGCTTTTAAAATGGTGGGCTTTCATTTTTTTTTATCTGATACAGATCTTTTAATAATTATCATTTCCTAAAACAAAGGGATTTGACCGCCATTAGAATTACTAATATTCGCCAATGAAATTATATATTATAAATAATTAAATAAATTATAATATATAATTTCATTGTTATCATTGTTAGTAATTTCATTCATAATTATAATTTCATTTAAATTATATTATATAATTTCAATTTCACAATTAAATTATGTATTATATAATGAAATTATGTAATATATCATTTCATTCGCCATTAGAACTATTAATATTTAATAGATTCAATGTGACACAGAGGTCAACACAGAGGGATTCTACACTTCATCAATGTTTTGAACACCTCCCATCTAAGAGGTTCGTTCTATTTACACATGAGGGCATTTATTATAGGTTCGTAGCCTTTATAATGTAGGACATTGTAGGGCGATTTACGATTCCTAATTCCCATTCAATCCCAGTTTCCCGCCATTCAGTCTCCTCGTTTCTGAAAGCAGTGACCGCAACGGATGCTGCCAGCGCATTTGAACATGAGTCCACCTCCACGCTAACCACAAGTCGCCACAAGTCGGGCATCATGTTTAATCTCGAGAACCCTATCTTTGCTGGTTGGATGAAATGACATACTAACGCGCAATGAGGCTACTCTGACTACTTTTATAATAATAACAATTATTATTATTAAGTAATAATAATAATTATTATTATTAAGTAATGATAATAATTACCATTGTTAAGGAAGGCTTGGCTTTTCCGAAAAATATAAATTTATCACGATCAATGAACCTCGACAAGTGTTCTTCTCTCATTGTCAGAATGAATTCGGCTTATTCTGGCGGGGCCATAAATATCCCTCGAGTCGGTGGATTAGGCCCAGGGAGTTAATTCAATGATCTCATGTCGTTCGTCATTTTGGGTGGCACGAGCGTCGTGATTCACTTCGACAGGGAGGGGGGAGCTGGTCTCGCGAGAGGTCATGTCTCCTTCTGCCTGCTGGGACCGTTTCTGCGGCCGCTTGACAGATATTTAAGTATGTTTTCAGTTTCCGAGCTCAATAAATCATTGCAGAGTATTTAAGTGACAGTTAATAATACAGTTGGGAGGGTGTCTCTCGTACTCGGGAATGTTTTAAATTGATAAGAGAAATCCAACTTGTTTAGTCATTACAAGTTATTAGGATATTGATCATTGCAGAATTGCAGAATTAGAGAATATCTGAATTAGTAGTTATTACTATTACGTGTATAAAAATGACAAATATTTATATATTAGCTGACGGAGTAGTTTGGGAAAGAATTCCTTATAAAATAATTACTTTAATCATTTTTTTTTTATTTTTAAATTTTATTGATTATTTCCTTAATTTCTAATAAATTAAAAAAATTTTTAATAAATCTTAGATTTATGTACCAAAAATATTTTATTCGTTAAAATAAATGCGTTATATACTGTTAATCATTAATCATTTAATTACAATTATTGATTATAATTTGGATTAAAATCAGATATTGATATGCATTTGGGCATCAGCGCTCTGGCGCTCGGTGCAACCTCGTTCGAGTCCCAGCTGTGCCATGGATGTTTGTAGTAGTTTGGAATCCACTTTAAATCTTAGATTCAGGTCTAACTTGATTGTAGAGCGTTGGGCGTAGGGCTGACAACCCTAGCCCGTAAAAAGATAACATCTTCTATCTAGAAAACTGCCAATCATCGGATGGTTTTGGCTCACCATGGGACTGCTGCGCCAATGAAGAAGAATATATGCATTTATTATACCTTTTAATAATGGCATCAATTATTTTTAGTACAATAATTGAATTTCCTCAAAAATGTTTTTTTTTATTTATTTAAATACTTATCTACTTAATAACTTAGTATTTTTGCTTAAGAAAAAAAAACTGTTAAAAAACTAGCATAAAAATCACAATCAATAAGTTTGGAAAAATTAATTTATGATCGATTCATTACAAGCATTCATCTACTATTCATTGTATTTTATTATGATATATGCATTATATATATATGATTATGAAATATGTATAATATATATGATTATGATATATGTACTGCGAGTTTTTATTAATCAATATAGTTCTTAATGGGTGTTTTGAGTTATATCAACGTTGTAGGTTAACAACACTTGATAATGTCATATTTAACGTTTTTCTAGTTTTCGTGGCCAGAGATACACCTAAAGTTTGGGGCTTGGAATATACTTCAAGATTCGCAATAGTTGTTAACGAAGTACACTTTGGTCTGATTACTCAAATCTCTGATAGTTAATAGCCTAAAGCAATTTGATTATGGCAGTGAATCACTTTTCCAGAATTTTCTCATTTTAAACATTCAAATCAATTTGACTTTTATAGGGCAATTGACTATAGATGGGTACAAAACTACTAGAACCAGACATTTGAAAGATAAAAAGTATAATGGGAGGATGTGTATATTTTATTAATTTTTTAAAAATTATACACATCAATATGCTTTCATTTAAATGATTAGTCAGTTTCCAAAAGTAATAGACAATAACTATTTCGAAAACGTATTTTTTGTTTTCTTGTCCCTTTTTTTAACAGCATCTTATATTTTTATATTTTCTTTTTCCGTGACTGCTCATCAATAACTATAAAAAAATATGCCACCATGAAATAGATTTTTTCATCAGAATACTTTAATGGATTTTTATCTCCAGACATTTTTTTTTATTTTTTATTTTAAACTTATACCAGAACAGACAGATGGGGTCTAACGCATCAATAAATATGATAACTGAATGCATGTTCTAGTATTGAACACATTTTCACGTGACACTTTTGTACTAAACCTTTTTTCGATTTCATTTTTTTTCCAGAAAAAAAAAGTAATAACGTATCGTAAATGGAAAAGAATTTATACTTTCTTATCAATGATTGATATCTCACTTTAATTAGAAAAAAAACCCGACAGAAATAATGTCGCTACACTGGGAGGCATTTTTTCAGTATTGATGAATGGACTTTTTGCCAGTCATTGACAACGTCTCGTTTGATTATTATTTTTTATTATTCTTACATTCGAAAATCACTTTAGTTTTTAGAGAATTGAATATTTTATTCAAACAACTTTCTCGTTTTTATGATATTTTGAACCATTAAGCATTAAATTTTTTTTTTTTTTTTTTTTTTTTGGATCTTACAGCATTTTTAAAGTTGTCTAAAGACTTTTAAATAAATGGCGATTTTTTTTTATTTGTACAAAGAATAAAAATCTGAAAGTATTTTTAAAAAAAGCCATATACATGAAAATAGATTCTTATATGATATTGTTTGTATTGGCATGCTATTATAAAAACTTTGCATTATAAACTAAAAAGCGACGCCATCAAATGATATTTTGTAGTTTGGTAAAAATGAAACACTTTTTTTTTTGCTTTGAAACAAAAAATGTATGTTTTGTCTAGAATGAAAAGAAAATTTGTTTCCGTAATTCTTATATGCCCTTGGAAAATGTTATTTTCTTACGAAGTAATGACTTTTTTAGTACGTTTTTTTTTTTTTTTAAGATTTCATATAACAACGTTGTTGAATATCATATTTTTTAAAAGAAATTCCTTCTGGTTATGGATTATGGTATTTTTGTGTGTGCCCGTCAGAATTTTTTCCTTTTTTTTTTGTTTTCACGAAATTTAGGAAAAGAGAGGAAATGATAAAATGATGTTTGAAATCATCTATTTTTTTTTTTTTTTTTATTAAATATGTTTTTGGTAAAAGGAAAAAAAAACTTTTTTTTCTTTTCAAAAGAAGTCTTTTTTTTCAACGAAATAATTTTTTTTCTGAAATATCAGAATAGAATTGAACAGAACTAGGATACATCAGATCGATATAGATGGATAATGTCATGAAACTGTATATTTTCTATTTCAATGGATAACAAAACATTCAATGGATAGGAAAAAACATATACAAAAGAAGCATACGATGACAAAATATGAAAGCTAAGAACTTTGCTATGTAATACATGAAGAATTATTATTAAAACGTTTATACATATTTTATTAATGATAACTAAAATAAAGTAATTATTTTTAAAAAAAAAATTGTGGTATTATTAAGGACATATATAATCGGCCATAAAATAACGACATACGTAAATATCTTTTTACGTGATTGATATGCTCATGATAATTACGCTTAATTCGAGTAAAGATTATTTTCGTAATTCGGTGGGATTAAATCATAAGTAAAAATAACTATTTATTATTTTTTGGCAAAATAATTTAATATTTTTACAAAATTCTTGAAATTTTCTTTTAAATACTTATTTTTCTTCGTAAAATTTATATAAATATACGCAAGTAGAATTTAATTCATCCAATTATATTATTGTATAAATAGTAAAAGTAATATCTAATTTTAAACTTTTAAGTTTAGTAAAACTTTTTATACACTTATCTGGTTTAATCATATTTTTACATGGTTTTCTGGTTACTATTTCATATTTTGCTTCAATAACAACTAAAAGAATAAATCATTGATTTTTAACTATTAAAAGGACTAACTTCCAATCAACACCACATTCGTAGAAAAAAAATCAATCAGTTATAGTATATGTATAGATCCATTTTGTGAGAAAAACATTTTTTTTTTCTGTTTGCAAATATTTATTTGTAATCATTTATTACAAATATATTACATATATTTTATCGCCATTTATTAAAGTACATTTTGAAATATGTCTGTAAATTTAGCAGGATTTATTAAATAGCATTGAAAAATAAAATCTGCTATTTTTCTCTGAAGCTTTCTATGTGCATCTATTTTTGTAAATCAACTTAATTGAACCTCATTATTTTAAAAACTTCTGTACTAAGTGAGAAAGTTCTTTAAAGGGAAACCTTTATATTATATTTTTCAATAAGCTTAACTTAATGTTGCTATGGTGTGCATTTTGTATAATTCACCTTAAATACTTGCATTATATCATCATCATTTAAGAAAAAATTACCAACAGAAATGTAATTTTTTATATCCTAAGAAAAGGGTGTTTAAAGGTATTTTAAATGTTTTAAAAAAATATCTCAATTTATCTCTGAACTAAACTAACTTATTAACAATTTCAAATTATCTAATTTCATTTTAAGTTTTCTTTAGGCTATTCCATTTCTTTGTAAGCATTTTTGTTGAATTAAGAAAACTTGTGGTAAAGGTCATAATAGCTAAAATTTAAAAAGCTTACATTTTTATTATTAAAAAATTATTGCCTGTAATCAGATTTTAAATAAAAGTGTTTTCTGAAAATATGTTACACATTCGTATACAGACATTCGTTTCAGTATATCTTATTATTAGTAAAATTATGAGCCTTTTTATTAGAGTTCATTTCAAGAATTAATAAAACAGAATCTAAGGTAGTCAAAATTAATATTCTTAACAAAATATTTAATAAATAACTATAAATTCCTCTCAGATTTTCTATTTTTTATCAAATATGATACAAAATACATTCAAAATGCAATTATTTGTACTCGACATTAATTTGCACAGTTAAATAAAATTTATGTATCATTTTATGGGTTCAATTTCATTTATCTTATTCTGAGAATTATATAAAGTATTATATAGTTTGCTATATCTTTTTTGGCGAGATCGTTATTCTGATTATATTTTTCCTTAAGGTGTTTCAGGGATTTTGCTAGATTAGACGGGACGTGACAGTCATTTTCATCAGATTATATTTTTCTCAGATGCTGAATAACTGCTTATCATCTCTCTGCTTGGCAAAGACTTCATAAAGACGTTTCAACGTTTAATAATTAATGCTTATTTTAAAATCTGTAATATTATGTGTAGGAATATTTTTGATATGACACGATATACTGTTTGTTTGATACGATTTCTCACCAAAATACAATTTTTTTTTCGATAAACAAGTAAACCTGCATTTTTATGAAGCAGAAACTATAATTATATGACTGCATCTTTCTGAATATTATTGTTTCTATAAATATTTTGCTCTGAAAATATGAAAATTAGGCTTGGAAGTAAATTAGTTCTAAGAATAATAAGGAGTAATTTATATAATATACTATATAGGGATAAATAGTGTATATTCCTGTGTTTTATTATTTATTAAAGTAGGACTCCTACACGTATAGCAGCCTGGTGGCCAATTGGCTAGCGCTCTGGCCTTTGGTACCATAGGCTTCAGATTCGAATCCTGGCGTTGACATGGATGTTTGCTAGTGGTTCGGAATCCCCGTTAAACTCTAAATCTCTCTCTGTTTAGCATAGAGCGACAAACCAAACCTACGAGTGCTACAACTATATGCTTAATTAAGACCTTATGGAATGGGCTTAATTGTGAAAAATTTTTTAGATAAAATGCAAAATGATTTCTTATTTCATATTCCTTATATTTATATACATATAGTGTCAAGAATCGTGGCTCAGTGGCAACGTGCGCCGCTAGTGAGCATTAGGGCGGAAGTTCAATCTGCTGAAGGTTGTTGTAGACACACACACACAAATGAGAGAAGGCTCGATGGCGTTTGTGATGTTCAGCATTTTGCTTCATTAGACGAACTTCAGTCGTTTTCCACTATACGATACGCAAATGCGGGTTGTCTTCCCGAAAGGCATTGCCCTCCTTCTTCTGTGTCACGGAGCCAAGTCAGACTTCTACCTGCAGGGTACTCCATCACGTTAGAAGTTGCCTCTTCCTTTTCCTCCTTCCATGAGACCACACGGGTTCTTGGACTTGGTCTAGATGTTGCTGCCTATCAAGTGGGATAAGAAACAACACAAATATATAGTTTTATATACACCAGATACAGAAATTAAACTCATAAACATCTTTCATATTAAATTTAATAAATTCTCTAATCTAATTTATATTATGTTACTCTATTTATTTTCTTATACTAAAATATTTCAATTTCTTTGAAAAATGAACACATGTGTTCTTTTGGATCGAGAGGATCTTCAAGATGCAAAATTAGGAAATTTTAAAATAATATTCGCTTTTGACTATCTATTCATTTTGAAACAATTTAACTTTTTCTTTATTATCCTATAAAACATGAATGTTTATTACGGATGAAATGGAATGCATTATAGTAAGGAACGAAATAATATGCAATATTTCTAATCCTAAAATAATTTATTTCCTCTCTTCACATTTTCTGTCTGACTTAAAACTTTTCAAAATTTTGATATTTATTATTTCGTCCATCTAACTTAATTTGGTTTTTATATTTTTTATGATACAATTCTTAAGTGTAGGTTTACATTTATTATAAACGGTTAAATAAATTAAAATTTCGTGTTATTATATTAGTTTTTTCTGTCAAAATAAAAACTTTTTTTGTTAATAATTTCATTTGTTACATTCTCTTATGTTATTCAAGTTTTAAGAACGGATTTATAGCATAATTTATTAAAAAGAATGTCTTATCTCTTAAATAATAAAATTGCTTAACACAATCTTGACGGCAGAAATAAACATAACCCACCACCTAAAGAAAACCAAAAGAAAGCAAGATGAAGAAAACATTCAACATTCATTTTATATTCACGCTAAAATCCAAACTGAAAATTCAAAAAGGTTAAAAATTTATGTTGATGGAAAAAAAAAAAAAAAAGATTTAAAAAAAATTGTTGTTGGAAAAAAAACTAACAAAAGGATTCTAAAATTTAATAAAAACTTGCGGGTGATAAATAAACAAGTGCGTAAATAAAAGCAAACCACCGTCTGACTTCTAATAAAACTGTTCCCCCTTTGATGCCCTTCAAAGAAGAACGGAAAACCTCATCTCCCGCAATAAATCATTTACATTAATCAGGAAACACATATATTTCCCATGGTCCCTGGGATTGAGGGACCCCTTGGAAAACTTTAAAACGTTGATAATATCAATTTCATTCGAATAGAAAAATAAATTATTCTCTCAGAATCTTGAGGCACTCGCAATTCTTCATCCCGTATTACTCCCATCCATTTTTTATGAGTTGCAAAAGTTGGGAGCTGTGAAAAATGAAGCCATTCCACCAGCCCTTGGTAATCCAATTTTAGACATCTTTTCGTACCGCGGGAGGTCGATCGTCTGACTCTAACCGTAACCGTTTCCCATCCATCCATTATTCCGGAAACAGCGCGTCTTTCCATTCCCCCCCTTCCAACTTCAGTTCCCAAAACTACATTACTAAGAACGTGACGCTATTACCTGAGAGTGTTCAACAAGACATTCGAAGAGGGGTGAGGCTGATCACGTGACGAATGCCGATACCGCCTAACAGAGGGGCTGCCATCAATAGAAAAGGGGGGCTTAAAAAATTCACTGAGATTTGAGAACTGCGGCGGATTCTTTTTCTGGAAAAGTTTCATATGTGATTTAAATCTCACTCATCTATTGCAGAAAAAGGGAAAGAACCAGAAAGTGATGACATCGCATACTTAATTTTCTATGAAGGTTTCTTCAGAATACCAATTGGAGCAATATTTTTAAGCTTTGATTATAGACTTCTCTGACTGCCCAAAAAACACAAGATGTTTTTTAACGTATATTTTTTAAGTTATTTTTATAAAAAAAATAGCGTTACACTATGTCGATTCGATAAATAAATTTTCTTAAAACATAACATTACAATATAAACAATATTTTTAAACGTTCATTATAAACTTACAATTTTCTGACTGCTTTAAAAAAAACAAGATGATTCCTAGCGTATGCTTTTAAAATTTTCTTAAAAAAAAAAAAATAGCGTTACACTATGGCAAGGCCATTAATTAATTTTTCTTAAAACATAACATTTATTGGTATAAATATTTACTAAATATATAAAGTTGCAGTTATGTGGATGTTGCAGGTGAAATGTTTTATGACTGGTTTTGGTTTGTTGTTCTACGGTCCATTTTGTGCCTACGAGGGTTAAACAGATCGGGTCCTACAGTTTAAAGTGGATTCCGAACAACTAGCAAACATCCATGCCACCGCCAGGATTCGAACCTGGATCACCAAAGGCCAGAGTGCTAGCAAATTGGCCATCCGGCCGTCGAAACCTTTATGACAGGTTTTTTGTGATAAACAAATATAATGTCCTCTCTTTTCTGTAATTACATAAAGATAATATATTTAAATAGAAAACAATTTTCATAGTTGGACATAATATGTTTATCATGAAAAGTTATTTAAACAAAAATTTTTTGTAATATATATATATATATATTATGTCGTTAAAAAATAAAATATTTCAAATAGAAATGGAGCTTTTTTATTTTATTGTAAGTTTTCTGTTTTACTAAATCAGCCATTTTATTAAACAAACATAAATCAAATCAGACTTTGTTAATTACAAAAGAAGAAATAATTTCATTTTTACGTAAATTATACTTGCTTTAATTTTAATTCGTTTTTTTAACTCATTGATTTAATTAGGAAATAAAACAGTCTAATGTTTGCTTTTACTTTAATGTTTCAGGATGTGTTAGAGCAAAATAAAAGACGAAATAATTCGCAAATCAACCAATCCACTTCACTGCTGCTGCTGAATTAATTTGTTAATCTATTTAAGGATACAAATTCTTAAGATTTTCATTCTTCTTTTATCTCATAAGATTTGTCATAATGTGAGATCAATAATTTATTTCTGTAGTATGGTAGATGGATGAATTTATTCATTTCTATAAAAATAGTCATAAAAATAATTCTATAAAAATATTGATGAATATAAATCTATTAATAATCATATTGTTTATTAAAACCAACAATTATGTAAGTTTCAAGATATCTTCTTCATTGGCGCAACAGCTCCATGGTGAGCCAAGGCTGTGTGCCTACTGGCACATTTCGAGACAGAAGATTTTCTTTTTACGGGGTGGGGTTTTCAGCCTACAACATACATGTACAGTCATGTTAGAATGGGACCTACGGCTTTAAATGGATTCCGAACCATTACAAACATCCATAGTGCTACCGGGACTGGAACCAGAAACCTATGGCACCAAGCGCTAGTCACTCGGCAATTAGACCCTGATTCAATATATCATATAAAAAATCATTAAAATGTTTTAAAATAAATCAAATTTCCTTAAAAGTATTAATTTCAAAGGTAAATATGTATACATCTAAGTTATTTAATACATTGCCTTTGTTCTTAAAGCTGGAAAATATTTTCACTTTGAAAAATTATAATAATAAAAATTCCAACAATTTAAAAAATACCTAAATGGAAAAATAATGGTAGTATTTTAAAATGTTTATTAATATCTTGTTTTTCTTAGTTCAGAAATAAAATCAAGAAAAAATTATTGTTCTTATAAAGATTTTTATTTTTTGAATAAAATCCTTTGCAGACAAATAAACTGTTGGAAAATTCACTAATACAGCCGTAAATGTACTTCAGAAGGCACTATTGATAAGGAATTTTTCTGATGAGTTCCTTCTCTCATTACTCTACTCGCCAACGAAAACACCTGTTGGCGGATGAATAAGGATGAAAGGGAAGAAAGCGCCAAATGAAATAGTCCGGGAAATACTGTGATGCCACGGGGATAGACAAAACTTTCTGTATAAATACATTATTTAACGATAATGTATACTGCGAGCAATAGCATATATATTTAATTAAAATAGTTAGTAATATTATTAAGTTGCTTACTATATTATTAGTAATAAGAACTTTATGATCTATTAAAGACAAAATTTAAGAACGGGATAAAAAAATTAGTTTTCGAAACTAATTTTTTTATTGTAAATTTTGTACATTATGCATTGCTAAAAATTAAAAAAATAGTTTTAAACTTCTACCCTTTGAAGTAATTGTTAAGCAAATAAATTCAATATTGTTCCTTACAAAGCTATTAAAAGATAGTTCTAAGTTGAATTGCGGCCTATTTAGACTGTAGCATATTTTCCACGATTATGTTAACGTAATGAAATTTATGTTATTTATAAAAGAATACGTTATAATTCTAATGTGTTTTTAAAAGTGTATTTTTTATGATTCTGTGATGTACAGGGCGATTATAGTCCCACTTTCAAAAAAAAGAATTACTCGTCACAATGAGTTCAAATTTGAACTGAAGATACTTGAAGAAGGGGAAAAAGGTGCATCAAAAAATTCCAAAGTGTATTTATTAATAGATGGCGCTGTAAGCGGCATAAAGAAAGCGAGTCCGACTACCATGATATTTTGAATCGAAATTATAACGCATTTGTCATGAATTGCACATTAAACCAACTGTAGTGTTCAATGTGCTTGGTTTTTTCGGGTTTTTTTCCGAGTTATTCACTGTTAGTGGAAGGCTATTCACAACGGCAAGGTCATACCAAATTGGATGGGAAAAATCGGTGTAACTTTTTTTGGGATGCTTTTTGATGCCGTTCCGTTTCCCCCTTCTTCAAGTATCTTCAGTTCGAATTTGAACTCATTGGGGCGAAGGTTTTTTTTTTTTAAAGCATTTTGAAAATGGAAGTTATAATTATAATCACAATGTATTTTTATATAATTTTTATGATTCTTCCTATATTGTTTAGAAATGAATGCTGACATAAAATTTTTTATCAACTTAAAAATAATCTTTAAAATAAAGATTCCTTTTTTTTTTAAATCTTCTAATTATGTTTCTTTCTTCTTTCTCAAAAACATTTTCCTTTTCTTTTTATCGTAATTTTATTTTTGGTGTGTTTAAGAGAAGAAAAGCTCGTGATGATGATTGGATTTTTATTCTTCTTCTGCAGAACTTTTTCGTTCTACAACATTAAACCTTCCCTCGAAGGTTTTTGTTTGTTCGAGTCGCAAAGCATGACGGTATAGTAGTACTTTTTTAAAGTGCGTTATAATGAAGGCCTTGTCAACAGCACTTAACAATCCCCTTTGGCTATTTTCTATTTCCATGTTCAAAAAACTAAACAAACAAATAAATAAAATTCTTTCAAGCTTCATTGTTAGAATTTCCCGACTTCTTATCTCTGTAATCAGAAGAAAAAAAGGCTCTCGGCTATAAAATGTAACTCCATAACATTACGAAAGTAGGAACTCTAACTACGTATTAACGAAAGGAAACAAAATTTGCATAAAATTTGCCGGATGCGTCCCGATTTTTCCCTTCTTGTCTCTGATTCAATTTTCTAAGTACGGAATTCGTAAGCCAGTTAAACTTATTTTATGTCTTTTTGCAGTTTTATTTTATGCGGTGGAAGTTTCTGGTGGAGAAAATCAACTTAAAAGTTCTAGGTGCCGAAGTTGCCAGTTTTATATGGCATGTAATCAGTTTTAGATAACCACTAAAAAACTCGTTTTTGGAACTATGCAGATAATTTGTTTCGAATTTTCGAAGTAATTACTTTTTATGGATGAAGTGAAAATAGAAAATGCGAATGAAATTTGGCATTCAGCTTGATATAGAAATTGAAATTTAATAAATAAATTAAATATTCATTGGCAAATTCCGAAACTTGGAATAAATTTTTGCTACAGTAGAAAAAAAGGGCTTTTTATTAAATTTCTTTATAAATTTTTATTAATTTTCTTTAAAAATTCTATGGTTATTTAATTTTTTTTTAAAATTACTTTTGCGTGTTTTTTATGAAATCATTTAGAATCCTGTAATGTTTATTTGGTTTTCTTTTTTATCAGTTTTGAGCTATAACTGATGAACATAATTTATTGCCTGAATACAATTTATTGATAATTTTTCTATCTTTGTTTGTTTAAGATTGTTGCTATGCGTTTTGTTCTTACGTTAAATTCTAAATTTTATGGGAAACCTGTATATCGATCCAACCGGTTAAAAAATTTTTTCATACTTTTTTATTCACTTTTATTTCATTAAAATAGATATTTGATCATTATTTCTTCTTCGACGCAACAGTCCCATGGTGGGGCAAGTCCGTTTGCCTACTACTACTACCACCACACCACATCACTGTGCCTAGACCTGAGTTGCCCCTTTACAATGTGGGTTTGCCTACTGGCAGATTTCCAGACAGAAAATGTTTTTTGGTTTTCCGGGGTAGGGTTGTCAACTCTACTCCCAACAGTTATATCATACCGGGACCTTCGGTTTAAAGTGGATTCCGAACCACTGCAAACATCCATGGCATTGCCGGAACTCGAACCCGAAAATTGTGGCACTGTGCGACCACCAGTCCATTATTTATCACTTAAAAAATGAAAAACTTTTTTTAAAAAACTTTCTCTCTAAAAAAAAAAACAATTGTGATTGACGAACATTTATTTCCTTCGTACGAATGGTATAGGAAAGTTCCATACTATTCGTCAAAAACTCAATTATTTCTCGTATCACTCAGATTTATCATAGGTATACCCAATTCACATTCATCGCCGGGGCAACACTCGAGTAGCACCCCACCCCACATCCATTTTAATCTCTTTATTCCTCGAGAATTTACGTTGTGGATCTTTTTCAAACGACAATGATGGATGGTATCGGCGCGACCCGTTCGGTTTCCTTCGCCGACATGAAATTCGGAAAGTGCGGCGGATTTGGGGTGTTTGACGGGGAGTGCATCTTTGAGAAATTGGAGGTCTTACGGGGAGCTGATGAATGTCAGAGACGAATCTTATCGAAAAAATGAATGGGGAAAATTCTGGGTTTTTTTCCCCCTTTCCCTTCAAAATTCGCATTTAGGGATAGGGTGGATGTGGAGCATGTTATTTTGTTCCTCTCCATTTAAAGCACATTATAGATATTTTTTACAATATTTTTTTTGCTTGATTCGATGTTTTTTATGTGTTTGCTTTATGAAATGTTGTAGGTAAAATTTAATGGGAAGTTTGTATATAAAAAAGAAAGGATTTAAAAGATTTGAAGGTCATTTGTAAGAATTTTTTTGTACTCAGTAATTTTTTCTAAGCTTCAATAAGGGTCACGAAATTTTATTTGTTACTTATTTTTAAGTTGTTCAGTAATCTAACTTTTACATTTTGCTGTTGTATATAAACTTTCAAATATTAGCTGGATAGTTCAGTAATTGGTCGTAGTTTTTTGGAAGTTATGAAGGAAGTCACATTTTTTAAAAAGTGAAAAGATCAATAAATGCAATATAGATAATATCAGTAAATGCAATATTAGATTGTTAAGATCAATAAATGCAATATAGGATTTTTAAGATCAATAAACGCAATACAGGATTGTTGAAATCAACAAATGCAATACAGGATTGTTAAGATCAATAAATGCAATACAGGATTGTTAAGACCAATAAATGCAATCATGGATTATTAAGATTAACAAATGCAATATAGGATTGTTAAGATTAGTAAATACAATGCCCTACGATCCATGAACAATGTAAATTCCTTGTGATAAAAATATTCCTCCTGTTTTAGTTTAATAATCTTGCTTATTGTCTTTTTATGTTAAAGCATTTTATGTATGAAGAAGAATACAAAATGATTTTAGTAAGTAATATTTAATACGATAATATTATTTTAATTATAACATTTATCATTACGTAAAGTTTGTTAAGTAGTTTTATTACTTGTATTCGAAAAAATCAAAATTACTTTTATACCTTAGACAATTTATGCCATCATTAAAAAAAAAAAAAAAACATAAAATTATTGTCCTTTTGCAATATTTTTTCCAATGAATATCAAATTCTTTTTATAACGTTTCACGTAAACCTCATAATATTTCATTTTATATTGAAATATCATGAGGTTATCATTATCATGAACGCGTTTACAGCACTCGATTGATAAAGGCCATTATTTATCACGTAACATCATAAGAATGACTATGAATATTATATTATAATTATCAATCTACTAGTACAACAAAAAATTTAAGTTTGCGCCTACGTGTAAAACAACTTACTAGTACTTCCCCATTCCCGTCTCACAACTAAATAAAACGCTTTCCAAATAGGCCTTCGAAAGATCTAAAAACAATTCAAAAGGGATTCTCTGTATCTCTCACGTTCCATGGAAATGAAGGGGGAAAATTCGACTCTAAATCCCAACAGACCTCGGAAACTCCTGCTTCGAAAATTATGAGCTTTCCCCCTTCCCGAAAATGAAGCGCGGCGATAGTTCTTTTGGGCGAAAATTGTAATTAGAGTTTGAGGTTTATTTACCCTGTTTGGGCAAACTTCCGACGCCACCTTTAATTAGGGTATTAAATATTTATGCCCCGCGCAGAACACCCCGTAGTGTAGCCGGCGAGAGTTCGTAAACACGTTGAAATACGACGCGAAAGAGCGAATCGGTCGGAGGGAAAATCAATTGGTTAGAGAGAGGACGCGCGCGCTCTAACGAGATTCGAACCGAGATGCTCCTTTTAATGAGTCGTGATCACCCTTTTTAGATGCATGTTAAAGTGATCGGAAATTCGTCTGAAGCTGTTTGAGCGGGTATTTTGTAGTCCCTATAAGAGAGTACTTTAATGGTTTCCATCTTTTTGATATAGTCTCGTGCTCTACTAGTGTGTGTTGCGAACAGGACATTGTCTTCCGGGAGAACTTTTGAGGGATAACTGTCCCGCACTTGCTTCTCGTACGGTACAAAATACGTAATTCCAACTAAGTAGCTTAACTAACTATTGCTTCAAAAGTCTTTAAATTATCACAATCACCATCGAGTCTCGTCGATTCTGAAAGCAGTGACTGCAATGAAGGCCAATAATGGATTTGAACCTAAGCCCTTGCTCTCTGTAGCCATTACCGAGCCTCGAATCGGGCATCAACAGTGTTTGATTGCAATTTTTACCACAAATGTAGAAAGATAAAATATATATATATATATATATATATATAACAAGCTTCTCCTCATCAACAGAAACTTTTTCATTTAAAATTCTTTTCATTCAGCTATTTTATTTTCATAGTAATAAATGCAATGTAGTATTAAGATCAATGAATTCAATGTAGGATTGTTAACATCAACCGATGCAATGGAGTATTATTAAGATGAATAAATTCAATGTAGGATTTATAAAATCAATACATGCAGTATAGGATGATTAAGATAAGCAAATGAAATGCACTACGATCCAAAAACAATGGTAAATTCCACATGATAAAATTTTTTTTTCAATTTTAGTTTAATCATCTTGCTTATTGTATTTTTATGCTGAAGTGTTTTATGTATGAAGAAAATTATAAACCGGTTTTAGTACATAATATTTAGCAAGATAATAATAGTTTAATCATAACAATAATCATTACATAAACTTTGTTTTATTACTTGTATTAGAAAAATCAAAATTACTTTTATGTCTTACGCAATTTATACCAGCATTAAAAATCAAATTGTTGTTCTTTCACAATATTTTCCCCGATGAATATCAAATTATTTTTATAATGATGCACATAAACCTCATTATATTTTATTTTATATTGAAAACACATTTAAAGCACTTATCTGATAAATACCCATAGTTATAACGTACACATTACAAGAACGACTATGATAAATATTATGTTATAATTATCTATCTATCTACAACAACAAAAACTGCAGTTACGCTTACGTGTAAAACAAGTTACTTTCCTCATTCCCGATTACAACTAAATAAAACGCTTTCCAAATAGGCATTCAAAGATCTAAAAACAATTCAAAAGGGAGTACTTTAACAGTGTTTCTTTCTGTTAATTTATTTTTGGTGTAGCCTTGTGCTCTACTAGTGTGTGTCACGAGCAGAAGAATATCTCCAATGTTTCCCCGAAGCATTGTCTTCCGGGAGAACTTTTTAGGGATAATTGTCCCGCACTTGCTTCTCGTACTTTACAAAACCCGGGAAACTCACAGCAGCAGCTGTATTATTTTCAAAGTAATGAATGCAATATAGGATTGTTAAGTTCAACAAATGCAAAATAGGATTGCTAAGATCAAGAAATGCAATATAGGATTGCTAAGATCAACAAATGCAATATAAGATTGCTAAGATCAACAAATGCAATATAGGATTGTTAATATCTATAAATGCAAAATAGGATTGCTAAGACCAATAAATTCAATATAGGATTGTTAAGTTCAATAAATGCAAAATAGGATTGTTAAGATCAAGAAATGCAATATAGGATTGCTAAGATCAGCAAATGCAATATAGGATTGCTAAGATCAAAAAATGCAATATAGGATTGTTAATATCTATAAATGCAAAATAGGATTGTTAAGATCAATAAATGCAATATAGGATTATTAAGATTTATAAATGCAATATAGGATTGCTAAGACCAATAAATGCAATATAGGATTGTTAAAATCAACAAATGCAATACACTACGATCGAAAAACAGTGTAAATTCCACATGATAAAAAATATTCCTTCTGTTTTAGTTCAATCATCTTGCTTATTGTCTTTTTATATTCAAGTGTTTTATGTATGAAAAAAATTATAAAACGGTTTTATTACATAATTTTTAACAAAATAATAATATTTTAATAATAATAATAATAATCATAACATAAATTTTTATTACTTGTGTTAGATAAATCAAAATTACTTTTATGTCTTACGCAATTTATGCCAGCATTAAAAAAAACTATATCATTACTTATAACATACACATTATAAGAATGATTATAATAAATATTATATTATAATTATCTAGTATCCACAACAACAAAAACCGCAGTTACGCCTACATGTAAAACAAGTTACTTCCTCATTCCCTCGCACAACTAAATAAAGCGCTTTCCAAATAGGCCTTCAAAGATCTAAAAACGATTCAAAAGGGGTTTTCCGTATCTCTCACGTTCCATCGAAATGGAGGGGGAAAATTCGACTCTAAATCCCAACAGACTGTTCCATCAACTCCTGTTTCGAAAATTATGAGAGCTTTCCACCCTTCCGAAAATGAAACTCGGCAATAGTTCTTTTAGGCGAAAATTTTAATTAGAGTTAGAGGTTTATTTACCCTGTTCGGGCAAACTTCCGACGCCACTTTTAATTAGGGCATTAAATATTTATGCCCCGCGCAGAACACCCCGTCGTGCAGCCGTGCGGCGTAGAAGCGTCGGTTCGTAAACACGTTGAAGTACGACGCGAATGAGCGAATCGGTCGGAGGGAAAATCAATTGGTTAGAGAGAGGACGCGCTCTAACGAGATTAGAACCTTTTAATGAGTCGTGATTTCATGATCCCCCCCTTTTTGGATGCGTATTAAAGTGATCGGAAATTAGTTTGAAGCTGTTTGAGGGGTATTTTATAGTCCCTATAAAAGCGTTTCTTTCTTTTTATTTATTTTTAATATACACTCCAGAGCCAAAACATTATGACGACCTATCAATAACGATTTTTCCCACCTTTGGCGCGCAACACAGCTTCAACCCGCCTTGGCATGGATGCCACACGTCCTTTTTAGATGGCTGGAGACAGATTGTACCAGATGTTTAAGCAACGGTTACGCAAATCCGAGATATTACGAATTGGTGGTCTTTGAACTCTGAGCTGCCGTCCCAGGACATCCCAAATGTGCTCTATAGGATTGAGATTGGTGAGTTAGGCGGTCAGGACATTAACTGGAATTCAGCATCATGTTCCTGGAACCACTCCAACACAATTTTAGCCTTGTAACAAGGGGCGTTGTCCTGTTGGAACATTCCATTTCCAGCTGGAAAAACAGAGGCCATGTAAGGATGCAACTGGTCCGCAATGATGTTCAGATACCCTGTAGCATTCATGGTCTGCTCTACCACAACCACGGGTCCCAGAGACGCCAAGAGAAAGTCCCCCAAAGCATAATACCTGTGCCTGTGTATGACCCACTGTACATTGAGGGAGCAACTGTTCGCCTGGAAGACGGCTTATCCTGACACGGCCATTGGCCTGATGAATGACAAACCGTGATTCATCTGACCAGGCAACTCTCTCCCACTGATCCATGGACCAGTCATGATGTTCCCGGGCCCAGCGCAGGCGCAGTTGGCGATGGCGCTTTGTGAGCAAAGGCACACGAGGGGGACGTTTGCTGCGTAGCCCCATATCCAACAGTGTCCGCTGAACAGTGTGCTCCGATACTATTCTACTTGGCCCTGCATTGTATTGGGCTGTCAACTGAGCCACTGTCTGGCTCCGGTTTTGCTTCACCATGCGAGCGAGTCTCCGACGACCTTTTTCTTTGATAGCATGTGGACGTCCAACACCATGTCGTCTACTGCTGGTTTCACTGTCATTCATCCACTTTGCATAAGTACTAACAAGTAGATCGCGAACAACCCATGAGTCGTGCAGTTTCGGAAATACTTGTTCCGTGCCTTCGAGCCATTACAATCTGCCCTCTATCAAAGTCGCTTAGTACCTTTCCCATCACACACATAAGTAAGTGAAAGAATGATTCTTCAGACTCTCCAGCAGCAGTTAAATACCACTTCCACCTGATCACGTGCCTTCCACGTCATCCAGGCGAGTTCATTGCAAAATGTAGGGGTGGTCATAATGTTTTGGCTCTTGAGTGTAGCCTCGTGCTCTACAAGTATGTGTCATGAACAGGACATTGTCTTCTTGGACTTGTCTGAGACTGTACAGGACATTGTCTTCTTGGACTTGTCTGGGACTGAACGGGACGTTGTCTTCTTCACTGTATTACAGAATCTAACTTTTTAGGGATAACTGTCGAACGTTACTTCTCGTACGGTACAAAAACAAAGTAGCTCAAACTCACACTAAGTAGCTTAATAACTATCGCTTCAAAACACTTTTAAGTTATCACAATCATCATCGAGTCTCTTCGTTTCTGAAAGCAGTGACTACAATGAACACCAACAGTGGATTGAATCCACCCTCGTTGCAACCGTTACCATCCAGCCACCGGTCGGGCATCAATAGTGTTTGATAGCCATTTTTATCACAACTGTATGGATATAAAAAAAATTAACAGAATCTTGTTTATTTAAAAGTCTTTTCTTACAGCTTTTTTTGCTTTCATAATAATATTTGCGGATACTTGAATACTCTTCTCAACTTCAATTTTTAAGTTGAAAGTTGCAAAAGAGTTTGTATTGCGGAATATAAATTATATGGAAGTTTTAAGTGCAATATATTTTAATGAGATCTTCTTTTATTTCATGAAGGATATATTTCAATATAGTATATTCATACCTAAATGGACATAAATGCAAGTCTAGACGCAGTCTATTAGTACTATTATATGTGAATTCTAAAATATTTTCGATTACTTCGATGAGTTTTCGATAATAGTTAAAATCACAGACTATTATATTATATTATATTATATTATATATATATATATATATATATATATATATATATATAACTTAAAGCATTAATACCAAAGACCTACACCTTTAAGGATTATATACCATTAAAAGATTAGGAATTTATTTTTATTACTGTTTTGAATTAAGAAAAGATACAAAGAAACAAAAATTTCTAGTTGGGAATTCGTCTATATATTTGATTTTGCAGATTAAATGAAAACTCCCTGCAAGTATAGCTTAATAATAATTTTCCCAATATTATCTAAGAATATATCTATGAATATTATCCAGATAGTCGGAATTAGTTGCTAAGAAAGCAATAATTCTTAACATAATTTTTATGCCTTTTCTAAAAATCTAATAATCTCAATGCTAAAACAATCAAAATTGTTAAAATTACAGTTTTTTTTTATATTTGCTAAAACACATTTAGAAAAAAGAGCTGGTTTTATAAACGATGTAATTATAAAATTATTTAATTTAAAGTCAGAAGATGTTTTAAACTTTAAAAGTGTAATAGAATTTCCGATTACTGGCTGCTCTGATAAATGAAAAAAAAAAAAATAATAATAAAGCAGATAGTTGAATTTGCATAGAGCAGAATTAAGAGTTAAAATTAGCAGGTTTGGTTTGTTTTGTCACTCTATGGTCACTTTAGTCTAATTAGACCAGGACCTACAGTTTAACGTGGATTTTGAATCACTAACAAACATACATGCCGTAGGTAGGATTCGAACTCTGTGGTATCAAAGACCAAAACGGTGGCCAATTAACTATGAATCTGTCTAAAGTTAGCAGAGAAGTTATACTCTCTAAAGCATAGAAGATAACATAAAAATCTGATATTACATATGAATATATTAATAATTTCCATAAGTCTATCTGACTTTCACATAGTATCCTTGCAGATATTTTTTGTAAGAAATTAATAATTCATCAAGTATGTGTAATAAACTGGTGATGCTTATCTTGAATGGTTTGCGAGAAATGCAACTTCTAGTAGTCTAATTTAAAAATAGACGAAATATATTTTTAAGTATATTTCAAAAATTCCGTAAGTAACCTTTACTTATAGACATTGTCCTTGTATATATATTTTGTAAGAAACTCATAATCCATCAGGAATCTGTAGAAAATTGGCGAGTTCCAGAAATGCACCTATGTCGGTGCCAAAAATGCAACTTCTAATGCCTATTAGTATTCTAATTTCTTCTTTTCTATTTTGAAGAATTCCACCTATTAGATCGAGAGTTCTCCGTAAGTGTCTTCGTCCACTGATCCCAAACAATTACATTTCCCCATTTTTCTAAGCTCTTAACTTAATCGGAGTCCTTGATACCATTACAATGCCTTAATGTGAAAGATTTAAGTAGGGCGATTTCAATACATAGAGTGGATGGACTACTCGACTCTTTATCAGCTAATGAGGTGCTATACGGTTGCATAATAACATCTACTCTGATTGTGAAATTCAAAGACATTAAATTGGTAGAACAAAAAAATTTTCTGTTTGTCCAGGTACATTTGGAGAAAAGATTTTCACTTAAATTAATGCTGAAATGTTTCAATTTCTAATGGACAAGAATTCCTCTTCTGATAATTCAGCAGAATAAACTATTTGCAGACTGAAAAAAGTCTCTGTTTTTTTTTCTACAATCACGTAGAGATTAAGATGAATAAAAAAAAATTTCAAACAAAGTTAGTTTGTTTCCTAAATTATATATATTTACAGGAATAAAATGTGTTATCCTTAACACCTTAACTTAAAATATTTATATGAATTAAAAAAAATCTCCAGCTTAAATACATATTACATAATAAACATTTTTGGGCATGCTTTTAATTTTTTAATAATTTTTTTCCCTATTCGTATTAGAAATACTATGCTAATATAATTAAATTCACTAACCTAAATCTTTTTACTAATAACAAAACATTCAACATTCACAGTTTTTAATATAAAAGTATATAAAATTCACGATTTATCCCATACTTAATAGAACATTAAATTCATAAAATATACAATAAATTTGTAAAATATAAAATATATAATATTCGTAAAATATAAAATTTATAAATTTGTAAACTATAAAATATATAAATTCATAAAATATATAGTATAATAGTTAGACGACAGTATTAATTTTTTTCTGAAAGATTTCCAATATATTGAAAAAAAGTTTTAATAATATTAATGTTTATAATTAGTAAGATATTTCTTAAATAAAATGTTACTAATTAAATACACTTTTCCGTTAAGTTAATCAATTAATTGCATATATACATTTTTATATTTTAATCTTTTTGAAATCAATTTTTATATTTAACTATCAGGCATTAATGTATATTTTTTTAATTAATTAAATCAAACCAATCCATACTAATTGACTTGTTAGAATTAATCTTGACAATATAAAATATATGCAATGTTATTAATGCCTAATGCATACATTTTATTGCATTTCTATAAAACATAGGTGATTTGAAAAACGCCATAAATAAGAACACCACCGTAATAAGAGAAGTAGAAATAGCTTAGTTATTGGAATAACCTCTTCCAACGGTATTGATCACGATAATATGTCGTGTTTCCATAGCAACACATATACATACTTTTTTCCTCTCTGTTACATTAACTTCCTTTAACTGATTAATAGAAGTTATTACCTTTTTCCGCATAAAAATGGACCCTACCTGAGCTCCTTTAATAGTGTGCTAAGTATCTCATTTTCCTTCTTAGTGAACAATTTAAAAGAGAGAAGAAACCAAAGGTGAAACTTATTAGCTTTTCCGCAATAATCTCTTTCAAAATCCACAGCGTTGATTAAATTCTTTACGAACAAAAATAACTTCTTGGAGAAAGAAGAGCCTAATGGATTGAATTTCCTAATAAAGTTTTCAGGAAGTACAAATAACGACTAAAACCCAAATCAATTTTTCTTCCTTTTGGGTTTCTTTAATCTTATTGATTTCAATTATATTCCATTCAATCTTTTATATTTCTATTTCTGTTTTGGGATTCGTTATTTAACTGGTAACTTTCTTGTAAGTATCACTATTTTATTAATCAATTTTCTTCTAAGGGATCGCTATTTTATTAACCGATTTTCTTGTAAGTAATCGCTATCTTATTAACAAATTTCTGTTTTTTTAATTCTTCCTTTCTACAGTTTTATCTAAGCTATTTAAAAAAAATCAATGATTTATTTCAAGTGTTTGAGAATGTATCCAAATTATTCATTATTCATCAATTTTTATGTTGAAATTTTTAATAAAAAATTTCTTTAAATCAAATTTTTAATTAAATTATCAAATCATTTATTTTGCAAATTCCCAGTCTTCATACTGAAATGTGATACAAAAAAATGCGATAGTTCCTTTATATAATCGCGCCCTGATGGCCAGTTGGTTAGAACACTGGTGTTTGGTACCACAACCTTCAGGTTCTAATCATGGTGGTGGCATAGATGTTCGGAATGCACGTTAAACTATAGGTCCCGGTCTAAAATGTGCACAAAATAACCGTATAGCGACAAACCACACCTTTGTGTAATCTTGTACGAAGTTTTTTTACTCGTTACACCCTGAAGTCTTGATGGCCTAGTGGCTAATGCTCTGCCGCTCGGTGCCTCAGGTTTCGGTTTCGAGTCCCGGCGCTGCCATAGATATTTATATTTATTCAGAATAATTTTTTATTTGCTTTCTTATTATTACAATATAGCATTTTGTTATTTTCATCAAATAAATAGTTGCTATTGGGCTTGATGGCCGATTGACAAGCGTTCAATGCCACAGGTTTCGGGTTGAAGTCCCGGCGGTGCCGTAAATGTTTGTAGTGGTTTGGAATTCACTTTAAACCGAAATTCCTGTTCTAACATGACTTTTGGTTGTAGGGCTGATAATCCTACCCTGTAAAAAGAAACCATCTCTAGTCCCGAAATTTGCCAGCAGGCAGTCGGCCTTGGCCAACCATGGGGCTGTTGCGCCAAAGACGAAGAAGAAATTCTGAAGTTTCGATTCAGCATTAGTTTAAAACTTACTACTTCATATTTTCACTTTAATATTAACGATACTATGCTTTCTATCAAGTATATTTATTTTGCTTATGAAAATGAAGATAACGAATTATATCCTTCAAGGAGAAACGGAATTGCAAATCTACTTGTACCGTTATTATTATCACTAAAAATCTGGATTTTGTGTTGTTTTAAATATAAATCGATAATAATAAATCGAAAAATAATAAAATTATATCGTAATCAATCTCAATTCATTTTTATTCATTTGAAGCCATACAAATTCATCAACTATTTTTTTTATTCATTTCATTATTTTTTATGTATTCTCGTGGAAGAATGATTTATTCTTGAACTATATTACTATGTGACAAACTTATAAAAATATAAATAATTCTTTTGTTTGAATTTTATTTTACTACCTTTCACGAACATGCAATGTAATATTTCATGCATAATGGCTAACCAAAAAGAAAACCTCATTAGAATTAGAATTATATACATGTTCGCGGTCTTTTTATTGTAAAATACTTTTTTACATGAATAAAGGAGTTAAATTACGTTACTTTGTGATGCACATAAATTATGGAAGAGAAATTTTGTTTTATTAAAAAGGAAACAATTTTAGAATAAATAAAATATAAAATAATCAGGTCACTGCATTCTATTATCTTATGAAAGTATAAAACATATTTTTAAAACTATATAACATTAATTTTTTTTTATAAAATAATATTTGTACCCAAAGTTTTGTGTTTTTTTTTTTTTTTTTTTTTTTTGTTTACATAAAAATATTTTTATATTTTGATTCAGATACGCAAATACATATTTATATTTTTTTTTAAAAAAAAAGGCCATTTGTATTATTTCGAAGTATTTTAATTAAAATTATTTTACAGCTACTAAAATAATGTTTTGTCTGTTGCTTTTTGAAAATACTATTCTTTTTTTCTCTTACAATAAAATATTGAGAAAAGGCTTTTCTATTAGCAATGTTGTAAACGTTATTAAATTAATTTAAATGAAATATAAAAATAAACTTCATATCACTTTTATAACCTTTCAAAAAAAAATTCTTCATTGCATTTGTACTATTTCTGATTGTTATAACTTTGTTTGTGGAGTATTTATGATCCTTTCAATTTTTCTTTATCCTTTGAACTTAGATTTTATATCAAACTTTATGTTTATATCAAAATCATTAAATTTATACTGAATTACATAATCAGTAAAATTCCCATGTTGATTGTTTAAATACAATTTAGTAATAAACACTCTTCTCAATTTTCAATCCATTAATTTTGTCTTCATTGGCGCAACAGCCCCATGGTGTGTCAAGGATTTCTGTCTACTGGTAGATTTCGAGACAGGAGATATTTTCTTTTTACAGTTTGTCAACTCCATGCCCGACGCTCTACAGTCACATTAGACTGGAATCTACGGTTTAAAGTTGACTCCGAACTGCTACAAAATCCTACGAACATCGCCGGTAACTGGAATCCGAAATGTGTGGCACCGAGAGTCAGTCACTCGGCCCATTAGTAGTATTAGTAGACCGGGAACTACGGTTTAAAGTGAATTTCGAACCACTACGACTGGCAACTGGCGTACCGATTACGGAGTACCAACAGGGGGAAATACCACTTAAACCTCCTCATCTTAATTCATAGATATGCTTGGAATTTTAAAAGGCTGCTTAATTATTGTTAGTAAAATTAAAGATAAATGTTTCTAAAAATTCAAATTAAGTAGGTACTCAAAAAAAAAAAGGAAAAATACTATTTATAAAAAAAGTAAGATAAAAAATAAAAGAATTTAAAAGTTAAGTTTTAAATTCGGTACAATTAGGGACCAGTTGTCGATGCCATAAACAAATACAAAAACGTAAACAAACAGTACAACACTTTGCCTACGAGATCGCTGATTGGAAAGTATGCATTACGAACAGACTGGAATCCGAAACCTCTGGCACTAAGCACCAGAGCGTTAGTCACTTCGGGTATCAAGCCCCCATCCTTTAATTTCATTACTTAAAATTAATTGCAATGCTTCTGAAGCTAGTTAAATACTAAATAATGAACATAGAATTGAAAAATGATCAGAATTTTAAAGGATATAAATGCCATCATTATAGAGCTATAACCTCTCCGCCCTCTATTATTCTAGCTATTTTAAAAAATACTTTAAACACTCCAAAGTATCCCTCGATGTTTTAATTTCGTTTCCATTTTATCAGATGATGTTAATCGGCTTTCACAGCAAATGGCATAGCTTTTTTTATTCCCTTATTATAGCTTTATTTCTTCCCTTATTTTTTTCTTCCCTTATTTTCTTCCCTTTACTTCCCTTTTCTTCCCTTATTTTATCCCTTATTTTTTTCTTCCCTTAATTATTAATATTATATTAATAATTATCCCTTATTAACTACTTCGGATATACTGTTTTCCCATGAATTATTTTGCAATTCTAAATTCTTCCTCAAGAAAGAATCGGGGTTTCAGTGAAAATAATTTATTAAGAAAGCAGATTCATTTGTCTTCGGGGAACGTTTACTGCAGCGGCGGTTTCATGTTATCTAAAAAATTTTCCGTTCTTAAATCGTTTTTGATTTAGCCGCTTTGGAGCATTTAGATATTATGACGCTCCCCATTTTTAGGCTCTGGGCTGATGCATTATTCATACAGGAATCTCTTTAGCTTCCTGGGCTTAGGCTCTGAGGACGGAAACTTCTTACATTCCCTCGAATAGAGAATGAATTAGATGCTGAGGTAACATGGAAAATGAAAGAGCAATTATACCGTAACAAACAATGATGGGCTGCTTGAAATTTCTTGAGCATTCATAAAAACCATATATTTAGCAATGAGCTTAATCAAAATCATTAGATATATATTGAATTAAATAATCAGTAAAATTCCCATGCTGATTGTTTCAATAAACAGTCTTCTCAATTTAAATTTTCAATCCATTAATTACTTCTTCATTGGCACAACAGCCCAATAGTGGGTCTCCATTCTGTCATAGACCTTCTTCCTATAGGCCTTGTGCCTACTGGCAGATTTCGAGACAGAAGATATTTTCTTTTTACAGGTTGTCAATTCTACGCCCAAAGCTCTACAGTCATATTAGACTGGGTCCTACGGTTATTATCCTTTTTATATATCCGATCTTTTTATTTAAACTTCAAGGCTGTCTACTGTTAGATTTCGAGACGGAAGATGTTTCCTTTTTATGGGGTAAGATTGTCAGCCTACTCCTAACAGACATATTATACTAGAACCTTCAGTTTAAAGTATATTCCGAACCACTACAAAAATTTACGAACACCGCCGGACTGGAATCCGAAACCTCTGACACTGAGAGCCAGAGCGTTAATCACTTCGGCCATCAAACAATAAACCATTAATTTCATTACTTAAAATTCATTGCAATGTTTCTGAAAGTAGTTAACTACTGAATAATGAACATAGAATTGAAAAATGATCAGACTTCTAAAAGGATATAAATTCCATCATTATAGAACTATGCCTTCTATTATTGTAGCTATTTTAAAAAATACTTTACACACTCCAAAGTATCCCTCGATCTTTTAATTTCGTTTCCATTTTATCAGAGGATGTTAATCGGCTTTCACTGCAAAGGGTATGGCTTTTCTTTTTCCCTTATTAAATCCTTAACTACTTCGGATGCAGTGTTTTCCCATAAATTATTTTGCAATTCTAAATTCTTCTCCAAGAAGATTCCGGGGTTTCGTGAAAATAATTTATTAAGGAAGCAGATTCATTTGTCTTCGGGGAACGTTTACTGCGACGATGGTTTCAATGTTATCGAAAAAATGTTTCCGTCTTAAATCGCTTTTGATTTAGCCGCTTTGGAACATTTAGATATTATGACGCTCCCCATTTTTAGGCTCTAGGCTGATGCATTATTCATACAGGAATCTCTTTAGCTTCCTGGGCTTAGGTTCTGAGGACGGAAACTTCTTGCATTCCCTCGAATAAAGGATGAACTAATGCTGAGGTAACATGGAAAATGAAAGCGCAATTATACCTTAACAAATATCGATGGGTTACTTAAAATTTCTGAAGCATTCAGAAAAACCGTATTTTAACAATGAGCTTTATCAAAATCATTAGATTTATAGTCAATTAAATAATCAGTAAAATTCCTATGCTGATTGTTTCAAGAAATAGTCTTCTCAATTTAAATTTTCAATCCATTAATTTCTTCTTCATTGGCGCAACAGACCAATAGTGGATCCACAATCTATCAAAGGCTTTCGGCCTACTGGAAGATTTCGAAAAGAAGATATTTTACTAGGTTTATATTTTATAATATACTATATTTTACAGGTTGTCAACTCAACGACCAATGCTCTACAGTCATATTAGACTGGGACCTATGGTTATTATCCTTTTTATATATCCGGACCTTTGATTTAAAGATATACTTTTAGAAGTATATGCTTTCTTATGGTATAGCCTTTAATTAAAATGATGCACCTTAAATTTCTACAATAATAAAACTTTATACTTAAGAAGCATATTCTTCTTCTTCAATGGCGCAATAGCCCTATGGTGGGCCAAGGCCGTCTACCTACTGGTAGATTTGGAGACAGGAGATGTTTCCTTTTTACGGGGTAGGATTGTCGGTCCTACACCCAACAGACTTATTAAACCAGGAGCTACGGTTTAAAGTGGATTGCGAACCACTACAAAAATCTACGAACACACTACCGGACTCGAAACCAAAACCTGTGACATCGAGCGCCAGACCGTTACTTAAAATTACTTAAAATTCATTGCAATGCTACTGAAAGTAGTTAAATACTGAATAATGAACATAGAATTGAAAAATGACCAGACTTCTAAAAGGATATAAATGCCATCATTATAGAACTCTGCCTTCTTTTATGCTAGCTATTTTAAAAAAGACTTCAAACACTCCAAAGTAATTAATTCCTTTCCAACTTAATCATGATGTTAATCGGCTTTCACTGCAAACGGTATGGCTTTTTTCTTCCCTTATTAAATCCTTAACTACTTCGGATGTAGTGTTTTCCCATAAATTATTTTGCAATTCTAAATTCTTCTCCAAGAAGATTCCGGGGTTTCGTGAAAATAATTTATTAAGGAAACAGATTCATTTGTTTTCGGGGAACGTTTACTGCAACGGTTAGTTTGAATGTTATGGAAAAAATTTTCCGTTCTTAAATCGTTTTTGATTTAGCCGCTTTGGAGCATTTGGATATTATGACGCTCCCCATTTTTAGGCTCCGGGCTGATGCATTATTCATACAGGAATCTCTTTAGCTTCCTGGGCTTAGGCTCTGAGGACGGAAACTTCTTGCGTTCCCTCGAATAAAGGAGGAATTAAATGCTAAGGTAGCATGGAAAACGAAAGCGGGCTATTTGAAATTTCTGAACCATTCAAAAAACCATATATTTAGCAATGAGCTTAATCCCACAATTATTATTAAGTGTGCTGACTAATCACTTTGTCATAATTATGAAGATGCATGGACTAATAAGCTTGTTGAATATCCTGTTTTGTATTCCAATTTTGATGAATTTTGTTATTAAAGGTACAGTGGCAATTAGAATAAAATATTATTTTCAAATTTTGCGTAATTTATATTACAAGCGTACAAATATTAACATAGTATGTTGATATATTAATATATAATAATTTAACGGAATTAATATAATATTTTAATTACGTACAAATATCACGTAATTTTTTTTAATAGAAAGGGACTTTTTAATATAAATATATTAAAAATGATGTTTCTTTAAATTTTTAATTATGGCGATCAGATTTCTATTTCATTTCCATATTTCCTTAAAACAATTAAAATATTTCTGGTATCGTAATTTTAAATTTTGAACTAAAACTATATGTTTGAATTGCAAATTTGGGCTACAACAGAAAAACCTAGCTTGAAATTTTAAATATAAGCATTATAAGTTTATTACTATAAGCTTATATTTATTTTTTTACAACAAAAAATATTCCACCTAGAAATTTTAAACATAAGCTTATGGTTTTTTTTTTAAACAGAAACGAGGTAGGGTTTCCAGTCCTACTCTCTATAATCATATTAGACTGGAACCTACAGGTTTAAATTGGATTCCGAACCATTGCAAACATCCATGACACCCCTGGGACACGAACCCAAAACTTGTGGCATCGAGCGCTAGTCACTAAACCATCAGGCCATCAGGCCCATAAGTAGCGTATTATCCGTATTAATTTACATTCTTTTATATAAATTTATTCTTTGTAATTTTCTTGTTTTTTAATTATATAAAAACTAGTGCACGAAGAATTGACTTATAAGTAATTACTTATATTATAAATTCAGTGAGCCTTTAGAAATGTTTAAATGCTAACTAAGTACTTCTGATGATAAATTTATAACAGATTAATGGATTAATAATAATGAATGTTATTTCGCACAAGCTCCAGTTGCAACAAAACATTCAAAACAGGGTTGCTTAATCAATACGAACTTAGCAACCAGATCGGAGATTAGATTGCTTTACCTTCAGAACTTGAAAGAGAATCTTTTTTTTTTCTTCTTGTTTTTGTTTTTTGGAAAGGAGGTTTAATCAATACTGGTCTTCACATTACGTAGTAGCTTGAATGTTTGAATAAATTAGCTTTCAGTAGTTATTCGCTTTGTCAGGATAACCATTAATATGCTAAGATTGCGCTGTCTTGTAGAATCAAATAACGTTACAACACATTAAAAAAATTCTACGCATTCTACCGTAACGTTAAATACAAAACGTTAAAATGTTTCAATGAAAAAATGTGCTGCATTTACAAGTCTTGTTTTCTGACAGGTGTCGTTAATTTTCTCCGTTAATTATTACAGCTATCAGGAGAAATATCTTTCTGCAGTTAGCTTTAGCGATTATTTTATTAGACAGTTAGAATGAACAGCTATTTATCGAAGATAATATTATCTTCGCTTAATAACTTTTCATTGGTATTCCCGAAATAGCACGAATATTCAATTATTCTTAGACATCTATGAAAATTGTGTATATTAATATTCCAGAGATAACCGATAAATTATTATTTCTCTATATTAATTATGCTACTATTGAATATAAATTTTCTGCGAATACATCATTCTGCTATCTGATGTAATTTTCAGACTGAGTTCACTAATATAAATTAACTAACAGTAGAAATTTCAAAATAATAATAATAATAATAATTCGATTTCTCTCGAAAAATAATTTCAGTCATTTTTATGGTAACAATATATTATTACATTACTTTTATTTTAAGGCATATCAAATATTCAGATGAAATAACTTGCATTTATTTATTTTTTACGATATTATTTTTAGCGATAGATTTAAAAAATTATCGGAAATAATTTTTTTATCAGACGTAATGCACGAATAAATTCATTTGATGTTCTCATCATCATCAAACAACATAACAAAAGCAAAAAAATGTGCATATAACTTTTATAAATACCAAGTAATTTAATAGCACTTAAAACTTTTTGACTGTGCCATTAGTTTGTAAGTTTTCTTTAATTCATGTGGGAAGAAAAAAAAGTTGCTTGTTTTCTTTGGAATTTAATTTAAATACTATGTTTCATTATAATTTTCTATTGCTTTAAATACGCTTCATCTTCATTGGCGCAACAGTACCAAGGTCATCTGGCAGATTTCGAGACAAGAGATGTTTTTCTTTTTATGTGGAAGGTTGATAATCTTACACACAACTCTCTACGGTCATATTAGGCCTGGACCTACGGTTTAAAGTGAATTCCCGAACCACTACAAACATCCATAACACCGCCAGGACTCGAACCCGAAGCCTGTGGCACCGAACTTCAGAGCACTAGCCAATTGACTATCAGGTCGCCCTTTTCTGAAGGAGAGTGAACGACTGGCACAAAGACTTAAATTGCTTGATTTCCAGTGCCAAATTATGGTGTGAGAGCTGTATAATTGTAAGATATTGCGTATTGAACAAATAATTGCATATTGCATAATTGCATTTTGAACAAATTTTTTGTTCGATATTTTAAGCTGTGCTTAAAAAACAACTGAATTGATGTATCTTTAGGCTCGATCCATAATATGTACTATATCTTATGTGTGATTATTTTGTTTTTATTACATCATGCTATGTATCTGCCTAATTTCATTACAATCCGTTTTATATAAAACGTCTAATCATATTTGGCGAAAATTGAAAATTTTTAATTTTGAACATCAGTGTAGATTGAAAATCACTGAGTACCATCACATATTTTTAATAATATTTCCAGGCTTTAATAAAAACTTTTCTTACGGCAATTGTCTTTTGAGGTGTGAAATATAAGATCTTTTGCTAACTATCTGATTAAATTTCCCTATAAATTTTTCCTTACGTGCAACCTAAACATGTCACACTTCGTTAAACTGATAAAAGAAATAAAAAAAACTTTTAACTGCATTAATATGATAATTTTAAGCTTACTACACAAATTTCGTTCTAAGTTTACGAGCGAAAAAAACAAGTCCTTATTTTGAATAATTTTTTTTTTCATTTTCGTTTTTAAAAAAGGAAGAAAACTGCAATTATACTTAGGCCTTTTTATATTTTTATTCTTTTGCTTTCTTTCTTCCTTTTTTAAATGTAAAATTTAAAAAAAAACTTGATTAACTTTTCTTTTTTTAACTAAAGTAATATGAAGTATTTGGTAATTATAAGTGACAAGAAAGTTTTACCAAACTATAATAATTATAAATTTTAGTACCTTTAGAACATGACATAATTGAAAAGGTTATATAACTAGTAGAGTTTAATATATATTTTAATTTTTTAAAGTGCTTTGTTTTCTAAATACGAAAAGAAAAGATAAATTTAAGAAAGAAAAAGATCTTAAAGAGTATTGATATAATTGTTAACGATGTGGCCATCTACCGTTTGTAAGTGCATCAATAACATTAAAAAATCAAATTATTTTAACATAAAATACAAGATTCAAATATTTTATTAAAAAAATCATAAACATTGAAAAATAATTTCATTTTAAAGGCACATAGAAAGATATTCGTATAATATTTTTAAATAAATATTTAACTGAGTCTGTTTTGACCATGAATGTTTAAACTGCGATTATGCATTTTCGAAATTGTTATCAAAGAAATTTTAAATAATAAATTCAATTGGGTAGTTAAAATTGTTTAGCTTTTTTGACACAATATCATAAAAAGATTATTTTGGTTTTATTAGTTAAAATTAATAAGAACGTCAAAGTAGTTTAGAGTAGGTGGGAAATTCAAATAAAAAATATTTTTTGAACGTCTAAAATCATTCTTTGTTTTTTGTGATCTCTATTTAATTGATTTTACTATAATTCAGTAATAACAAAATATTGTTTTTAAAATTATTCCTTTTATTTTTATATTTTCAATAGATATTAGCATCTTTTTAGAACGATTTCTACAAATTTTGAAAAAATATAAATTCTGTGGGGTTAGAAATTCTGAGGGAAGAAAATATTTTAGCATCAGCGTATTATTTGAAATTAAAAATATCTTTAGAAATATTTAAATTTATACTTTTTCTAAGGTACAGTTTATAAACAAGCACAGATCTACGGATTTGCCCGAATATGTTGTTTCTTATCCCACTTGGTAGACAACAATATCTAGACTAAGTCAAAGAACCCTTGCGGTTTTTTTTGTGATGGAGCACCCATAGGTAGAAATCTGATTTGGCTCTGTGACGCTGACTTTTTACTGGGTAGAGTTGTCGGCCCTACGTCCTACAGTCATATTAGACCGGGACCTACGACTTAAAGTGGATTCCTAACCACTACAAACATCCATAGCACTACCGAAACTCGACTCCTGTGGCATTGAGCGCCAGAGCGCTAGTCACTCTGCCATCAGGCCCTTTGTCCGAATGTTCCAAATTAATTCCCTTATTCCAAATTAATTCTAAAAATTTGTAAGGGCAAAATAAGCAACATGGTTAGCATGAATGTAAAAAACCATAAATTTAACTTTTGAATGCAAAAAAGATTCCAAACAAATAGCGCCAAAAAGTTATGTACTGTTGCTAATGGGTTGTCTAGATACATTTATTCAAGTGAAAAAGCAACATCCGATGCAGAAATAAATTATAAAATCTTTCAACACTAAGAAAAGCGTCTCAAAATAAATAAAAGATTTACAAAACATATGCAAAACATAATGCCCACTGACTTTTACCGAAGTTTTTGGCTGAATGTAGAAATTGGATTGTTGTACTGAATGAAAACCATTTACCAGAAAATAAATGGAAATTCATTTTGTCTTTTCAAGTGAAAAACGTCTTGTGAATTCATTTCTTGGTTTTGGCTTGAAATTTTCGGCATTTTTTCTACTCAAGTGAAGTAGCTTGATGAAGCATGGCAGCAAAAATTCTATTTATTATCGACAACTAGGAGAAAAAGATGCGCAAATCTTTACATTGCAATGCAAAGAATGTTTCTGTATTGGGTTCATGGTCATTACAGGTTTCTTCTTTTGCGCGAAATTACGGCCTGAGGGCCAATTTGCTAGCGCTCTGGCCTTTAATACCACAGACTTCAAGTTTGAATCCTGGCGATGGCATGGATGTTTATAGAGGTTCGGAATCCACGATAAACTGTAGGTCCCGGTCCAATTAGCCTAAAGCGTGCACAAAATGACCGCAGAGCGACGAACCAAATCCATGCGAAATTAAAAATGAAGAAGAAAAAAAAAGGCAAGATAAAAAAATGTTAAAACTAAATCATCCTACTAACAGAAAACATTTTATCCTCTGTATTTACAAAAAAATTAAGTCACCACTAATGCTTCGAAATTTACCGTTGTACTTCCAGAAAAGTTATTTAATTTATTGCACTTACTTATATCTCTTCAACATATTTCTGCAATATCCTTTGGTATTTTTCTTATAGGTTACTGTGCGTTTAGTTTGATAAAATAAGTAAATAAAAAAAAAAATAAACTTTCTAACTGGCAGTCTACCACGATTGATAGGCTCCGGAAAGTTGTTGGAAAGAAGATCTCAACACCTCGGAAATTTTATAGAATGCATTTCTATCATGGAAAGCACGAGGCGGGTTTATATTTAAAAAAAAACTCCTTCAGATCAAGCCCTTAAATAAATATTTACACTTTAAATGTCAGATAAGTGGTCCCAAAATCATTCTGAAGATGTTTTAACCCTTCCAGTTTCATTCCAAAAGTATAATTGTTCTTTTGAAGATTGTCTCTTCTGTTCGGAAAAAAAAAGATGCTTGTATAAAAATTTTAATTTTAGAAAATTCTTGGTTTAATTTTTAATTCATAAATTCAATGTTTATCAGTCAACAACGCAATGCGTTTTGAAATAAATACTCAATACGTTCAAATTGTAAATAGAAATAAATTGCATCTGTTGTTCTAATGCAGTTGTCAATACAGAGACAGTTAATCTTTATGCCATAAGCAAGATCCTCTGAGCCCCGACGAACGCTGTTGCTCATTTTCCACTACCCAGGGGGCACTTGTAGCTTGAAGACATGATCAATTGCATCTAACTTTGTCGAATAAATGTAAAAAATTAGATCATTTATTTGATATACAATAGATATGCAATATATATTTATTTTCAATAAGGAATGTTAAATTTAGAAATATCCATTTGCTACTATTCCATTAATACTTTTGATAAGATTAAAGTTCAAATCTTTTGAAGGCCTTCAGTCTAATTTAAATGTTTTCAAGATAATAAACACACTTGTACTGTCGAAACAGACAGAAATCCTTCTTTATTTCGAACGGAAACTGCTCATGGCATACAGCCAGCTTGCAGAACATTTATTTACGATACAATAGATATGCTATAGCTACAACAGGTTTATTTACAATAAGGAATGTTAAATTAAGGAAGATCTATTGGCCACTATTCCATTAATACTTTTGATAAGATTATAGTTCAAATCTTTTGAAGGCCTTCAGTCTAATTTAAATGTTTTCAGGATAATAAACACACTTGTACTGTCGAAACAGACAGAAATCCATCTTTATTTCGAACGGAAAGTGCTCATGGCATACAGCCAGCTTGCAGAACATTTATTTACGATACAATAGATATGCAATAGCTACAACAGGTTTATTTACAATAAGGAATGTTAAATTAAGGAAGATCTATTGGCCACTATTTCATTAATACTTTTGATAAGATTATAGTTCAAATCTTTTGAAGGCCTTCAGTGTAATTTAAATGATTTCAGGATAATAAACACACATGTACTGTCGAAACAGACAGAAATCCATCTTTATTTCGAACGGAAACTGCTCATGGCATACAGCCAGCTTGCAGAACATTTATTTACGATACAATAGATATGCAATAGCTACAACAGGTTTATTTACAATAAGGAATGTTAAATTAAGGAAGATCTATTGGCCACTATTCCATTAATACTTTTGATAAGATTATAGTTCAAATCTTTTGAAGGCCTTCAGTCTAATCTAAATGTTTTCAGGATAATAAACACACTTGTACTGTCGAAACAGACAGAAATCCATCTTTATTTCGAACGGAAACTGCTCATGGCATACAGCCAGCTTGCAGAACATTTATTTACGATACAATAGATATGCAATAGCTACAACAGGTTTATTTACAATAAGGAATGTTAAATTAAGGAAGATCTATTGGCCACTATTCCATTAATACTTTTGATAAGATTATAGTTCAAATCTTTTGAAGGCCTTCAGTCTAATTTAAATGTTTTCAGGATAATAAACACACTTGTACTGTCGAAACAGACAGAAATCCATCTTTATTTCGAACGGAAACTGCTCATGGCATACAGCCAGCTTGCAGAACATTTATTTACGATACAATAGATATGCAATAGCTACAACAGGTTTATTTACAATAAGGAATGTTAAATTAAGGAAGATCTATTGGCCACTATTCCATTAATACTTTTGATAAGATTATAGTTCAAATCTTTTGAAGGCCTTCAGTCTAATTTAAATGTTTTCAGGATAATAAACACACTTGTACTGTCGAAACAGACAGAAATCCTTCTTTATTTCTAATGGAAAATGCTCATGGCATACAGCAAGCCTGCAGAACACTTATTTACCATACAATAGACATTAGTATAAAATATGTAATAGTTACAATAGATTTATATAGAATAATAAATAATAAATTTACAAAGATCTATTTGCTACTATTCGTGTTAGTACCTTTGATAAGATTATATATTTTAAAACATTTGAAGGCCTTCTGTCTAATTTAAATGCCTCCAAGATAATAAACGCACTTGTACTGAATTGTACTTGAACACAGAAATCCTTCTTTATTTCGTAAACGGAAACTGCTCATGGCAAATTCAGGGGGAGGAGACAATCCCCCCCCTCCCCCTCCTTGTTGGTTTCCCGGAGATTGGCCGGCAAAGAAACTTTGTCCTCGGAGGAGATTAATGTCCTGCGATTGTTGACAGAAAACAAAAGGTGGAAGGATTCCTCTCCTTCGAAGTAAAGAAGGAATGTCTCTCCTGATTGAACAAGGGCGGGGATCGGGACCGGGATCGATTGGGCCCTTTCCGTCGACGTGGATCAGAGGTATTTACTTCCACGGGATAATTGAAAAAACGGACTTCCTCCTTCCTTCCTTTTCCCAGTCCGTGGAGCATCCAATTTCCATGCACTCAGGGAACTTTGTGGTGTCCTGCCGCGTTTATATGCGGACCCGCTTTTTTCCCCCTTTGTTGTGGTGGCCGTTGTTGAAGATTTGCGGAAAAGATTTCTGAATTATAATGAATCGCATTTCTTCTCCTTGCCTCCTGGGATTTTATAAAACTTCTTTGAGGCCCTTAAAATAGATTTTATCTGTACTATATGTCTCGCTTTTGAAATATTTCCAATGTTTACTTTAGTTGTTTGATTAATCATAATTAGTCGAAGGAATACGATAAACAATATGTTTTGTGACAACAATACACTATATATTAAATTTAAAATATATATCTAGCTAAAAAATCTTAGGATCACTTTTGAAGCGTGAAACCCGTAAGTTTTCCCTTTTATAATGGGAACATTGCTTAGCTAATCAACATCAGCCTCTAGTTTATAGTAATTTAAAATAATTCCCCTCCAACATGTGCGCCTCTAGCCCTTTCATGAATTCCTATGGAATAACTAACAAAGAGACTTTTCCGGCCTAAAGATTTTACTTGCCTGTATTAACTATACAATTAAGTGTAGTCACTAGAATTTTAAATGGCTCATGTTGGCACTCTGAGTTTCCGCATTTTATCGTGACATACTAGCAATAAGACAAATCCAGGTTTACAGCAAAACTTTATTAATATTGTAGTGTGCAGGTTGGGCAACCAGATTGTAACTGAGTGTGGTGGGTTGAGATACTTGAGGTACAAGTTGAAGAACTCGCATCTTTATTTACGCACGCACAAACACCACACATATACAATATTTAACACATTTAAAGACATATTACGGATTCGTGGAAGAATTCCACTAAGCCGAAAACCCGATACTCGTACGCATAGGATGCGCGAAATATACTTCCTCTCAGGAATGAGAGACTATAAACTAAACGTTTCTCAGCGGTAGCGCAGATTGCGCTGTACTTCCTCTCTTGTGAGAATATCGAAGGCCTACTGACCACTTCTCCAGAACGTCGAAGGAGACGTTTTTTGCTAGTGTGTAGGTGGAAGTACGGTTACAATATATATATATATATATATATATATATATATATATATATATATATATATATATATATATATATGTATATATTGTAGGCTTCTATTGACGACTGTTTGAAACAATTGTTTTGAATTGTAGACAGTTGAATGAACGACAGTTGTTTTGAATTAGACAATTTTGTTTTGAAACTTTTTATGTATAGATTTGTTGCGAAATCTAGTATTATTAAAATATTAAATTCCATTTTTAGCCAATCTGTACTTACAAACCAACTTGTTTTTTAGACTAACTAGAGTAAAAATTATTCTTATTTTAAAAGTGAGGCGTCAAAATGACAGTTCATTGCTTATAAGCAAAATTATAAGTAATCCCATAAGAAATAACTTATCATTTGTAGCGTTAAAATTTTGTATTATATAGATTATTTATTTCTCTCTGTTGAAAACTGTAAGTCGTTATCAATAAAGTTTTAAATGCGTCAAAATTTGATATTGTTAGTATTGTACATCATTATAATGATATATAAAGGTAAAAATTGATTGAATTCGAACTAAAATGCAATAATTGTCACAAATTTAGTAAATCTTACTCAGAAATTTGCAGACAGATTATGCTATGAAATCATATTGAGAATAATGAAGAAGTCAGCCTTATGCCATATAATTAACAGTAAAATTAAATTAGCATTAGGCAACTAGCATTAGTCTTAAAATTTTATAAAATATCTTCGTTATTATTCTACAAAATATTTAACTAAAAATGAAACTAAGGGCTCTAAATTTTAGTTATATATTATTTAAAGGAGAAAAATAGGGTATTTTATAATGTTCCCTATTCTTTACTCGGTATTTATTTATGTTTTGTTAATAGCTATATTTTGCTTTGTAAGAGACAGTTGAGGTTATTCTACTTACAAACATTAATAATTTTAATGATATTTACTTAATTTTAGTAATGAATTTTAAATATAAATGTTTAAAGTCAGGTATGTTTCTTTTACATATTTTTTAATTAAAAATGTTTTCATTTGATAGCTATTGAAACTCTGAAAAACTTTGAACTTATTTATATGCGGGGCAGATTTTTAAAAAAATATTCAAAAAGTGCACTTAAGAAGTTTTTCAAAGGTTAAAAATTGAATAATTACTTAAAAATACTTTGAAAACAAAATATATATTTTTTTTAATTATTTTATTTTTTGTTGTACTTATACATATTAACTTAAACAACTTTTAATCCATTTCAAAGCAAGATTACTTCGAAGCCATTTCTATGTTCTGCTATCATAATACACTCGCCTAATTGAGCTAATCTATGAATCTCAGAAAGTAATTATAATTGAATAAAAAATATCCATCGATTCACAGTACTGTGCAATTAGTAAGTAAATCTCATTATTCGTTCTCCCGTTCGATCTCATTACTCGTTCACCCATTCGATTCTCATTACTCGTTTATTACTCTTGTTCTCCCCAATAACTTTTTTACTATTATTGTTATTATGTTTTTCTTCGAATGGTAGGGAACCCATAAAATTTTCCATAGGATTACTTAGCTCAGTAAATCTTTCTTTATGAAGTCTATTCTTTAAAAATAATAGGTATAGGACAAATCTAACGTGAATAAAATTAATGAAAAAAACATTTTATACAAAAATTTCTTAATATTATATAAATTGTATATAATTAAAAAACTTTCGACAAATTATTTTTACAAAACGCCATTTTGAAAAATACCATTTAATTATACATCGCACTGCATTGTTGGAAAATATAAATAACTTTCGAACACAATTCCTGGTATTATTTTCTTATGCAAATACATTTCTTATTATATAAAGTATATAACAAATATTGCATACTTACATTAATATTCTCAAAATACAATGTGATTCGAATTAAAAATTATATATTTATTTACATATATATATACACATATATACATATATATACATGAATTATATATTTATATACATATTTATTTACATTAAATTAAACATTTGAAACCTTTTTAGAAATATATAAATCGACGATGAATATTTTAATTCTGCTAGTCTTTATTATATTTTTTATTATTATTATTTGTATGGTACGATAATTTAATGCAGTTATTCAAAAAATAACACACAACAAATTTAAGTGATTTTTAAAGAGAATAGTAATAGGTATTTAATTGTAGATACTAAATATTGAATAAGGTTTTGTATAAAGAATAAGGATAACTGCAAATACTTAGAAAAATGTACGAGTATGATGTTTAAAAATACATTTATAGTAAATAAATAGTAATAAAATAAATATCTGGAGTAAAGAAATTTAATTTCTATACATATGGATGACTTTTATTTAGTATTTTAAAATAAATTATGATAGCTGCAGAAAACAATATATTTTTTGATGTTGTGCATTTTTATTCCGTTTGAAAGTTCACTAATGAGGTTTTTTTTATCTCTTTTTTTAATTAGATTTCAAGCATATAAAAATTTCTTAGTTTGTAATAAAAATGAAAAAATAATGGTATATTTGAAACAATAATTGTAATAAACACATAAATTATCATTAAATACTTTTTACAAAGACACTAAAAGGTTCTTACATAAAATTAATCATGTATTAATTGTTCCTACGTAAGAGATTGAACAGTGTAGATAATTTTTATAAAAAAAATTACAATTCTTTCTTTCAGTATAAGTGAGATTCATATAAAAAAGTTTATACCTGTTGCAATATTTTCATGAGCAAAATGTAGCTTCTTTTCTGTGTATTTTTTTTTATTAATTAATGAAAAAAATTGTTCAAAACTTTTGTATTCATATAATTTTTTTCATATTTTAATTCTCTTTAATTAAGTAAAAATTGTATGAAATTCTATTAGTATGATTAAATGTCGTTTTCAATAATCAAAAATGCATATTAATGAGTGTAAGAACTTAAAAAAAATTAATTTTTTTTTCATTTTCTAAATTAAAAAAAAATTTATTTAACCAGACGCGTAGTCATATTTCAATTACTCTCGAAGGATTTTTATTATTTTCTTTCTTTTAAAAAAAAATCTCAATAAAACGGTACATTTTTTTTTGTACAAAATTTTTTTATTTCTTCTTTTCTAATTGTTCCTTTCAAATTCGAATGCGAACTTATTCGAAATGCATTTGGATTGCAGACATCTCTAATTTCTCTTCCGCTATCAAAAGAGAAAGTTTAATCAAAATGAAAGGAAATTAATTAACGTAATAAAAAAAAAAGAAAAAAGGCAATACATTCTACTACATTTCAGTTTTCTAATTTACAGCTAACGCAATCTTGATGAGAATAAAGTTGGCGCACATAATCCAGGGCCTCAAAGGAAATTCTCGTATAACAGCTACTTACCGAAGTTAAAATGCAGAACAATAAAAATATTTGTTTTTCTTCCTATTAACTTCATAAAAGGAAGCTGTAATTACCATAAATGCTAATCGAAATGTCAGTGCTTACAAACAGGAGCAGAGGTAATTATCGATTTATTTAATTCCGAAGCTAACTGCAGAAATGTTGAAAAAAGAACATCATTAAAAAAAAAAAAAGAAGTATAAATGCATTTTTTTTTAATCAGGCATAAATTCGTGTGTTTCAATTATGTTATGCTGCAAACGAGGAGATTAAGTTAAGTGCAGTTAATAATAGTTGAAAGCCTTCCTTTGTAAAAGCTATCATGGCATTGGAATTAATCTCATAATGTCCTTTTTTGGAGAAACAAGCATTAAAAGCATAATCATGTGCTTATTTATTTTGAAGAGTGTGGAGAAATTTTTATGAAATGAAATTTAGATAGATTACGGTATATTCTCTTCTATATATGATGAATATGAGTTCTAATTTCTATATATTAATATGATGTGATATATTTATAGAAAAACAACAAAAAATCTTTGAAAAAATAATTTCATTTTTTAAAAAAAAATTTTCTGAATGCTGTATATATTTGAATCATTGAGTCATTTGAATCATCATGACTTTCTATACGTATGGATGATTTTTATTCAGTATAATAAAATAAATTATGATAGTTTCAGAAAACAATATAATTTTTAATGTTATGCATTTTTATCCCACTTGTAAATTCACTAACGAGTTTTTTATCACTTTTTTTAATTAGAATTCAAGAATATAAAAATTTCTTGATTTGTAATAAAGTAAAAAAAATAATGGTATATTTGAAACAATAATTGTAATGAGAATATAAATTATCATAAAATTATTTTTACAAAGACAATTAATTCTTAAATAAAATTAATAACATATTAAATGTAATAATTAATTGTTCTTAAGAAAGAGATTGAACACAGTTGCTTAAAATGTTTATAAAATAAATTACAATTCTTCCTTTCTCATACAAAAAAGTTTAGACCTGTTGCAATACTTTCATGATGAAAATGTATCTTATTTTCTGTGTATTTTTTTTATAATTAATAAAAAACATTGCTCAAAACTTATGTATTTATATTTTTTTCGTATTTTAATTATCTTTAATTAAATACAAATTGTATGAAATTTTATTAGGATGATTACATGTCGTTTTGCATAATCAAAAATGCGTTGAATGACTTTAAAAAAAAATTTTTTTTTCATTTTCTAAATTAAAAATTTTTTTTTTTCTTCACCGGACGCTTAATCATATTTCAATTACTCTCGAAGAATTTTTATTATTTTCTTTAAAAAAAAAGCTAAAAATCTCAATGAAACGGTACATTTTCTTCTTCTTCAAATATTTTTTTATTTCTTCTTATTCTAATTGTTCCTTTCAAATTCGAACGAGAACTTATTCGAATTGCATTTGGAGAAGACAACTCTAATGTCTCTTCCGCTATCAAAGGAGAAAGTTTAATCGAAATGAAAGGAAATTAATTAACGCAATAAGATAGAGAAAAAAAGGGGAAAGGCATATTACATCGACAGCATTTCATCTCTCTAATTTACTGCTAACGTAATCTTGATGAAGTAACGTTGGCGCACATAATCCAGGGCCTCAAAGGAAACCGAAGTTAAAATGCAGAACAATAAAAATATTTGTTTTTCTTCCTATTAACTTCATAAAAAGAAAACTGTAATTACCATAAATGCGAATCGAAATGTCAGTGCTTACAAACACGAGCTGAGGTAATTATCGATTTATTTAATTCCGAAGCTAACTGCAGAAATGTTAAAAAAGAACATCATTAAAAGGAGAAATAAAAAACAAAAAAAGTATACATGCATTCTTTTTAATCGGGCATAAATTCGTGTTCAATTATGTTATGCTGTGTTTTATGCTGCAAACGAGGAGATTAAGTTAAGTGCAGTGAATAATAGTTGAAAGCCTTCCTTTGTAAAAGCTATCATGGCATTAGAATTAATCTCATAATGTCCTTTTTTGGAGAAAACAAGCATTAAAAGCATAATCATGTACGTATTTGTTTTGAAGTGTGTGGTGAAGTTTTTATTAAATGAAATTTAGATAGATTACAGTATACATAAAGTTCTAATTTCTATATATTCTGTGATATATTTATGGAAAAAAATATAATAAATAATTATCTTTGATAAAATAATTTAAATTTTATTAAATTTACTTTCTGAAAGTTGTATCTGTTTGAATCTTTTTGAATCAGTGAATCATTTGAATCATCTTGAATTTCTATCTGTATGAATGACTTTTATTCAGAATTTTAAAATAAATTATGATAGTTTCAGTAATTATTATATTTTTTGATGTTATGCATTTTTATTCCATTTGTAAATTCAGTAATGAGTTTTTTTTTATCTCTTTTTTAATTAGAATTCAAGAATATAAAAATTTCTTAGTTCATAATAAAGAAGAAAAAATAATGGTATATTTGAAACAATAATTGTAATGAGAATATAACTTATCATTAAATTCTTTTTGCAAAGACAATTAAATCTGAAATAAAACTAATGATATATTAAACGTATTAATTGTTCTTAAGAACGAGATTGAACACAGTTGCGTATAATTTTTATAAAATAAATTACAATTCTTTCTTTCTCATACAAAAAAATTTTAGACTTGTTGCAATATTTTCATGATGAAAAAGTAACATCTTTTCTGTGTATTTCTTAATAATTAATGAAAAAAATTGTTCAAAACTTTTATATTCATATATTTTTTTCATATTTTAATTCTCTTTAATTAAGTAAAAACTGTATGAAATTCTATTAGCATGATTAAATGTCGTTTTATATTATCAAAAATGCATATTAATGAGTTGAAGAACTTTAAAATACTTTTTTTTCATGTTCTAAATTGAAAAAAAAAATTGTTTTTTTAACCGGACTCGTAATCATATTTCAATTACTCTCAAAGAATTTTTATCATTTTCTTTTTATTTTTGTTTAAAAAAAAGATTAAAAATCTAAATTAAGCGGTACATTTTTTTTTCACAAATATATTTGTATTTCTTCTTATTCTAATTGTTCCTTTCAAATTCGAATGAGAACTTATTCGAAGTGCATTTGGAAGACGTCTCTAATTTCTCTTCCGCTATCAAAAGAGAAAGTTTAATCGAAATGAAAGGAAATTAATTAACGTAATAAAAAAAAAAAAAAAAGTAAAAAAAGCATACATCGACTGCATTTCAGCTCTCTAATTTACTGCTAACGCAATCTTGATGAGAATAAAGTTGGCGCACATAATCCAGGGCCTCAAAGGAAATACTCGTATAACTGCTACTTACTGATGTTAAAATGCAGAACAATAAAAATATTTGTTTTTCTTGCTATTAACTTCATAAAAGGAAAATTGTAATTACCATAAATGCTAATCGACATGTCAGTAATGCTACAAACACAAGCAGAGGTAATTATCGATTTATTTAATTCCAAAGCTAACTGCTAACAGAAATGTTGAAAAAAGAACATCATTAAAAGGAAAAACAAAAAAAGTATAAATGCATTTTTTTTTAATCAGGCATAAATTTCTGTGTTTCAATTATGTTATGCTGCAAACGAGGAGATTAAGTTAAGTGCAGTTAATAATAGTTGAAAGCCTTCCTTTGTAAAAGCTATCATGGCATTGGAATTAATCTCATAATGGTTTTTATAATTTTTTTGTTGAGGTGAAAACAAGCATTAAAAGCATAATCATGTACTTATTGTTTTTGAAGAGTGCGGTGAAGTTTTTATTAAATGAAATTTAGATAGATTAAATTTAGATGATTTCCATATATTCTATTATATATTTATGGAAAAACATATAACAAACAATTATCTTTGATAAAATAATTTAATATTTTTAAAAATTTATTTTCTGAAAGCTGTATCTATTTGAAGGTTGCATCAGTGAATCATTTGAATCATCATGGATTTCAATACGTATGGTTGTTTTTTATTCAGAATTTTATAATAAATTATGATAGTTTTAGTAAATAATAATTTTTTTGGTGTTGCGTATTTTTATCCCACTTGTAAATTCACTAATAAGTTTTTTATATCTTTTATAATTAGAATTCAAGAATATGAAAATTTCTTAGTTTGTAATAAAGAAGAAAAAATAATGGTATATTTGAAACAATAATTGTACTGAGAATATAAATTATCATTAAATTCTTTTTACAAGCGCAATTAATTCTTAAATAAAATTAATGATACATTAAATGCATTAATTGTTCTTAAGTAAGAGATTCAACAGTGTATATAATTTTGATAAAATATATTGCAATTCTTTCTTTCACAATAAGCGAGATTCATACAAATAATTTTAGACCGTTTGCAATATTTTCATGATAAAAAAGTAGCTTTTTTTCAGTGTATTTTTTTTTTCAATAATTAATTTAAAAAGATTGTTCAAAACTTTTGTATTCATATAATTTTTTACCATATTTTAATTCTCTTTAATTAAGTAAAAATTGTATGAAATTCTATTACCATGATTAAATGTCATTTTCAATTATCAAAAATGCATATTAATAAGTTGAAGGACTTAAAAAAAATGTTTTTTTTTCATTTTCTAAAAAAAAAAAAAAAAATTTCTACCAGGCGTAATCATATTTCAATTATTCTTGAAGAATTTTTATTATTTTATTTATTTTGTTTTAAATCTAAATGAAAAAGTACATTTTTTTTTTTTTTTTACAAATATATTTTTATTTCTTATTTTAATTGTCCCTTTCAAATTTGAATGAGAACTTATTCGAAATGCATTCGGAAGACATCTTCTAATTTCTCTTCCGCTATCAAAAGAGAAAGTTTAATCAAAATGAAAGGAAATTAATTAACGTAATAAAAACAGAAAAAAAGTAAAGAAGCATACATCGACTGCATTTCAGCTCTCTAATTTACTGCTAACGCTGTCTTGATGAGAATAAAGTTGGCGCACATAATCCAGGACCTCAAAGGAAATTCTCGTATAACTGCTACTTACCGAAGTTAAAATGCAGAACAATAAAAATATTTGTTTTTCTTCCGATTAACTTCATAAAAGGAAAGGTGTAATTACCATAAATGCTAATCGAAATGTCAGTAATGCTACAAACACGAGCAGAGGTAATTATCGATTTATTTAATTCCAAAGCTAACTGCTAACAGAAATGTTGAAAAAAGAACATCATTAAAAGGAAAAACAAAAAAAGTATAAATGCATTTTTTTTTTAATCAGGCATAAATTTCTGTGTTTCAATTATGTTATGCTGCAAACGAGGAGATTAAGTTAAGTGCAGTGAATAATAGTTGAAAGCCTTCCTTTGTAAAAGCTATCATGGCATTGGAATTAATCTCATAATGGTTTTTTTTTTTTTTTTTTTTTTTTTTTTTTGAGGAGAAAACAAGCATTAAAAGCATAATCATGTGCTTATTTATTTTAAAGAGTGTGGTGAAATTTTTATTAAATGAAATTTAGATAGATTATATCACATGTAAAGTTCTAATTTTTATATATTCTATGATAAATTTATAGAAAAACATACAACAAAAATTTATAACATTGATCATAATTCTTGATAATATAATATAACATGATTCTTGATAATAATTTTAGATTCAGTAATTTGAATTTCCTTTTTTTAAATTTATTTTCTTATCTATTTGAATCATTTATGCGTCTTCAAAACCCGTAACTTTGTAGTTTGTACGTTAGGCCTTTTATGTCGGGGATTTGGGTTCGAAACCAGAGTAAGTGTATGTGGGGAAGAGCACGATAAAAAGCTAGACAATTTCACAATTGAACTCTATATATAACAAATAACTATCTCTGATCAAATAATTTCAAATATTTTTTTTCATTTATTTTCTGAAAGCTGTATCTGTTTGAGGGACTTGATAACCGAGTGACTAGCGTCTGGCACTCGGTATCACAGGTTTCGGGTTTGAGTCCCGTCGTTGCCATGGACGTTTGAAGTAGTTCAAAGTCCACTTTAAACCGTAGGTCCCAGTCTAATATGACTAGAGAGCGTAGGGCGGCTACTTAGGCTGTAACCTAGCGTAGGCTGTAACCCCTATGCCTTAAGAAGAAATCATCTCATGTTTCAGAATCTGCCAACAGGCAGACGGCCTTAGCCCACCATGGGGCTTCTGCGCAATTAAAGAAAAAGAAGATCTATTTGAATCATTAATGCATCTTTATAACCCGAGTAGCCTTGTGGTTTGCACGTTAGGATTTTCCTCTCGGGGATTTGGGTTCGAAACCCGACTAAGGTTATCCGGGGAAGAGCACGATGAAATGCTAAGGAATTTAACAATTGAACGTCTATAAAAAGAAGTGAATGACCCCTCCCCTTCTGTTCCTGCGTGTATTATGTGTAATCTTAAAAGACCATGCTGGGGTTGTCTTGGTAACACTGAATCTGTTAGATGATACTCCAAACATATAGCTCTAGTGCGAACATAGGATCTATTCCGACGCCAGTTGGATGATACATGGGTAAGAGGATCGTTATATGTCAGTTTGCAATTAGAGTAGCGCTAAGTTGTTAGGCGATTATAATATGCAAGATACGTTACCTTAAAGTTTCCTCGCTCAAGTCCTTTAATTAATCTCAAGTATACTGTATATCTTCTGTTGTAGTGGCGCTCGATCTCAAGTCCAAGTGCCAGACATTCAAAAACAACAATAATGCCATTCTCTTTCATGTTATAAGGATACTTGAGTTAAATTTCCGTTAAAATATTAATGTTTGTTTATATTTTTCTTGTAGAAAAGTTTATATATCTAAAGTACATCTCCGACATTAAATATATAGAGAATAAGTGCATTCTATTAATTTGTCAGAAGGATGTAAGTGGTATATTTCCCCCTTAAGAGGTAAGGGGTACTCTATAAGCTAATATTCTTTTTTCTTTTTTTTATAGCATACAATATAGTTTATAAGTTTTTATAATGTTGACTCAAAGTGGTTTTTTAAACCCTGAATCAATATTTTTACATATAATTAAGCCCTACTCGTGGTTCAGTGGCAACGTGCGCCACTAGTGAGCATTAGGGTGGAGGTTCAATCCACTGGCGACTTTGTTGTAGACACTGTTTCAAAAAAAACGAACAGGCTCGATGGCGTTTGTGATGTTCAGCATTTTACTTCGTTAGGCGGACTACGAGAGGGAATTTTCCCCCATACGATAGGCAAATGCGGGGTGTTTTCCCCTAAAAGTCCCACCGGGAGGCAGTGCTCTCCTTCTTCAGAGTCATGGAGCGAAGTCAGACTTCTACCTACGGGTGCTCCATTACAACAAAAGCTGCCTCCCCCCTTCCTTCCATGAAAACACACGGGTTCATGGACTTGCTCTAGATGTTACTGTCAACCAAGTATAAGAAAAAAATAATAATAATTCAGAATTGCAAGAATTTTTATAGCCTACAAATATATTTGAAAAGTCTTCATGAAATGTTTTGAAACTATTTATCAAAGAGTTCTCTCAATCTTTAAAGTACCTTTTGATGAAATTCTACCCAGTTTTGGGCATGATTTGTAAAACTTCATCACCTGCCAGATATGTAAAAAAACGCCGTTGCGATATTATCTTTTAATTAGTGAAGTTAAAAGTGATTAAATTTTATCGGCATAACGCTGACTCTTCTCTTTTGTTATAGCTCGGATGAGGACATATGAAGAACATATTAACGATAGCAGCTTCACTCTTATCTTAATTAGCATGAGATAAATATTAAATGTTTCAAAATAAAGTTTGGTGCGGTCTTTGTTCGCTATTGCGGGTCACGTCAGTCTTCCTACATAATTAATAAAAAACTGATTTAAATGTCATTAACTGCTATAGGACAATTAGAATAGAAAAGATGAATGTGGTTTTTTTTTAAATTAAGGATGAGGATAATAAATGGTGGTATTTTCATTCGCTGGCAGCAAATTGTATCCTTTCCAAATCTAAGTTGAAGGAATTTAAAAGTTGAAATAAAAGTTTAGTTAAAAAGACGGAATGCAAATAAATTACGACCTATCTTCAATTTTTTTTTCCGTGTGAAATTAGTTGCTTCAGAATAATAATCTTATAATGAATTTTTTTTTTCTTATCCCACTTGGTCGACAGCAACATCTAGACCAAGTCCAAGAGTCAGTGTGTTCTCACGGAAGGAAGGAATGAGGGGGGCAGCTTCTGTTTTGATGGAACACCCGTATATAGAAGTCTCACTTGGCTCCTTGACGCTGAAGAAGAAGGGTTAATGCCTTCTGGGAGGACTACCCCGCATTTGCGTATGGTATGGGAGGAAACCCGGAAAACTCCCATCAGGTAGTCCGACTCATGAGGGAAGATGCTGAACATCACAAACACTATCGAGTCTACTCGTTTTTTGCTTTGTATACAACTAAGTCGCAAGCGGATAGAACTTCTGCCCTAATGCTCACCAGCGGTGGGGATTGCCACTTAGCCACGAGTTGGGCATAATGAATGTTTAAATGATAAGATTGGATGTTAAATTTAACAATTGTTTTGGTGGAAGGAAGGGAATTTTTGGAATTTTGTTCTCTGTTTTTAACTACTCCATTTTGAAAAGTTACTTGGGTAATGAACATATTATTAACTACTTACTCTTTATAGGAATTCAAGGAGAAATAAATAAAATGAGAACTAAGAAAAAAGAGTTTTGTGCTAGACAAAAGAAAATATTTTTTTTATCTATAAAAAAAACTAACGAAATAGAATTTTAAAAAATGAAATAAAATATATATTTTTATTTTCAAAAACAATATTTCTTTTTTGTTAAGTTAAGTTAAATGTGTTTATGTACATACCTTTTTAAATTATATGTACTTTTTTAAATATTGATGTTTGGATTATCAAACGGGTATATAGATATCATAAGCTAAACTATTAATAAACAAATATTCTATCCATAATATTTATTTATTAAATAAAAAAAAGTTGAAATTAGTAATAAAAATAACTGGACACGAATAAAACACGTGTAAGGAATGAATTATGTGTTACTTTTGAATCTTACGAGTAAAGTTAAAATAATCTCACTTGATATTTTAATTTTTTCTTTCATGAAAGAAATTTCCTTTCATAAATCATCACTTCTTTAATTGCTGTCAAAAATTTTCAAAAATGCCTTTCTAAAAATCCCACCGAAGATTTCAAAGAAGGATGTAAAATGACACGGCTTTGCAGGAATTCAAAAAGACAGCCGCCTTCTTCTCAGAGAACTTTTTCTTTTTTTTTGACAGATGCCCTTATGATATTTTTCTATGAACTCACGAGTAGAGGAACTCACTAGTTTACAGAGTAGCTTCATGTGTAATTCTCATTAATATCGTTAGTACTACTATTTACTTAGTGTAATTTTATAAAATGTTTTTATTTGATAGTCATATTAAATTGCAATTAAAATTCTTTTATAAAAATTTGTCAAAATTAATATAATTACCATTTTTAACGGAAAATTTCATAAATTTATCAATAAAAAATTAAACTTACTAAGCATTTTTAAAGGTTAAAGTCTTTTTTGAATATTTTAAGTCTTATATATTCTTCGTCTTTAACAACGTCGTTATTAATTGAAATTTGTAGTTGTCTAAATGAAATATAAATAGTTAATTCAATTAATTATTTAAAAAACCCAATTTATTATATAGGGGTCTGATGTCTGAGTGACTAGCATTCGGTGCCACAGGTTGCGGGTTCGAGTCTCGGCGGTGCCATGGATGCTAGTAGAGGTCCGAAATCCATTTTAAAATCGTAGGTCCTGGTTCAATAAGGCTACAACTACGCCACACCACATCACTGTGCTTAGAGCTGAGTTTCCCCCATAGAATTTGTGAATGATATGGGTAAGAAATCTGACTGGGCTCTGTGACGCTTTATAGTCATATGAGACCGGAACCTACTGCTAAAAGGGGATTCCGAACCGCTACAAACATCCATGCCACCTTCGAGACTCGAAGCCGAAACCTGTAGCACCGTTTACCAGAGCGCTAGACACTCGGCCTCAAGGTTCAATATGACTGTAGAGCGTTAGGCGTAGCACTCACAACCCTACCCCGTAAAAAGAAAAAAAAATCTCCTTTTTCGGAATCTACCAGTAGGCAGATGACCATGGGGCTGCTGCGCCATTGAAGAAGACATTATTACGTAAATGTAATGTGATTGTAGTGAATAGCACTTAAGATTACTAGACTGACAATCCCTAAATTTATGACGACGATGGAAGTTATAAATCTGTAAGACAGAATATCTTTTTCTTTGATCTCGTGACAAAAGGAGTAATACAACTCCTCATCTCACCATTTTATCATTGAGTGTGTTTGCTGAGAGAGTTTGAGGAAAGAGACATAATTTGCACACACAAAACACATAATTTTCTTTGAGAACAAGCAAATGGAACCTGAGTAACACTGAATTTGCTATATATTTTGTCGTTCTATTTGACAATTAATCCGTTCAGGGCTCGGCATTTCAGTACAAAAAAATAAGTGAGTGCAACCTGAGTAATAGTGGATCTGCTACATATTTGTCGTTCTATTGGCGATGAATCTCAATTCAGGACACCTGACATTTGAGAACAAATAAACAAATTTAGCAAATAATTAAAGTTAAAATTTAAGTGGAACTTGAATAACACTGAATTTGCTGCCTATTTATCGTTTTAGTAGTGGTTAATCTCAATTCGTGTTAGCATTTGAGCAAAAAAAAAAGCCATATTTAAAAAACAAATTAAATATATTGTTGTTGTTATTTTTTTTTCTATAACCGTTTTTTTCTGTATTTATACTACATGAAAAATAATATTCTTTTGAATAAAAAGTACTTTTTAAATAGAATTAAAAATAATATAAATGTTTAATAACCTTTTTTTAACCTCTTAAGTCGTTTATCTAATTTCATAAAGTAGTTCATTTATTAATAACTTAATTTTAAGTATTTAACATTTAAAGTATTAAAACAAAGCAGCTTTTTCTTTTGTGAAATGTTTAAAATTAAATTTTTTTTGGATGAATACAATTACTTTTATTGTGATACAAATTGTAATCCAATTACTCTATTAAATTTATTTTTTAATTTTTCTTTCCTCTAGAATTATTTTAGTTGACTCTCTTCTCTCTTCGTTTTATTTTCAAAAGTTATCGTCAAAACATTTAAATAAACAAAACATTTCAAAAAATAAAATTAATTTAATTCTAACGAATAATGCAAGAATATTTTAATCAAAATATTGTAAATATCCGTTCATTTTATGAATTTTTCTTTATAGATCATAAGCACAAAAATATCTGAAGATAATTGACTTATTTTTTTAAAAAATGTGTAGGTAATAAATGAGTTTTAACTTAATTTTTTTAATAATAATACGAATAATTTTTAAAAAGTATATTTAATACATAATTATAATTTAGACATAATTTTATTGATTTTCTATTAATAATTAATAATCATAGAAAATTTCAACAAATTAAAATTTCACATTATTATTCATTATAGGAATATTTACTAAAATATAAAGATATTCATTCAAAATAGTTCAGATATAATTAGTCCCACTTCCAAACTGCTGTAAAAAAGAACCACTCGTCACAATGAGTTCAAATTTCAACTGAAGATACTTGTGACTTTAGATTTCAACTGAAGATAGATGTGTATTAATAGATGGCTCTGTAAGCGGCATAAAGAAAGTGAATTCGGCAGGTGATATTTTGAATTTGATTTTTTGATAAATTATATTTTAAACTGAAATTACGACTTATTTGGAATGATTTGCACATTAAACCAACAGTAGTGTTCAATGTGCTTGCGTGTGTCGGGATTTTGACGGAAATAATGACTTCCAAATCATTCAACAGTTGTGACACTGTTAGTGGAAAGCCCATCCACCACAGCAAGGTCATACCAAATTGGATGGGAAAAATCGATGGAACTTTTTTTGGATGCCATACCGTTTCTCCCTTCTTCAAGTATCTTCAATTCAAATTTGAACTCATCATGACGAGGGGTTCGTTTTTTACAGCATTTTAAAAGTGGGACTTATAATCACCCTATATTATAATATTCTTGAAATTCTTACTTTGAGTTTATTTTGTTTTATTTTATTTATTCTTTATTTATAAACATTTTGGATTATGTCATATAACTTATTGCAATTTTTTTTTTTAATTTTAAAATAAGAAATCAAAATATTTTAATGAATGTTTCTTTTTGTATATACTTTAAGACTGATTTATTTTATTTAATGGCAAATATGCGGATTGAAAATTTTATTTAAAAATATGTATAAAACATTTGTGATTCATTTTATATTGATTACATTTCTTGTTGAAGTAACTTTTTAAAAAAAATAAGTTTAGTACTTTTTTTTTTCTCGAAAAGGAAGATTTCCTATATTTTTGGGAAGGAAGTAAATTCTGCTCGATACAAAATTACTCGATGTATCAATATTTACCCAAAACTTTTCGAAAAACCTTTGGCTGTTTGCCCAGAACTGATGTTTATTTAACTTCAAAGAATACTCAGCTTTCTATTTAATTTCCTACTAAAGAATTCACTTTGAAAAGAGAGCTATTAGTGAGACATTAGAACAGTGAAGTAATCTCACTGGGACTTTTTTTTTTATAAGTTGAAGAATATATTAAATTTTAATTAAAATATTTCAAAACTAATTTTTTTTTGTTGAGAAGAGGGATTTTTCTTATTCTATTTAATGACATATTCGTAGTTCTGGCGGATAAATTGAATTTCCTAAGCTTTTCGGTCAAGTTTCATATTTAATTTTCTCTCAAATCAAAATTCTTTAATCTCACAAAGAAATTTCGTATTCAAACTAAATTTAAATCCCCCTTGCATAAAAATGATTATATTTCCCTTTTGATTTCATTACTGTTTTTTTTTTTTTTATCACGTGGCTTTAACTTTTGTGAAATTTTATCTTTCTTTTTAACTCACACTAATTTTATTATTGTTTTTACCTTCTTATATTTTCGTAAAGAAACAAAAAAAAAATTTATTCAAATTTCAAGATTTTATTATTATTTGTGTTTTAAAAAGATTTTTTTAATTTTACATTAGCATACACATTGGTGGTTTTCTTCTAAATATTGGCATTTTTAACCAAAATCATTCAACACTATAACCACCGATATGTAGCAAATTCAGCGTTATCAAGGCCGTGATAAAGCTGCACTGTTCCTAAATTGTATGACCCCAATTTGAAATACGGTTATAAAAAATATCACTCTTAAATGTCCCCTTCCCCCGTGTGGTATTTAAGAATATCTGACCTCTTCTCTTATGCTACTGTAGGACTTTCCATCCTAAGGATTTATTGTGTCTAGTTCAGGAACTAAATATATTATCTTTCAGTGCGTATTGGCTCTTATTGATAAGGTTAAAAAAATGTTCTATTTTAAGACATTGTTTTATATTATCCTTGATAATTAATTAATGAGAAAAAAATTACCTAGATAATACTAATTTGTATCAAAGCTAAATACTTTTTCAATGATTTTAAAATGTATTAAATATCTTAATATTCAAATAGTTGTTACGTTAGATGTTTTGTTTGTTTCTTTTTCTTTATTTATTGATTTTAAACAGATTTACTGAAGTTATACAGATATATAGTTAAATGTTGTCTAAAGAAAGATGGTACAGGGCTCGTGTCTCAGTAGTTGATGTGCAAAAATAAAGCTTCGAATCCGCTAACTGTGTGCATTGCAGACACTATTTGTAGAAACGATATGAATTGGTGTAGATTGGAACCGTGTGTTTATACGTCTCACATGGACAGCTGAATTGTAGGATGAGGGTGTTTTAGGTTTTCTTGCCCTTAAAGTACATAATCTTTCCTTTCTTGTCGTCATAGAAGAATTATGTGGAACATAAGAACCTAGAATATTAAACTGAAGTTATCTGCCACTAGAACATATAAATAGCATATTCAGCGTTATCCAAGATTCATTGGACTTAAATTTTACCATCTCAATTTAGAACGAACACTCCAGGGGTGTCATAAAAGAAATTCGCATTTAAATCCCCAAATCTAGTGATAAATTTTTCCAGCCTATGTATTTGTTGTGTTAAATGTAGGCATAGTTATATAAGCTTTCGATTTGACTTCATTATAGCACTTCGAGCTAGTATCTGCTTGTTCAGGAACCCAATACGCTTTCCAAATCAATAAATGAAAAAAAAATTCAAGGGAAAATTCAGTATTGAAATTGATCATGTAGTAAGGATTTTTGATGTAAAATGGAAAAAAAAAAACGAATGTTAAATAAATTATTTTATATTCATTCTCAAATTTAAAAAAATTAAATAATTAATAAAATCGAAATCAATTAGTAAAAGCGTGTATTAAATAAAATTTATAATAATGCCATATTTATTTGCTTAGTATATATATACTTACTTACATTATACTTATTATATTGATAAACAATAAACAAAATGCAAATGAAATATAATTTATTTTCACAAATTATTTCAAGGAGAAAAATTATAATTTTAAAAAAAACTATTAAATTAATATTACATTGGTTAAAATAATGCATTTGTTTCAAATAATGTGCATATGTATATTTTGGGAAATAAGCTTCAAAGGCTATTTTAAATTGCTAGAGCAAAATAATAATAATTAGTAGTATTGTAATATTTGTTTATTTGTTTAATAGTATTTAAAAGCTATTTAATTACGATTTCAGAACTATCTAATTTCAATAATAATTATTACAAAAGGTGAAATTACTTTAAAATTGCAAACACATTTGTCTGAATATATATTGATTTTGAAAGTTGAGATGGAAGTTATTCAGAAATTTATTCGGCTGTTATTATTTGGTTGTTATCTTACTACATAACATCTTTGCCTGAAGCATGTAATTATGAAATTAAATTTTATTTTTCCAATTTTTTCCCCAAGAAAAGAAAAAAAAGGTTTTTTTTTTAATAAGGCAAGAAGAAAAACTTGAGTATTTTGCATATAAGAAAGTTATTTCCATCATTTTCAGAAGAGCGAACCCTTATCTGTATGCATACGAGCATCATTTTAACATATTTACTTTTACCAGAAAGTATGATCCAATATAAAAACTCAGATACTTCTAAATATAATAACCTTTCAGATATTAAGAAAATAAAACTCTCGAAAATAACAGGCAGAATATTTTCGCGTGAAAACATACTGCATAGCATCTCCGGCAGAAAATCCTTGTTTTTAATAAGATGAATAAATATGGAAAAAAAAATTATTTTGCAAAACGTAACATCAGCATTGCATTTTATGGTCCTGCAAGATAAGGGAGTAAGATAGCTTTTTTCCGTTATAACAGGCAAGCCGTACTTTAAAAGAAACAGCTAAATGCAATAAAATACATTTATTGCTCTGTAAACTGATCTTAACTAAGATAAAAAAGAATTGGTTGCCGATGTAAAAAAGATAAGCTTTTTCTTTGAATTAACCCTATCCCATATCCCGATACAAACATGGTTGCTTTTCATAACATTCTTGTTTATTGAGGTAATTTAAATGAAGTTCAATTTATTTTATTGGACAAATAATTTAGCCAATAATGAATTTTAGTTTCAAAATAAAATTATACATAAGTTATATGCATTCATATCATTACAATAAAATCTAATAAATGTAAGAAAATAAACGAAAAAAATCTGTATATGTTTTATATTTCATGTATGGGCCTGAATGGCCGAGTGTTTAGCGCTCTGGCGCTGGTTTCGTATTCGAGTCCCGGCGGTGCCATGGATGTTTGCAGTGGTTCGGAATCCACTTTAAGTCGTAGGTCCCGGTCTCCTATGACTGTAAGAGCGTCACGGAGCCAAAGTCAGACTTCTACCTACGGGTGCTCCATCACAACAGAAGCTGCTTCCTTCCCCTTCAACCACGAGCAAATATGGGCTCGTGGGCTTGGCCTAGATGTCTGTCAAGTGGGATAAGAAACAACAACAACATATTTCATTTATTCAACATTCGTTTCAATTATGGGCAACGGAAGTTGTAATATTTTCAAGATTATTTGAATTATTTATAGAATTATTGAATTATCTATATTAGTTTATTTATATTTATTATTTATTTGTTTTAATGCTATTTATTTTATTGGACAAATGATTTAAGCCAGTTATGAAATTTAGTTTTAAAATAAAACTATACATGAGTTATATGAATTCACATCATTACAATAAAATCTAATAAATTCGATAAAATAAACTTTTTTTTTATATATTTGTTTTATATTTCATTTATTCAATACTCGTTTCAATTATGGCCAACGGGAGTTGTAATTATTTCAGGATTATTTGTGATAGAAATATATATTACAAATTAAAAGCACATTTAGGTTCGAATTTCTATTATATTGCAACCAAATAGTTTTTTGGAATAACTTATATTTGAGCTTACTAAATCAAAATACATTCAGATAAATGTGTTTGTCATTTTAAAGTAATTTCGCCTGTCACTTTTGCAAAAATTATTATTTAACTTAGATAGTTCTGTAACCGATTCTAAATACTAGAAACAAATAGGCATATATGTATATAAAAATAATATATTATTATTTTTTAATTAATTTATTATTATTATTATTTTTTTTTTTTGCACTAGGAACTTGAAATAACTTTTAAGTCTTATTTCACAATATATATATATATATTATTCATAACGAATTTATTTTTTAATAATATTAATTTAATAGTTTCTTTTAAAATTTGAATTTTTCTTCTTAAAACAATTTGTGCAGCCTGATGGCCGAGTGACTAACGCTCTGGCGCTCGATGTCGCATGTTTCGGATTCACGTCCCGTCGGTGCCATGGAGGTTTGCAGTGATTCGGAATCCACTTTAAATCGTAGGTCCCGGTCCAATGTGACTGTTGAGCGTTGAAGGTAGGGCTGACAACCGTACCCCATAAAACAAGAACATCTCTTGTTTAGGAATCTGCCAGTAGATAGACTTGCCATTAGGGCCGTTATCCACCATGGGGTTATTGCTCCGGTAAAGATGAAGAAGAAAACAATCTGGGAAAATAAATTATATTTCTATTCCATTTTTCTTATTGTTTGTCAGTATAAAACAGTATAAGTCAGTATAAGTAAATAAATATTACTTTATTTTATAAAAATAACACGTAATTAAAAAAAAAGTTGCTTAAACCATGTCTAATATGTTAATTGGACAGTTTTTCGATAATAATCCTTTATGCAAATGATATATAATCCTTTTATCCAAATGATAAAATTACTGCAGATATTTTAACAAAATTATATTTAAAAGGAAATTATTTATATTTTAAAAATCTACACAATATCCATCGGAATCCGTATATAACACTAATTTTATTTGAGATTTATACTCTTTCACATTATAAAATTTTAAAAAAATGTAATTCATTCATGAAAGTGTTCAGCAAAATTATAGTTGGTGAGTATAGATATTATAGAAACTATTTAAAATCATTGATTAATAAAATATTTAATCGCACAAAATGATTTTTATTTTGATAGATTAATTCGTACTTAAATACAATAAATATGCCTAACCGTAACCATTATCATTTAAAAACAAACAACTCTTTTGAAAGAGTCTTTATGCCCAGGGGAGACATTAAATCATCTCGAAACTCACTATCACTGTCAAGCTTTATAACAAAACGTGCAACATTGTGCTTACAACGAATGGACAAAATTTGGAACTATTTTTCAAACATTGCCACTCCAAATCTCTCTGAAGCGAACACATGCTTCAGAGCATTCATTCCCTTCCTTCTGAATTCTTACTGAGGCACCCCTCGGCCAATCCCCCTCCTTTTCTGCCGAAGACTTCCTTCATTTAGGAACGCATTTCGCCTGCACTAATGGAAAACGGATCTCTCGTCTTCTCCGCATAAATAAATGTTTGCTGGGGATTTGTGAATGCGTGACTGATTCGCGAAGTGATACGGATCTGGATCAATGAGGCGATTCGCTCGCAATATTTGTGACTGGGTTGTCTCTTTCGCGCCCATTCACTAATAGATGTTGAGAGGGGGAGGTGTGCCTTGAAAAGACAGAATGCAAATGCCCAGGAGTTGCATTCGCTCGCTGGACGGGGAGGCCTTTTTATTGATGGATGGCCTTACCTTTTCGATATCTCTCCCTCTCTCGCCTTATCATTATTTCGTAGAATTTCTATTCACGCGAGTTGGTTTAGAATGTTGTGAGAGCTTTTCCCTTAGGTGTGGAGGAACTGGCACGACAGCTTGTTACTTTAATGTTCCTTTTCATATTTCCGAAGAACGGATGAGAATCAGGATGCTGGATGGTGTGGCTTTGCTATAGACAGTATTAAAAGTTTTGACACATTTTCCTATGATTATCATATTATGATTACTAAGCGACTTGTGAAAACTGTTATTATTAACGATCAAAGATTTGATTTGGTTTGGCTTGTCGCTCTACGGGCATCTTGGGCACACATTAGGCTAAATAGACCGTGACCTAAAGTTTATCGTGGATCCCAAACCACCAACAAAAATCTATGCCACCGCCAGGATTCGAACCTGAAGCCTGTGGAAAGTGTTCATTAAAATTATTTTTGAGGATTATAGATAAAATAATGCGTTCATATTTATTAAAAATAAATATTAAATTATTTAAATTCAATTCCTTTGAAACTATTTAAAATTATGGATTAATAAAATATATAATCCCCCAAAATGATTTTTATTTTGATAGATTAATTCGTACTTCAAAACAATAAATTTACCTAATCGTAACCATTATCATTTAAAAACAAACAACTCTTTTGAAAGAGTCTTTATGCCCAGCGGGGTCAATACATCATCTCGAAATTCACTATCACTGTCAAGCTTTTTAACAAAACGTGCAACAAATGCAACATTGTGCTTACATGAATTGCAATAAATATCACATTTCACTCCTTCCAACTTGATTCCCTTGAAATTATTTAAAATTATCGATTGCTAAAATATGTACTCTTTTAAAATTATTTTTATTTTGATAGATTTATTAGTACTTAAATGCAATAAATTTTTCTAATCGTAACCGTAATCATTTAAAAACAAACGACTCTTTTGAAAGCGTCTTTATGTCCAGGGGAGGCATTACATCATCACGAAACTCACTATCACTGTCAAGCCTTTTAACAAAACGAGCAACAAATGCAACATTGTGCTTACACGAATGGGCAAAATTTGGAACTACGTATTCTGCAAACAATACCACTCAAAATCTCTCTGAAACGAACACATGCCTCAAAGCATCCCTTCCTTCTGAATTCTTACGTGACCAATCCCTCCCCCTTTTCTGCCGAAGACTCCCTTCATTTAGGAATGCATTTTCGCCTGCACTAATGGAAAACGGATCACTTGTCTTCTGCGCATAAATAAATGTTTGCCAGGGATTTTGAACGCGTGACTGATCCGCGAAGTGATACGGATCTGGATCAATGAGGCGATTCGCTTGCAATATTTGTGACTCGGTTATCTCTCTCGCGCCGATTCACTAATAAATGAAGAGGGGAGGGGAAAAGACGGAATGCAAATGCCCAGGAGTAGCATTCACTCGCTCGCTGGACTGGGAGAAACCTTTTTATTTATGGATGGGCTTACCTTTTCGATATCTCTCTCTCCTACTCTCTCACCTTATCATTATTTCGTAGAATTTCTATTCACGCGAGTTGGTTTAGAATGTTATAAGAGCTTTTCACTTAGGTGTGGAGGAACTGACACGACAGCTTGTTACTTTAATGTTCCTTTTCATATTTCCCAGGAAGGGATCGAATCAGGATGCTGGAAGGTGTGGCCTATGCTATAGATATGTGACTATGCTTAAAAGTTTTGACACATTTTCCTAAGATTATCATATTATGGGTACTAAGTGAATTGTGAAATCAGTTATTATTAATGGCAAAAAAAGACAACTTAATAATATAATTTTCGAATTTATATGTTTACTAAGGAGTCTAGGTAGTGCAAAGTGTGATATGTAGAATAAAGAGTAAGGTACAGAGATAAATTACATAATCCTTTTATCAAACTGACAAAATCACTACAGAAATTTTAACAAAATTATATTTAAAACAAAATTATTTATATTTTAAAAATATATACAATATCCAACAGAATCTAAATATAATAATAATTTTATTTAAAATTTGAACTCATTCACTTTATAAAATTTAAACAAAAATAATGTAATTCATGCATAAAAGTGTTGAGTAAAATTATATTTGATGATTATAGATATAATGTGTTTATATTTATTAGAAATATATATTAAATTTCACTGCTTCAAACTCGATTCATTTGAAACTATTTAAAACTGTCGATTGCTAAAATATTTAATCCCTCAAAATGATTTTTAATTTTACAAATTTATTCGTATTTAATACAATAAATGTGCCTAATCATAAGCATTATCACTTAAAAACAAATGACTCTTTTGAAAGAGTCTTTATGCCCAAGGGTGCATTACATCATCTCGAAACTTACTATCACTATCAAGCTTTTTAACAAAACGAGAAACAAATGCAACATTGTGCTTACACGAATGGGCAAAATTTGGAACTCTGTATTTTGCAAACAATACCACTCCAAATCTCCCTGAAACGAACACATGCCTCAGAGCATCCCTTCCTTCTGAATTCTTACTGAGCCATCCCACCACTCCTCGGCGCACACCCCCTTTTCTGAAGGAAGACTTCCTTCATTTAGGAATGCATTTCGCCTGCGCTAATGGAAAACGGATCTCTTGTCTTCTCCGCATAAATAAATGTTTGCCAGGGACTTTGATCCGCGAAGTGATACGGATCTGGATCAATGAGGCGATTCGTTTGCAATATTTGTGACTCGGTTATCTCTTTCGCGCCGATTCACTAATAAATGAAGAGGGGGGATGCCTTGAAAAGACGGAATGTAAATGCCCAGGAGTTGCATTCACTCACTCGCTGGACGGGAGAACCTTTTTATTTATGGATGGGCCTTACCTTTTCAATCTCTCTCTCTCCTTATCATTATTTCGCAGAATTTTCTATTCACGTGAATTGGTTAGAATGTTGTGAGAGCTTTTCACTTAGGTGTGGGGGAGATGCCACGACAGCTTGTTACTTTAATGTTCCCTTTCATATTTCCCAAAAAGGAATTTGATTGGGTGGAATCAGGATGCTGGAAGGTGTGGCTTTGCTTATAGACGGCATTAAAAGTTTTGACACATTTTTGACAACGTCGCTTAAATCATGTCTAAGCTTTTCAGCTTTTCACTTAGGTGTGGAGTAATTGGCTCGACAGCCTGTTACTTTAATGTACCTTTTCATATTTCCGAGGAGTAATACGCGAAGGGTGGAAAATAGTTGGAATCAGGATGCTGGAAGGTGTGGCTATGCTATAGTCGGCATTAAAAGTTTTGACACATTTTCCGAAGATTATAATATTATGGATACTAAGTGACTTGCGAAATCTGTTATTATTAATGACCGAACCGAAGAAGATAATTTAATAATATTATTTTCAAATTTAGATGTTTAACAAGGAGTCTGCGTAGTGCAAAGTAGGATGTGTAGAATAAAGAGTAAGGCATATGGCTACAAATGAAGTACAGACTATAATGTTAAGGAAAACTATAACGTCGAAATACATTTTGCTTACCTTTCTTCTTAGCAACAAAGAGTTTCAAATCTGCATTAGTGAGAAAATTCTTTCATGATATTGTAAAAGTTATAAAAGCAAGTCGTATTAGATGGCTACCACTACGACTATTACTACACCACACCACGTCACTGTGCCTAGAGCTGAGTTGCCCCTTTTGCAATTTAAGCATGATGTAAGTGAGAAGAAGTCTGATTGGGTCTGTGACGCCTTTCGGTCATTTGAGATCGGGATCGATCTAAGGCTTTAAGTGGATTCCAAATCACTATAAACATCCATGACACCGCCGGGAGTCGAACACGATACATGTGGTACCGAGCGCCAGAGCGCTAGCCACTCGGTCATCAGACCCCGCATTAGATGACTGGATACATTTTCAGATATAACAATTCAAATCCAACTAAAAAATTACTTTTTCAACAATTGAAGGTATTCAGAGAAGAAGGAGGCCTTCGACCGCATGGGTTTATTCAATCGAAAGAGATCTAAAGGGTCTGGGAGCCATTATATGGTGATTTATTGCCTCGGACAGAGTCAGATTGAGAACTCATGGTGACAGACTTGACCTGCAGCAGGCTGTAGTGCTGACGAAGTAAAAATTCTTTCACAATATATGTTGCTTAATTTTCTTTCGTTTCAAATCACTAAAAAACGAAAAATATGCTTTCAAAAATACAGAGAATTCGTTGAACTTGGAAAGAGAGATAGAGCGAGCTTTTTTATATACGGATGGCCTTACCTTTTCGATATCTCTCTTCCACTCTCTTCTTATCAATATTAAGAGCTTTTAACATAGGTGTGGAGAGGCAGGCAAGACAGGTTGTTACCTTAATGTCCTTTGAATGCTTCTGAGGCGTAAGGTGTGACTGGTTTAAATCAAGATGTTTAGAAGGTGTGGCTCAACATGTTGTAGGGGGGAGTTAGAGGTTTTGACACATTTTCCTAACTTTATTAGGAACAATTAGCACTTGTTTCATCATTAAATATCGAGAGAGACACTAATGAAATCACTCAGAATAATTTCCTTTCATCAACAGTGCATGATGTGATATGTAAATTAAAGAATAAAACATGCAGATACAAATAAAACACAAAATATTCAATAAAAAATGTTTATAAGAATTTAATTTTACAGTGATAAAACTTGGAAGATATATTCTTATTCCTTTCTTATGAGCAGATTTAAATCTGTATCAGTGGAATGATTTGTTTATAGAATGATCACCTGTTTTTCACTTCTATTCATTAATACACGCACAAAAAAATATTTTAAGAATGAATACAAATACATAGAAATTGCATTCATTTACTGAGAACAGGTGGAACGAACCTTTTTATTTACGATCAGCTTTACCTTTTTGGTTTCTTTCTTTCATCTTCGAATTATTATTATTTCATTGCATGCATGTGGATGGTCAGAATTTAAGATCTTTTTCACTTGGGTGTGGAGGGACTGCCATGCCAAGTTGACACCTTAATGTTCTTTGGATGTTTTCGAGGTTTACTGTCCTTTGGATGTTTGGCAGGTTCTGAGATCCATAAGATGTTTCTGTTTCTAAGGATAAGATGTTTCTAAGTTCAAAATAGATGGGTATGGTTTGAATCAGAATGTTTGTAAGTTTGATGCAATGTTAGAGGGAGAATTAAAGGTTTGGACACATTGTTCTAATTTTATCATGAACAATGTGCAATCGTTTCATCATTAAAAGACAACACAGGCAACTATAATAACAATTTAAAAAATACATATTTAACTATAATACATGACCTGGCATTTACCCGGTTACCAGAAATAAAACACTGCTATTTTTGTTAAATTTTATTATGAAAACATATTTGTTTTGAATTAAAGGTTAGAGATTTATAAATAATTGACCTTAAATAACAAAAATTGTCTAAAAGAAGCAATCATTCTTATTCAAAAATTACCAATAATTTTTCTTTCACCTTTAATCTGCTTGTAATTATTATTTTTTTTAGAATATAACATAATTTGGAAAATAAATTGTAGACAAATACATTAAATTTTAAAATTTATCTTTTTTAGTAATAATAAGTAATAGAACGAATCGGTTTTCTAAAGCTAGTGTTATCTAGTGACCTAAAATTATGATTGCAATTAAAAAAGTTTTTTTCAATTTAATTAAAAATGATTCATTAAAATGTTTTCGCTCATTTTTATTACAAATTTCTGGAATAAAATAAAAAATTATGAAAAAAAAATTAAATTATTGTTATTAAATTAAAAATTAATTAATTAATATTTTTGTTAATAAAATTAATTAATTATGATTAATTAAATTAGAATTAGAGTTAATAAGTTTAATTAAACATTAAGATTAATTAATTATAATTCTAAATGTTATAGTTTTTACGTTATGCCGGAGCATGCGCACAAACATTTATTATACGATGTACAAAAAAAATGCATTATGTGGGTGTGAAAATAATTATGCCATTTCAAGATAATTGGAATAAGAATAATCTTATTTTAACTGTAATAAATAATTCGATGTGTAAACATGAAAAATAAAATATATAAATTATAAATTTTATAGAAAATTGCAACAAAACTATTTTAACAATTAAAAATAAAGAAATTTTTGTTTCTTATCAGGGAAGTGATACAAATCTGAATCAATAATAAACAGCGAAATTGTATTTAATGAATAACGGACGGGCGAGAAACCTTTTATTTATGGGGGGGGGGGCGGCTTTACCTTGACGAAATTTCTCTTCCACTTCTCTACTTATCGCCATTTCGCGAATTTGTGCTCTTATGGATATGTGTATTGTAAGAGATTTCACTTAGTTGTGAAGCGCCTGAGATGAGAAGACATTGCCTTAATGTCATCCGAATGTTTCCGTGGAGTTAAATGCAAATGGGTGGGAATGGTTTAAAGCAAGATGCTTGCAAGTGTAACATTTAAACAAGCGGCATATTTTTCTGTAATTTCACGTTGAATATTCAACACCATGTTATTAAAGAAGCAATTATATTAATATTTTAAATACTGCAGGATTAAGAGACAGTGTACTCATAACTGAAATGCATACTCTCACGTACATAAAAGTGAAAATGCCAAAAATAAATAATAAACTGTAAAATTAAAAAAAAATCTGCAAGGAAAATTTTATTTCTTGACAATGATATAAAAGAAACAAACCTGTTTTTACTGAAGCATCACCGGAGTTAATCTGATAGACAGTGCTTTAGATTTTCGAATTAAGAGAGGTTAGTTAAAAACCGTGCAAGTAACGTCAAACCGAAAGTATTCTAATTTAAACTAGAAATGAACACGATAAATATGGTGGCCGGAATGTCTGACCCTTAGGTTTACGGGAAAGAGTACAAATTTTTTATATGCTAACCATGGGGGGGTAATTGTTTAAATTCAGGTGGCTCACTCTGAAAAACGCCAACTTTGCTGCATATTTTTGACAGCAAATGCATCTACCCAACTCATGACTGCTCAGCATTAGGGCTAAGGTTCAATCCGCTGGAGGCTTTGTTGTTACAAAAACGAGAAGATTCGATGGCATTTGTGATGTTCAGTATCTTGCCTCGTTAATCAGACTGCCTGGTGGGAGTCGAGGCAACGAGTTCTGGGTTTTCTCTCATATGATACGCAAATGCTCCCCTATAAAGAGCTCCCCCTTAGTTCCCCCTAAAAGTCGTCACCGAGGGCACTGCCATCTTTCTTCAGTGACACGGAGCCAAGTCACACTCCTACCTACGGGTACTCCAGTACAACAGAAGTTGCCTCTTTCCCTCCATCTATAAGTGGATTATCATCACTCCAGAACACTTAGGATCCGACACACGCAAATGCATCTGCCGAGTGATGAAATATGGGCATTGCCTTACTAGAGGGGTGATTAACCTGTCTTATGAGATAATTAATGAGAGATTCAGTCCACCAGGGTTCGAGACCCAGTGGAAAAGCTCACAGTTAGTGTGCAGAAGGCTGTAGTATAAATCTACTGGCGCCATTGTTGTAGTCACTGCTCTCAACAACGTGGAGATTCAAAGACGATTATGATGATGTATGTAAAGCATTTGGCATGGATAGTCAGGCTCTCTTGATGGAATTTCCTGAGTTTTCTCCCATACGACACACAAAAATGGAACAGTTACCTCTTAAAATCCTCCCAGTAGGTGCTGTTCTCTCCAGAACATTCGTCGGTGGGCTGTTCGTGGTAAATATGAGACCCACCGATGTTATATCTTTACCTTTCTAACTGGTAGAGGGCTACATAGTCTTAGGTTATGTATAGAAAAAAGTAAAGAAAATTCTGACCTGATATATTGACTACCTATGCGAGATGCTTTACACATGTTGCCACAACTGCCATCGAATCTCCTCATCAATGGAAGAACACAGCAGATTCGAATTGAGGCCACGCGCATTCTAATTGAGCAAGTTTTCAATGGACAGCGAGTCGGGAAATGCATGACATTAGAAAGATAAATAATACCAAGAAAAAGTTGAGTTTTAAAATATTATTACTTCGCCTGGATTTTTTAAAAAGTAACCATTTTTTTTCACCTGCACTTCTTTTTAAACGTTTTATAACCTTGCCTGATATTAAAATCTTACACATATTTCACATCAAAAGCGAAACATTCCAAGAATCGTCTACCCGATATTAAAATGCATAACCTTCTAGGGTTCTTTTAATTATGCAAACACTTCTCTTCAAGCTTCTAAATATTCTCGTAGCTTTCTCGACTTCTTAATTTGCATTTATGAAAATGCTTTTCTCATGCAACTTTGATTAAAAAAGTTATTTTTCTTTACTTTTTTTCAAAAATTTATTGCCGCATTCTTTGAATGGAATGTATGGTTACGCATACGAAGAGTGTAAACATGAAAAAATTTGATCCTTTTAATTAAATTTAAATACACAACGTATAAAAATAGAGAAATAAATTTTTTGGTAAAATAATAAATATCGTTAAAAAGAGTTTTTAAAAATTCATTTAGTTTCAGGGGGGGAAAAGGATTTAAAATAAGTGGATTTAATATTAAATTCTAAAGCAGCTCTTCGTTTGAAGACGTCATTTGAATAGCAATTTTATTTTGAAATTCCTCTTTCCTTTGCAGTTAAAAGAAATTACTTCATCCTTTTATTTTTTAAAAAAATTATTTAAAATGTATTGAATAAAATGTATTTTAAAACAAATTAACAATTTTATTTTTCCATTTAGAAAACTTTTTTTCAATTCCTACTATTAGTTCACGATCTCCCTATATATATATTTTATATATTGTTCAAATTTTGAATCGTTAATTAAATACTTTTTATTCATCCACTCAAGTTCAAATACATTTTTTAAAACTTGTAGTGGATGACACTTGATGTTAATACAGTTTTTTCAAATATTAATTCATTAATTAAATTTAATTAGAAAGGAAAATTGAAAATTGCAAGGAAATTCGCTTTCTATTTTGCCACTTAATATTGCGATTCTGTCATATGTATATGTATATTTATATTAACTTAATAAAAAGTAACTAAAATAAAATTTTCTTTGTTGACCTAAGTAGGAATTGACTTTAAAAATTTCTTTAATATTACATTGTTTTTCAAACCATGTATTTTTTTTTTTGTTTTGTTTGGTTGTTGTTGTTGTCATGTGTATGTTTATAATATTTCACGAAAATTGGATGCAAAGAAAATAACTTATGTTTTATCGTAAAAGTTTTAATACAAAAAATGTATACTATAATCTTATTTGTTTTTAATGGAATTTTTTTAAAAATTAAATTATTATTGACTATATTTAGTTTGTTACATCGGAAATTATTTTTAAGTAAAAATAAATATCAACAGCACACAAACTTCCATTAACGAGCAACGAAAGAATCAAAAGTTTGTAGACTACAATTATCGGAAAAACTTTTTCTGTTTTTTCGCAATTTTTTTTTTCTTTTTTATTTCTATGAAATATGATGTTTCAAAATATCTCTTGGCTGACTTTTCATCAAACTAAAAAGTTAGTAAACTCAAGCTGCGTTTAGTCTTTTTAAAATTGAAACAGAAGTTAATTAGTGATATTTTAATCATCGCAATTTTTTAACTAAAGTAAACTAGACATTTTTAATTACGTTCATAATTTCTTTGTACTCATATGAGTTACAAAGTCTTTATTGTTAGTTAAATTGTTTAAAAAGAATATTTTCTTAAAGAATCATAATTTATTAACTTCGAGTTGTGTTATTGCATAAGTTATTCAATTAGAAACCAAATAAAAGGACTCTAAAATAATATTGTGTCTCAACAAATATTTGTAAAATATTTATGTCATAAAAAGTACTATGTTATTCAGCCAACATATTTAACTTAAATAATGTTTTATTTTGTTTAATCTGATGTACGTCGTACAGAAATATTATTTAAACAAAATTGATGTCAAAATAAAAATAGAATAAGTTGTAAAAAAATGATAAATTTTTTTTTTTTAAAGTAACTTTTTTTTTATTAATGCAAAAAATGAAATTTGTTAAATTTGTAATATGTTTGTTATCAGTTAAATCATACATCTTGAAAAAAATTGTACAGTTGTTTTTATAAAGTAATAAATAGAAAATAATCAATATTTAAAAAATTTATTTTTTAAATAGGCTTCTTTTTATTACTAAATAGCATTTTGCCATTTACGGCAAATAATTACATGCTATTGGGCATGATGGCCGAGTCCCTAGCTCACTGGCGCTCGGTGCCACAGCTTTCGTGTACCAGTCCCGGCGGTGCCATGGATGTCTGAAGGGGTTCGGAATCCACTTTAAACCACAGATCCTGGTCTAATGTGACTGTTGGGCGTAGGGCTGACATCCCCACGCCTTAAAAAGAAAACATCTCCTCCTCCCTCTCCTATCTCCAGTAGAAAGCTTTGACCCACCAATGGACTGTTGCACCAATGAAGATATTTAAATATAATAACTATGTTAAAAGCCCTTGAGAGAGGTGACAAACATCCTCAAATGTTACCATGAAGTACCATGCTTCAGGTGCGAATCCTGACAATGGCATGGATGTTTGTTAGTGGTTCAGATTCCACGTTAAACTGTAAGTCCCGATCTAATTAGCCCAAAGTGTGCGCAAAATTGCCGTACGGCTGCAACCCAAATCTGTATTTCAAACAGTATATATGTATAACAATTATTCTATAGTGTTTAAATCAAAATATCTTTATTATTCTGATGTGTGTCTTTCTTATACTATTTACTACTTCTACAAGATTTACATTTAAAATAATATATTCTACCTTTTATAATATTATATAAAGGAAGTTTTATTTGAATGAATCTATTAATAGAGGATTTTATAAATTATTCTTAATGTAATTGATATCCTATTAAATGTTAATTTCTCTTGAAAAAGACGCACAGAAATTAATCTTCAATTAATGGCAGAATGTCCTAGTAAGTCTTAACTCATTAGAATCGTTATGTCTTCTCAATTAATCTGCTACCTGCATCATCGTTCATCTTCCTCGTTGTTTTAATCCCTGTAATGTTTTACCTCCTTTGACCTGCGAAAACACTTTGTATGCTTCAATTAAATGTCTCTTGTAAAAGATAATACATACATTGTAAACTATTCACGAATGACTACCATGACTTTAGTCATTTAAATTATATATTAAGAGCGAAACTGTCTATGTATGCTTTTCGTTCAAATATTTAATTTTACTCAGGTAGACCAAAAAATATTACATGGAGTGTTGAAAACGGTTGCAGTTATTCTAAATAATAAATGTCTTGTCTGAATGAATGTCGTCCCCACATAATTTGAATTGCCTTTAATTATTTACATGCATTTTTAATCTTATACGCAAGATACTCTTGGGCTGCTCAGTACAAATAATGTTATTTATCAAGGCTATTTTTGAAGATAAAGAGCTTCGTGTGAATAAACTTTCTTCATTTATGCTATACAAAGTCATCTAAGCAACACATTAAGAGACCCGTTTGAATAATACTCGCAATTTCTTATTTATGTCCTTGGAGTGTGATAATATAAAAATTTTTATGTAATAATAATCCAAAATGTCTGCCAGAGCGCCCTATTGTGGGAAGACTGATTCGAAATCTGATAACCGAACTCTAACGGAATGCCTTTAGTGAAACGTACTTGGTATTCAAAAACTATAATAACAATTATTCAAAATGGCGATCTTATTTCTTTGAGATTTATCTTTGTGTGGCATTATTAAATTGTTTTTAATTATTTTTCATAATATATCCTTCAGTTTATGTCTTCACCAACTCCTTGGCACTACTGTCCATGTTGGACCATGGCCGTCCTCCTATTGACAGATACTGAAACAGGCTTTGTTTGGTTTGGTTTGTCACTCTACGGTCATTTTGTGCACACTGTGGGCTAATTATACCGGGACCTATGGTTCAACGTGAATTCCGAACCACTCACTAACATACATGCCATCGTCAGGCTTCGAACCTGAATCCTGTGATACCAACGGCCAGAGCGCTAGCCAATTGGCCATCATACCGAAACAGGAGATTTTTTTTACGGGGGTAGGGTTGGCAGCCCTGTGCTCAACAGTCATATTAGACCAGGACCTACTGTTTAAAGTGGATTCTGAACCACTACAAACATCCATGACACTTAAGGAACTCGAGCCCAAAACCTGTGGCGCTGAGCACCAATAGCTCACCCAGAGAGCTAGTCACTTTATATCTCAGAAGTCATAAAAGGGCATCCTGTTTCAATCTGATCTTAATTGATAGCACACAAAAACCATTTGTACAATTTATAAAAACAAAACCCAAAACTATCTTGGCCAATAAAACAACACTAAGCTAGTTTCCAATTATTCGTTTATACCTCCAGGGAGTTTATCTGCAAACATATTACAATTCCAGATTTAATCAATCCAAAATGTCTCCATAATTTGAGCCAGTGATTAGTCACTAGTTCCTTGTAAGACCTCCTACTGATCCTTTCCTGCCATCGAATCTCTCAGCGGACCCCTTTCTTAAACCTTGTTTCTTTGACCTCAAATGAACTTGCTTTTTAAGTAAAAGGAATTGCTTTTTAAGTAATCTCTTAGCTCAACAACAGTGGATAAAATTCGCCGAAAGCAAGGGTTATGAAGACGGAAGAGCAACCCTTTCTTGCCAAGAAACCGATCAGGGGATGCTCAATCCCACTTAAATGTCCATGCCTCGGGAGGGGCTGTCCATTACCCTCCACCATTAATGGAGCCATTAGGGCCTTCGATTTGTAATTCGAGAGGATAACTAGTATTTGAGGGGCCGACAATTAATAGTACAGCCTCCGAGGATCCCGACTGGCGGTGGCAGTTAATTATCTCATGTCCGCCTGGGCTTTCTGAAATTAGAGGATAGATTTGAAGTTGGGATAAATATGTGTGAAAGTCTCCTCCACCAAATCGCAAAGTTATATATATATATATGTTTGCTGGATGTTTCCAATTTCCGGAGGACAAATAAAGATAAAAGTCTGGCTGTTTGCTAATTATATCGGGAGAAATTATTTTAAATGATCGCTTAAAAAATAATTAATGGTTTCACTCCTTTCTTAATTTCAAATCCATGTATAGTCAATGGAAGTTTGCGAATATTTTGTCATCTCATTAATGAATAGTTTAACATCTAGTTGTTCATGCTACCACATTTATTTTGAATTCCAAGTTTGACATGAAATGTTAGTTGAATGATTAGGGTGAGATTCTTCACATAGTATGCCTCTGCAGAGGAATTTATAGTAAGAATTATTTTGATATTAAAAAGATATTCAAACCCTTTCGTAATAAATTGCTTTTTAAATCGCACAACTGATTGATTATTGATGCATCTGAGAAAGAAAGAAGAAACAAAGGCACATAAAAATGTGCATTTCTTATTTAGAGTCTATTTATTATAGTATAGTCTATTATTTATAGTCTATTTCTTATTTATAGTCTATTTCTTATAGTAGAGTCTATTATTGTCTATTTCTTATATAAATGTGCATTTTATAGACAACAGCCCCAAGGTGGGCCAATGTCGTTTGCCTTCTGGCAGATTCCGAATCAAGGGATGTTGGTTTCTTTCTATGAGGCCGGGTTATCATTCCTACACTCATCGCTCTACAGTCCTATTAGACCGGCACTTACGATTTAAATTGGATTCCGAACCACTACAAACATCCACGGCACCAACGGGACTCGAAGCCGAAACCTGTGGCACCGAAAGCCAGAGCACTGGCCAATGTCTTTAGAAACCCTTAAATAGGCATAAAAGGGGCATCATGTTTAAATCTGATCTTAATTGATAGCACACAAAAACCATTTAGACAATTTATAAAAACAAAAACAAAATCTATCTTAACCAATAAAACAACAGTAAACTGGATTCCAATTAGACGCTTACGCCTCCAGGGAATTCATCTGCAGACATATTACAATTCCATATTGAATCAATCCAAAAAGTCGCCATAATTCCGACCAGGGATTAGTCGTTAATTCCTTATTAGACCTCCTACTAATCGAATCCCTCAGCAGATCCCTTTCTTAAAAACCTTGTTTCTCCCCCTTCTCAAATGAACTTCTAGTACAAGGAGAGTTGTTTCTTAAGTCATCTCTTAGCTCAACAACAGTGGATAAAAGTCGCCGGAAGCAAGGGTTATGAAGACGGAAGAGGCAACCCTTTCTTGCCAAGAAACCCATTAGGGGGTGCTCAATCCCACTTAAATGTCCATGCCTCGGGAGGGAGTGATCGATGCGTCGAACCGGTTCTGTCCATTACCCTCCGTCATTAATGGAGCCATTAGGGCCTTCGATTTGTAATTCGAGAGGATAACTAGTATTTGAGGGGCCGACAATTAATAGTACAGCCTCCGAGGATCCCAACTGGCGGTGGCAGTTAATTACCATGTCCGGCTGGGCTTTCCGAAATTAGAGGATCCGGCGGGATGGATTTGAAGTTGGGATGAATATTTGTGAAAGCCTCCTCCACCAAATCGGAAAGTTATGCCTTTACTGGATGTTCCCAATTTCCGGAAGACAAATAAAGATAAAAGTCTGGCTGTTGCTAATAATAACGTCAGAAGTTATTTTAAATGATCGCTTAAAAACTAATTAATGGTTTGATTCCTTTTTTAAGTTCAAATCCATAGTATATTCTATGGAAGTTTGTAGATAAGTTGCATCTCATTAATGAATAATTTAACATCTAGTTGTTAATGCCACCTAATTTGTTTTGAATTCCAAGTTTGGCATGAAATTTTAGCATAGCTGTTGTTATGAGTATTTAGGGTAAGATTCTCCACATACTGTGCCTGTTCCTGTCCGGAGCAATTTATTGTAAGAAGTATTTTAATATTAAAGAGATATTTAAAATATTTTGTTGTAAATTGCTTTTTAATTCTCATAGCTGGTTGATTATCAATGCAATTGAGGCATAAAAATGAGTATTTCTTGTTAAAGTAACTTAATTGAATGGCACTAATTGACGAATTGATAATTATTATGTCATTAATTTAATTTTTGCTATGAATGTTTCTTTTCAAAGGTCCAAACATATTTTGGAACAGTATAAATATATTGTAACTCCTCTTGGTATTTTTTTAAATCTAATTATTTACTGAAATATTTAAATCTGATTATTTACTTATTCAGTTCTACATGAGATCATATGTTTAGATTTTATTGCTTTGGTATATTTTCATTAACCACTCTTTTAAAGCTTAATTTTTTCACGTATTCATTTATGATTTAAAATCTGAAAAACATATTCTGAGAGCCAATAAGGCATATTAAAATTAGTATATTATTTTCAGGCGCTGGATATTTAATGATTTCAATGAAAGAAGTGCCATGACATACCATTTATACAGTGGCAATTAGCAATGTCATACTAATTTTACCACAGTCGGATCAATTTTACCGGGAGTTTCACCACAGTCGGGCTCTTTGAAATAGTGATATTTATTTTTTTTACCTGTAGGGTACAAGTAAGAGGGAGTGCATTAAGGAATTTAAAAGTCCTTAATGTAATTAAGTCCTTTCTTTTTCATAGTCGTCAATTCAATTAGTTCGATTTAAATTATTGTTCGAGGGTAATCAATAATTTAAGTAAAATATTCCTGCTGAGCCACGGGTGCTTGATAATCTCCGCAAAAAAAATCATAACTCGTATCTTCCCTGTACCATGAGGGAATGCATCAGATTCGAATTGAAATTGGCTAAACCAAGACCACATTTGGAATCGGTATAAACCGATTTGGAAATTATGTTGTAAATAGATTTTTATAGATTTATATATGAGTTGTATATTTTGTCAGGTGTTGTGTTGATTGCATTAAAATAAAATAATGAAAAAGTAAATTAGAGTCATATTTGAAAGGACAGTACATGAACACACACCTCAATAGTGATAGTTCATCACAGTTCCATTTGAATTCCGTGCCCTTTATCCTAAAGTTTATCTCAAAATGCAAACTTGTAGTAAATTCAATTGCACCCCGAAGTTATTAAATAGGGCCTTCCACATTTTACATCCATAATTGTGAACGAACAATAGCCAGAGATAGCATTGCACCCACCACTCCCATCCCCTAACAGGCTGCTACGATTCCTTAACTTGAAAATAATAATAACAGCAACCCGGGGCCTTTCCGAAGCAATAATGGATCCGGACAAGTGTTCTTTTCTCGGAATTGATTCGGCTTGTTCTGTCGAGGTCGTAAATTTCCCCCGAGTCAGTGGATTAGGCCCAGGGAATTAATTCAATGATCCCGTGTCGTTCGTCATTTTCGGTGGCACGAGCGTCGTGATTCGCTTCGACAGGGGGGATCAGTCTCTTGGAGAGGTCGTCTCTCCTTCCTGCTGAGCTTATCCGCTGGGATCATTTCTTCGGGCACTTGAAAAATATTTAAGTACTAAAAAAATAAATAACCTAAATTTTCCAAGTTCAATAGAGCATTGTTGAACTTATTGAAGTTGAACCATTGTTGTAATAATATTGAGAGGTGGAAGAGTGTTTGGGCATATTTGAAACTAATATGTTAAAAATTAGAGATTTAGCAGATTCAATGTTACTCGGAGTGTAGGATTCTCTATATTGCACGACCATGGTTTTGTACGAACACCTCTTTCGGTTCGCATTTTCTTTTCGTTCTACGCATTTCTCGTACCCTTTCATATAGACAAAATATTCAGTTCGCCTATGCTTGTTGAAGTCGAATCGGGCTCCTCTGATTTGGAAACCTAATGTGATATACTCAACGCCTCTCCAATTCAAATGAACAGTAATACGGATTAATAGTATATGCATTTATATATATATCGAGTTGCTGGTGAGCTTTAGGGCGGAGGTTCAATCCGTTGACGGTTTGCTGTAGAGATTGTTTCGAAAGACTAGGAGAATTAATGTCGTTTGTGATGTTTAGCCTCTTGCCTCATAAGTCGAACTGCCGGGTGGGATATTTCCGGGTTTTCTCCCATATGATACTCAAATGAGGAGTAGTTGCCTCTAAAAGTCTTCCTGGAACCCACTGCTCTCCTTCTTCGACACGAAGCCAAGTCAGACTTCTACCTACTGGCGCTCGATAATAACAAAAGCTGCCCCCTCCCCTCCTTTCTCTCCTTCCATGAGACCACACAAGTTCTTGGACTTGGTCTAGATGTTGCTGCCTAGCAAGTGGGATAAGAAAATATATATATATATATATATATATATATACATTTGAAAATGCAAAGTTATTTTTTAAAGACTGTGCTTTTCATTTATTTAGTTTTATTGCCTTATCATTTCCTTCAATAAACATATTAGATCCATAAAAACACCGAACGAACTTTAAAAACAGAATAAAAAGTTTTGATGATGGCCAATTTTCATCGCTTTCCTTCCATTTCTGACGCGTGTTATTTCAGCACCGAATCTCCCGCAAAAGAAAACATAGTGTCCGTTTTAAATTGCATTCATTGCAGCCGACGCTTTTCGAAAGCCGTGCTAAATCCCTCCCTCGGATGGGGAAATATTATCGCCTTTTAAAATTCCAGAAGTGTGCTTAGCAGCAGCAGAACGAAATCAGCGGCAACCAGTGGAAAATGAAGATTCAATCGGCATTGTATGCAAAGATCGTTCCGTCGGATTTCAGACAATCAGTCTTCTTACTGTTATGCAAGTCATTTTATCGCGCGGAAGAAAAATTCCCTACCCCTTTTTCTTTTTAACTCTTTTATTCCTTTTTTTCTGTAAGAAAGAAAAAGAACATCTCTCCTGTAAGAAAAATACTTATTTCCAAAGAATAAATATTTCCTTTGAGCAGTTTGTAAACTCCGGGCGCACGAGCTTGCATGAGAAATGTTGGAACTTTTCGCAGTCTTCTTCCGAGAACGAGATCAAGTAATTTTTCTTGTGTTTTTGGTCACGAAAGTACAGCAGTTTTTGTTCCGAGGTTTTGTGTCTTTTTTTGGTTTTCTGCCTGAGAAGTCTACTTGATTTACATCAATAGCTTTAGCCAAAACAGGCATCTCTCACTCTAATTTTTTGTTTCTTACCTTATAGAAAAAGTTAAATGTATTGCTTTTTGTTATTTACCGAATGTGTGTTTTTGCCCATGTTTTCAAGTGAAATAAATTCACGGAATTTAAAATGGGCATAAGAGACAGATGTCAGAAAGTTACAGTATTTTTTTTTCTTTTACAATTTTACATTCAAATATATATATAAATGTAAACTCGTGATATTATTGATTGACTATTTTATGTAATTATAACGATTGCAATTTTTTAATATGGAAACTATTTTTAACTATTATTTAACTATGAAATTTATAACTATTGTAATAATATACTTAATTTTACTGATTCTTAACCATTCTTCATTTTTTGGGACGGCCTGAAGTCAAATTGGCTAGCGCTCTGGCCTTTGGTACCACAAGCTTCAAGTTCGGATCCTGGGGGCATAGATGTTTGTTATTGTTAGAAATTGGAGGGGGGAGAGTGGCTAGAGCTTTGGAACTCGGTACCAAAACTCCTCGGAACTCGGCTTCGGGTTCGAGTCTTGGCGATTCTATGGATGTTTGTAGTGGTTCGGAAATCACTTTAAACCGTACGTCCCAGTCTAATACGACCGTAGAGCATTACAGAGCCCAATCAGACTTTTTCTCACCCGCATCATTTCCAAACTATAAAGAAGCAACTCAGCTCTAGGCACAATGATGTGATGTGGAGTGGTGTGGTGTATTAGTGGTTCGGAATCCACGTTAAACTTTAAGTCACGGTCTAATTAGCTGAAGTGTGCACAAAATGACTGTAGAACGACAAACCAAACCAAACTGAGGACTGTGCTTTTCTATATATTTAGTTTTATTGTTTTACCATTTACTTAAATAAACGCATTAGATCCATGAAGACACCGAACGAACTTCAAGAACAGAATAAACAGTTCAATGATGGTCCATTTTCGTCACTCTCCTTCCATTTCTGACTCGTGTTATTTTAGCACCGAATCTCCCGCAAAAGAAAACATAATGTCCGTTTTAAATTCCATTCATTGCAGCCGACGCTTTTCGAAAGCCTGCTAAATCCCCCTTCGGATGGGGAAATGTTATCGCGTTTTAAAATTCCAGAAAGTGCTTAGCAGCAGCAGAACGAAATCAGTGGCAACCAGGGGGAAATGAAGATTCAATCGGCATTGTATGCAAAGATCGTTCCGTCGGATTTCAGACAATCAGTCTTCTTACTGTTACGCGAGTCATTTTATCGCGCGGAAGAAAAATTTCCTTTCCCTTCTTCTTTTATTTTATTCTTTTATTTATTTTTTTAGAAGTAAGAAGAAGAACATCTCCCCCTCTAAGAAAAATACTTATTTCCAAAGAATAAATATTTTCTTGAGGAGCAGTTTGTAAAATCCGGGTGCATGAGCGCCGTGAGAAATGTTGGAACTTTTCGCAGTCTTCATCCGAGATCAAAGAATTTTTCTTGTGTTTTTGGTCACGAAAGTACAGCAGTTTTTGTTCCGAGGTTTTGTGTCTTTTTTTTTTGGTTTTCTGTGCGAGCAGTCTGCTTGATTTACATCAATTGCTTTAGCCAAAACAGGCATCTCTCTCTCTCTATCTCACTTTTTTGTTTCCTTGTAGAAAAAGGACAGTTAAATGTAATGCTTTTTGTTATTTACCGAATGTGTGTTTTGGCAGTGTTTTCAAGTGAAATAAATTCGAGGGATTTAAAGTGATCATATGCGAGAGATGTCATAAAGTTGCAATATATTCTTTTTTCTTTTACCATTTTATGCTATTATAACTATTGCAATTTTTAACTATTTTTTACTATTATTTAACTATCAAATTTGTAACTATTGTAATGGTATATTTACTTTTACTGATTCTTAGACATTCTTCTTTTCTTTTCGCGGCCTGATGTCCAATTGGCTAGCGCTGTTGGTTTTGGTACCTCAGGTTCCAGAATCGAATCCTGGCGTTGCCATGGTTGTTCGGAATCCACTTTAAACCGTAGGTCCGGTCTAATATGACCGTAGAGCATCACAGAGCCCAATCAGACTTCTCACCCACATCATTCCCAAACTGTAAATAGGCAACTCAGCTCTAGGCATAATGATGTAATGAGGAGTGGTGTGGTGTAGCAGTGGTTCAGAATCTACGTTAAACTGTAGGTCTCGGTCTAATTAGCCTAAAGTATGCACAAAATGATCGTAGAGTGACAAACCAAACCAAACTAAGGACTATGTATTTAGTTTTATTGTCTTATCATTCCCTAAATAAACCCATTAGATCCAGAAAGACACTGAACGGACTTCAAAACAGAATAAACGGTTTTGATAATGGTCAATTTTCATCACTCTCCTTCCATTTCTGACGTGTGTTATTTTAGCACCGAATCTCTTATAAAAGAAAACATAGTGTTCGTTTTAAATTCCATTCATTGCAGTCGACACTTTTCGAAGCACTGCTAAATCCCCCCCTAAAATGGGGAAATGCTATCGCATTTTAAAATTCCAGGAGTGTGCTTAGTAGCAGCAGAACGAAATCAGCGGCAACCAGGGGAAAATGAAGATTCAATCGGCATTGTATGCAAAGATCGTTCAGACAATCAGTCTTGCTGTTACGCGAGTAATTTTTCCTTCCCTTCTTTTTACTCTTTTATTTCTTTTTTGGAAGAAAGAAGAAGAACATCTCCCCCTCTAAGAAAAATTCTTATTTCCAAAGAATAAATATTTTCTTCGAGCAGTTTTGTAAAATCCGGGCGCACGAGCGCCATGAGAAATGTTAAAACTTTTCACAGTCTTCATTCTGTAAGGGAGTTCAGGAATTTTTCTTCTGTTTTTGGTCACAAAAGTACAGCAGTTTTTGTTCCGATGTTCTTTTTTTCTTTTTTGGTTTTCTGTGCGAGCAGTCTACTTGATTTACATCAATTGCTTTAGCCAAAACAGGCATCTCTCTCTCTCTCATTTTTTTGTTTTGTACCTTATAGGAAAAGAAAAGTTAAATGTATTGCTTTTTGTTATTTACGAAAGGGGGTCTTGGCCATGTTTTCAAGTGAAATAAATTCGAGGAATTTAAAATGGGCATATGAGAGAGAGATGGCAGAATGTTACAATATTTTTTTTCTTTTCCTATTTTATATTTAAATATATGAATTAAAATACGTGCTATTATTAATAATTATATGTAGTTATAACCATTGCAATTTTTAACTATTGAAACTAATTTTAACTATTATTTAACTATGATATTTATAACTATTGTAATGATATATTTACTTTTATTGATTCTTAAACATTCTTCTTATTTTTGCTTCCTGATGAACTTCTCACACGCTAGCGCTCTTGAATTTGGTACCGCAGCTTTCATGCTCAAATCCTGGCGGTGGCATAGATGTTTGTTAGTGGTTCGGAATCAGGGAGGCATGATGGTCGAGTGGCTAGCGCTCTGTTACTCGGTAGCACAGTTTTCAGCTTCAAATCCTAGCGGTGGCATAGATGTTTGTAGTGGTTCGGAATTCACTTTAAGCCGCAGTTCCCAGTCTCAAATGACCATAGAGTGTCACAGAGCCCAATCAGACTTCGTCTCACCCACATCATTCCAAAAATGTATAGGGGAACTCAGCACAGTGATATAATAGTAGTGGTTCGGATATAATAGTAGTGGTTCGGAATCCAAGTTAAGCAATAGGTCCCGGTCTAATTAGCCTAAAGTGTGCACATAATGACCATAAAGTGACAAACCAAACCAAACTAAGGACTGTTCTTCTCTATGTATTTAGTTTTATTGTCTTATCATTTCCTTAAATAAACACATTAGATCCATAAAGACACTGAACGAACTTCAAAAACAGAATAAACTGTTTTGATGGTGGTCAATTGACATCACAGCGTGTTATTTTAGCACCGAATCTCCCGCAAAAGAAAACATAGTGTCCGTTTTAAATTCCATTTATTGCAGCCGACGCTTTTTGAAAGCCCTGCTAAATCCCCCCTCGGATGGGGAAATGTTATCGCGTTTTAAAATTCCAGAAGTGTGCTTAGCAGCAGCAGAACGAAATCAGCGGCAACCAGGGGAAAATGAAGATTCAATCGGCATTGTATGCAAAGATCGTTCCCTCGGATTTCAGACAATCAGTCTTACTGCTACGCGAGTAAAAATTTCCTTCCCTTCTTCTTTTATTTAACTCGAAAGAAAAAGAAGAAAAACATCTCGCCCTCTAGAAAAATACTTATTTCCAAAGAATAAATATTTTCTTTGAGCAGTTTGTAAAATCCGGGTGTACGAGAGGCATGAGAAATGTTGGAACTTTTCACAGTCTTCAGTTGAGAAAGGAGATCAAGAAATTTTTCTTGTGTTTTGGGTCACGAAAGTACAGCAGTTTTTGTTCCGAGTTTTTGCGTCATTTTTTGGTTTTTGGTTTTCTGTGTGAGCAGTCTACTTGATTTACATCAATTGCTTTAGCCAAAACAGGCATCTCTTTCTCTCTCTCTTTTTTTTTTTTTTTTTTGTTTCTTATAGAAAAAGAAAAGTTAAATGGAATGCTTTTTGGTATTTACCGAATGTGTTTTTGGCCATGTTTTCAAGTGAAATAAATTCGAGGAATTTAAAATAGGCATATGGCAGAGATGTCAGAAAGTTTCAATATTTTTTTTTCCTTTCCTATTTTTTTCCCCATATATAAATGAAAACTCGTGATATTATTAATAATTATTTTATGTTATTATAACTATTACAAATAATTTTAACTATTATTTAACTATGAAATTTATATCTATTGTAATGGCATATTTACTTTTACTGATTCTTAAACGTTCTCCTTTTTTTGGCGGCCTGATGGCCAAAGCTGTGGTACCAGCCAACGCTCTGGACTTCGGTACCACAGCTTTCAGATTCGAATCCCGGCGGTGGCATAGATGTTTATTAGTGGTTCGGAATCAGGGAGGTATGATGGCCAAGTGGCTAGCGCACTGTTACACGGTACCACAGTTTTCAGCTTCAAATTCTAGCGGTGGCATAGATGTTTGTAGTGGTTCGGAATTCACTTTAAGCCGCGGTTCCCAGTCTCAAATGACCATAGAGTGTCACAGAGCCCAATCAGACTTCGTCTCACCCACATCATTCCAAAAATGTATAGGGGAACTCAGCACAGTGATATAATAGTAGTGGTTCGGATATAATAGTAGTGGTTCGGAATCCACGTTAAGCAATAGGTCCCGGTCTAATTAGCCTAAAGGGTGCACATAATGACCATAGAGTGACAAACCAAACCAGACTAAGGACTGTGCTTTTCTATGTATTTAGTTTTATTGTGTTATCATTTCCTTCAATAAACACATTGGGTTCATAAAGATACAGAACGTACTTTGGAAACAAAATGTACAGTATTGATGATGGCCAATTTCCATCACTTTCCTTCTATTTCTGACGCGTGTTATTTTAGCACCGAATCTCCCTCGGAAGAAAACACATTGTCCGTTTTAAATTCCATTCATTGCAGACGACGCTTTTCGAAGCCCCGCTAAATCCCCCCTCGGATGGGGAAATGTTATCGCTTTTTAAAATTCCAGAAGTGTGCTTAGAACGAAATCAGCGGCAACCAGGGGAAAATGAAGATTCAATCGGCATTGTATGCAAAGATCGTTCCGTCGGATCTGAGACAATCAGTCTTGCTGTTACGCGAGTAATTTTTCCTTCCCTTCTTTTTACTCTTTTATTTCTTTTTTGGAAGAAAGAAGAAGAACATCTCCCCCTCTAGAAAAATACTTATTTCCAAAGAATAAATATTTTCTTTGAGCAGTTTTGTAAAATCCGGGCGCACGAGCGGCTTGAGAAATGTTGGAACTTTTCGCAGTCTTCGTCCTAAAGGAAGATCAAGAAATTTTTCTTCTGTTTTTGGTCACGAAAGTACAGCAGTTTTTGTGTCTTTTTTGGTTTTTGGTTTTCCTGCGAGCAGTTCTACTTGATTTACATCAATTGCTTTAGCCAAAACAGGCATCTCTCACTCACTTTTTTTGTTTCTCTTATAGAAAAAGAAAAGTTAAATGTAATGCTTTTTGTTATTTACCGAATGTGTTTTTGGCCGTGTTTCCAAGTGAAATAAATTCGAGGAATTTAAAAGGGGCATATGAGAGAGATATCATTGGAACTAAATATATTTCCATAAATAATATTTCTTAAAAACTTAAATAGATTTTATATGAAATATGTTTTTTAAAAAATGAGACTTATAATGGATATGTATGTTATTTAAACATTATATATTCACTAATTTGTAATTAATTTAAAAATATAAAAAGTTATAATTACTGTCCGCAAAAAATTTCAACCGAATATTAGTAGTTTAAACTTTTTATTTCAAAAATTCGAAAATTAAACTATTTAATATAAAAAAAAAACATTAAATGTGTAAGATTTAGTTGTTTCATTAATTATCCCTGAATATAAATCTCATTTAGATTTATTATGTATAATTTTTGGATTTATTATGTATACATAAATCCTTAGCTTTTTCTAATTTAATTATAACACGACGTGAATGAGCTTAATGAGATTCCTTTTTTTCTGTACATCGATGCATCTCGTCTCTCACTTATGTATACCACAAGCAGTTTTCCCATATTTGGCAAGTTATGTGGGAGAAAATTGGAAAATCCCAGTAGATACCATGATTATCTATGCGAAATGCTTGTAAACAGTGTCTGCATCACTATGTAGTCTTCTCTTTTCTGGAAACTATCACTACAACAGACATGGAAATGCCACAAAATCATAAATTTTTCTGGTAAGTTCACGTTATTAATAAAGGAGTTTTAATTCTAGGAAACAAAATGAAATTTATAACTATTGCAATATTATATTTACTTTGACTGATCCTTAGTCATTCTTTTTTCTTTTCCCAAATTTTTATATCCCTTTCGCTTCTTCCATGACAATATCCAATAATGTTTTCACATCAAAGTAATATTACTTTTCTTTGTTGAAAACCATCATCTCGTGTATTATGTCAAACTGTATCGCGGAAAAAAGAATTTTTATCTTTAGACTTTAAAGGCTAAAAACAATTTCAACAAAGTAGTTCAAATAAGTGTATTTTGGAGATGATCGAACTACTTATTGCTTTTTCTTTTCTCTAGATGTTGAAAAATATAACAAAGTATAGTGGAGATTCTTATGCATCTAAAAAAAAAATTTTTTTAACTTTCAGCTTTCTTTCTCATTGTTGCAATTTCTTTTGTCATAAATCCATTGTTTTAAGAGCGTTTATTAATATTAGGTTTCTTCTTCATCATTGGTGCAGCAGCCTCATCATAGGCCAAGCCCATCTGCCTGCTGGCATATTTCGAAACATGAGATGTTTTATTTTTACGGGGTAGGGTTGTCAGTCCTAAGCCCAAAAAGCATATCAGACCCGAACCTACGGTTTAAAGTGGATACCTAATCGCTACAAATATCTATGGCACTGTTGGGAATCGAACTCGAAACTTGTGGCACTAAGGGAAAGAGCGCCAGTCACTCAGTCACCAGTTAATGTTAGGTTTGGTAACAAAATATGTTTCGTCATGTTTTAAACAAATTATAAATGTAATTATTAAAATGCATAATTTTTTTTAATTTTTTTGCAAAAATTAAAAGCAGAAAAAGAATATAAATTTTTCAATAAAATAATTATGTACAGTTTTAAAGTTTATATATTTTTATGATTGTGATGATTTTTATGATATATTTTGTTGATTTTTTTATATTTATGAATTTTGTTAGTATACTACATTTATTTATGTACAACAAAATCATAGATTTTGCAATAATTGAAACAATTTATAAATAAAAACATCTTTGAATTGTTTATGTAAAACTTATAAAATACTGGTAAAGAATCCTTTTAACTATTTTTTTACAAATAATTAGGAATAAAAAGTACCATAAATGATTGGAGCTAAAATATATGAAAAGTCTTCTAATTCTAATTAGCAAATTGATCCCATTAAAAATTATAGCTATTAATCATCATTGACAACTAAAGATATTAAAGTTCTTTAATCTTAGTAGTTTAAGTAATTAATATAATTTAATTTAAGTATTTTAAATTTTAAATTTAATTAGTTTAAATTTTAAATTAATTTTAATTTAATATAATTATTTTACATTTTTAAGTAATTAATTTAATAATTAATTTAACTTAACTTCTAATTAGCAAATCAGTTCCATTAAAAATTATAAATTATTAATCATCATTGACAACTAAAGACATTGTTCTTTAAAATTCTAGGCATAAAATAGGTTACCTTTTAAACAAACTAGGGAGTAACGATCTCTTAACATTTGACAGGTTATTCCAGATAATTTAAACGTCATTTCAACGTGACTTCTCTGTTAAAATTTATTTAATTGCAGCATCTAAGGGTTTGACAAGATGCTATACATTTTGTTGTAAATTTTGCAGATTTGTCGGTGAAAACTCTTTTAAAAACCTTGAATTATTCGTGAACTGAATGTTAAGTTAAATTTAATTTTTGAATTTTAATTTTAAGCCATTCGAATATTTTATCCCAGTATCTGTAAAACGATGTTCTTCCTTGCTTTTGATTTTTTTTCTTGAGATTTAAAAGACAGCTATCCATCCGAGGTCATTATATTTTAAAATGTCTTGTCAGATGAACATCTCAATGATATTTATTATGCAAGAAAATAAAAATTTATAAAATAATGCCTTTTTGTAATGTTACTATATACCATTATGTCGGTTTAGGCTGATGAATTGAGATCATAAACGCGTGATAGTTTTTTCAATTATTTTAAAACTGGTTGTTTTTTAAACATTGTTGCACGTACGGTATGGCATGATTTAGGCCAGGAGTGGCCAACCCAAATGATTTTGCGGGCCTCTTTAGAAATGCATCATAACTCGCGAGCCGCATATAAAATTATCTATCCCCCTATTAGATTTAAACTCCCTACAGACGTCTTTTGGGGTGAAAAATTGAAACAGAATGAGTTATTATTATTGCGTTTACTATTATTGTTACATGTAAACCTAGACAATATACTAATAAGGACACTAAACGCACATTGTAAAGAAATATATAACACTAAAAATGAAGTATAAACAATGTAGAAATATAAACGAAATAAAAAAAAATGAAATCATTAAAAAATATTTATTTTACCAGTGCGATATTTGTTCGATATTCAACTCTTTCACTTAGCTTTTGCAAATCGATCACAATTTGGGTATTTGCACATCGTAATGGGTGTTGCGTCTGTTATGTTTGAGCGTGTTTTGTGTTGGGTCAATTTCATTTTCGAAAAAAAACGATTCGCAGGGGTAAGTTGAACCAAAAGCGCTAATAACTTCAATACGAATATGTTTGCCCTGCTGTCAACAATCAACTATGCGTATCTAGGGATGGTCACTTAAAGTGAAACATAAAACCTGTTATATTAGATGTTCCAAAATGGGCGCACATAATCATCATGAGGATATAATTTAATTATTCTGCGAACTCATAAGTGTAAACCCATAAATAAAACAGGCGATATCTGTCCTATATTCGCAAGAATATTGCTTTTAAATCAAAGTTAATTTTTTCTCATAATTTCGACAGTTAATTTTTGAATATAGGGATGCACACATAATGTTTTTTTTTTAATTCATTAAGTTTCACTACTTTGGTCAATATAAAATGAATACATTTTGTAAAAGTGTGATAAATCTCACAGGCCGGAGAAATTTTCAAGGCTGGCAACATGCGTCCCGTGGGTTGGCCACCCCTAGTTTAGGCAATAAATCCTTTGAAGGATATTTTCAAAACCTTCTGGTTTTGTAAAATATTTTAACAAGCAAATTTCTTATATTCTAATTCAAAAATAAACATTCTTAATGAGTTATAACTCATCTTGTTTGCTCTGTTTGATAATCAAGCAAACAAGATAAACTATCATCGAAGTCGTAAATAAACTTGAATGGGTCGTAATTAACTGTAAGATAGCTATAATTTGTATAATGCATAGCTATTGGTTAAAAAAAATTTTAACAATTATAGCTGTAATTAAATGGGTTCCTTAATGGATGCATCTGCATAATTAAAACCCTTATTAATAAAAAAAGCAAATTTCGGCTAGGAAATAAAAATTATTATTGAAATATTTTTATATATTTGCTTGTGCTTTTTATTTATGATCATTATAAATACTGCGATAATTCTTTTTTATTTTAAAAATAATAACAAACTTTTAATTCTTTCTACTGGAATTATGCTCTTATGCGCTTTTATTAATAAATTACGTGGTTATTTAAAGTGCGGTTAAAAAAAATGTTATATTAAGGATTTTCATGAAATATGTAGATGAAATTTCGGCTTTATGTTTTTTTTTTTTTGATTCGTTGTATTAATTTATATTTAAATGTCCATTTATATTATATGCCTTAAATGCTTATTTTATATTTTCAAGCCTTAACAATAACGTAAACAAAAATGTGAATGATTTTTTTAAAATAAATAATTCGTATTTGTCAGTCAGACTTCTACCTACGGGTGCTCCTTCACAACAGAAGCCCATCCTCCCATTCCCTCCTTCCATAAGGATACGACAACAATAATAATAATTATTGCTAATATTATTATCAACACATTTATAAAATATTTCATATTATTCCAATATTTTTTTTATATCAAAAAATAGTTATATGACTGGAAAAAGAATTTTTTTATAGTCTTAAGCCACATTTTACCCATAAAAAATTATATAAAGCAAAACCGTTAGCTGTTTCTGTTTGCCTTTATAAATCGGATAACAGAAATCCTTCCCAAACCTTTTTTTCCCTCTTAGCATTTTTTATTGCGAGTTATATTCAATGCAAACAGCCATAAAGGCTCTTAAAATAATCATAAAAAACAACCCCGCTACCGAAAGTTTGAAGAAGGAAAAAAATATTAATTTAATGTCTGACATACTCTTCTTTTTGTTCTTTATGTTGTTTAACTACTGTTGGTGGCCATCCTTTTTACAGTAATGGCCGTAAAAACCATCAATGTACCTAATTTTATCCTGACGTATGTAAAGTAATGGGAATGATGCTGAGGAGAAGGAAGAACTTTTGGCGAAGCTTTGATCCATAGCCATTTCCAAATGTCTTCTGAAAACACGCCGCCAATCCGAGCGATTACCTACGCCGCTAATATTATGTTACAGTTACGGGAACTCGTTTCAACAAAGGCATTTCGGAACTGCAATTGCTTTCATAGCAGAAGGCCGGCTATAAATCAGTCTCATAAACGGAAAAAAGGAGGGAAAAAAAGTCTTCATTTTCCAGATTCTGCAGAGAGAACTGCCATTTTTTTATATCCTTCCTTCCCCCTGTTTTTATTTATATATCTATTTTTATTTCTGCTAACCTTTGCTCTTCCATAAGAGAGAGAAATCATTTTAAAAATATCGTGGAGAAATCTTTAAAATTAAGTCATATATTTCTACTGCAAACTAAAGATAACTTTGAACGTTTAAAAATAATAATAATAAACAAATTTTAAAACCTTTTTCCACATCGGGTGCTCCTCGTGTTTTTCTTACGTTAATCTTGATGCCATATGCAAGGGTTGCACCGCTGTTACACATTTTGCACTACCCAGGGGGCACGTGTTTCTTGAAGATATGCTACGGACGCGAGTAGCACTACCCTCAACAACGTTCTATGATCCTATTAGACCGGGACCTACGGTTTAAAGTGAATTCGGAACCACTACAAACATCCATAGCACCGCCCAGATTAGAATCCGAAACCTGTGGTAATAACTTTCAGAGCACTAGCCACTCGTCCATCAGGCACCCCACAATAACATTAATAATAATTATTATTCTTAAAATATTTACTAAATATTTTTTCAATATTATTATTGTTTTATATCAAAAAATAAATATGGCTGGGAATGGATTTTTTTTTATTTTTTATTTTGTCTTAAGTCCCATTTTACAGATATAAAATTATATAAAGCAAAACTACTAGATGTTTCTGTTTGCCTTTACAAATCGCATAACAGAAATCCCTCCCAACACTCATTTCAAACATTTTTTTTCCCTCTTAACATTTTTTATTGCAAGTTATATTCAATGCAAACAGTCATAAAGAACTCTTAAAATAATAATAAAAAAAAAAAACCCACGCTACCGAAAGTTTGAAGAGGAAAAAAAATTAATTTAATGTCTGACATACTCTGTTTTTTTTTTTTTCATGTTGTTTAACTACTGTTAGTGGCCATCCTTTTTACAGTAATGGCCGTAAAACCATAAATGTACCTAATTTTATCTCGACGTATGTAAAGTAATGGGACCGACGCTGAGAAGCAGAAGGCAGAACTCTTGGCGATCTTTGATCCATCGCCATTTCCAAATGTCTTCTGAAAACACGCCGCCAATCCCAGCGATTACCTACGCCGCCAATAGTATGTTACAGTTACAGTTACGGGAACTCGTTTCAACAAAGGCATTTCGGAACTGCAATTGCTTTCATAACAGAAGGCCGGCTATAAATCAGTCTTATAAACGAAAAAAGGATGAAAAAAAGTCTCAATTTCTTCTGCTTCTGGATTCTGCCATTTTTTTTATCCTCCCCCCTTTTTTTTTTTTATTTATTTATCTATTTTTATTTCCGCTAACCTTTGCTCTTCCATCTAAATGTAGAAAAAAGAGCAAAAGAGAGAGGGAGTGAGAAAAAAATCATTTTAAAAATATCGTGGTGAAATCTTTAAGATTAAGTCATATATTTCTACTGCAAACTAAAGATAACTTCGAACGGTTTTCGAAAGATAACTTTAAAAATAATAATAATAAAAAAAAGTAAATAAATAAATAAAAAAAACTTTTTTCTACCATCGGGTGGTGCTGGTGTTTTTCTTTACGGTCAACTTCAAAATCGATTTCGCAGTTTTGAAAATGAAAATTTTTTTTCTGTAAGAAAATTAAATTTCCCCCTCTATCTAAACCAACGAGTTGGATATTTTTCTACTGAATCAAGAAAAAAAAATAATAATTCCTGAAAAGTTCTGCAAATGTGGAGAAACTTTTCGTCTTTCATTTATCTGAAATGGATATCTGAGACCATATGTGCGCTGGCATAAAAATTCACTTACTTGCTTCTGCATAAACAGTGGTTTTAATTCGGAATGGATCTGCGCCAGCAAGATAAGCCACAAACACTGATAAAGCATTTTTTTTTAAAAAATAAATGAAACTATGAAAACAGTTTTAATTATACTGCTAAAAAAAATGTATGTTATGTTGAGTAAGTGTAAAAAAATAATAAAATTAAAAGATTTCAACATACTACTGTGCCCAAAAAGAAAGACCAATTATTTTTTTTCAAAAACTTTATTTGTTCTTCCAAATTTATTTCATCGCCTTTAAAGTAATCCTCCGGACACAATGCACTTATGCCAGCGTTTTTCCCAATCTCAATTGCATGCTAAAAAGTCATCGGCAGAGATGGCCTTCAAACCGCGCAGCGATTCATGCTGAATCTCTTCAATCAACTCAAAATGGTGTCCCCGGAGTGGTCTTTTGAGATTAGGGAATAACTAAAAGTCGCACAGTGTGAATAAGGTGGTTGTAGAACGATATGGGTTTCATTTTTGGCGGAAACGTCACGAAGAATCAATTCAGTGTGAGTTGGCGCATTCAGTATTTTCGATACCAATCGAAATTTGATGGTTGAGGCCCAAAATGGAATTGACCGATCCTTTTGCAATTCTAACATTATCAGCAAGGTCTCTAATTGTAAATCGACGGTTTGCAAGCACTAAATCTTTAATTTTTTGGACGTGAGGTTGAGGTTGATGGTCGACCAGCGGGCTCTTCGTCTTCCACGCGTTCTCTGCCTTCTTTGAACTGTTTATACCACTTCTAAAAAATTTTTTCCCGATATAGGAATGCAACATTCTATACGTTTCCGCAAACAAAATTGAATGCAAGTTCTTTGCTGAATTAATTCGGGCATTTCAAAAATTGCCGGAATCAGTTTTAGCGTCTCACAAAGCCAGGCGCAACTCAAACACTAATGAATATTTTGACGTCAAATTTCACACAGATGTCAAGAATAGTGCTAGCAACATAAAAAGAAAAAAATTGAAATTCCATAAGCTCCGGGAATTTTAAATTGAAAATTGGTCTTACTTTTTGGACATAGTAGTACACTGTTGAAAAAATGTTATGTTGAGTAAGTTAAAAGAATTCAACATATTTTTATCCAATAAAACGCAGTCTTCCTTTTAAATTTTTAATAAATTGTGTCCCTCTAAGGACCTTAAAAAAATCCATCCCTCTTAAACACAGCTAAAAAAAATCGTTAAAATTTGCGTTAATGCATTAAATAGTAGGAAAAAATTCTATATAATCTTTTTACAAAAAGATTATGTTTATAATTCCATTGTCTTTTTAAATTTTTGAAAATTCGTAGTATTTATAAGTTGGATTAATTCAATTTTAATATTATTTAAATTCCTGAAATTCTCGTTTCAATTAATAATATTAAAGTTAAATAGAAAATTTAAAAACCATATTTTCTTAAAATAAAAGAAAAGTAACCGAATAAAAATAAAAAATAACTTTTCTTTCCTATATTAAAATGGAAATTCATGGAAATAAAATTCTTAAAGAAAAAGAACTGTTAACGCTTTAAAAATAATAAATTTCATTTGTTATTTTATTTTTAATGAGCAAAATTCAGATTGGTGATTTTCTGTTACATGGTGAACAAAAATTGAACTAGACACACATTGGTTTTAAAATAAATTATTTCCTAAAAACAATACAGTAGTGTACTTTAATAATTTAATACTTTATTAATATCAGTTATTAATAAAAATTTCTACAAAATTTATTTTTAAAATTTATTTATTATAAAGCCCGACTCGTAGCTCAGTGGCATCGTGCGCCGTTGATGAGCATTAGGTCTGAGGTTCAATCCACTGGAGTTTGATGTAGACACTGTTTCAAAAAACGAGTAGACTCGACGTTGCTTGTGATGTTCAGCCTCTTGCCTCGATAGTCAGACTACATGGGGGGAGTTTGTCCGGGTTTTCTGCCATACGATACAATAGTTTCCCTTAAATGTCCTTCCGGAAGATACTGCCCTTCTTCAGCGATTCGGAGCCAAAATCAGTCAAACTTCTACCTATGGGTGTTCCATCACAACACAAGTTGCCCCTTCCCTTCCATCCATGACGGCCTGATGGCCAATTGGTTAGTGCTCTGGCTTTTGGTATCACAGGCTTCAGGCAATGGCATGGATGTTTGTTAGTATTTCGGAACCTACTTTAAACGGTAGATCCCTGTCTAGCCCAAAGTGTGCAAAAAAAAAAAAAAAAAAAAAAAAAAAAAAAAAAAAAATGACCGTAGAGCTACAAACCAAACTTCCAACCGGGAGCAGATTTCTCATGGGATGTCCGTCCTGCACTGCAGGACACTGAAGATTAGACACAACTTATTATAAAAATGATAATATATTAAAAGTTCTTTAAAACGGGTATATGTATAAAAATAAGTTCTGATAAGATAATAATTATCAGGACACTATAATGCATATACAATAAAATAAATCATGTTTTAAATAATTAAATGACGATCTCTGTAAAATAAATTAAAAATTTATAACTTATAAAATTTTTTCATCTTGGTTAAAATGAATAAGCGTTGTGGTACGTATTTTTAAAAATTTATCAGAAAACTTCAAGTAAATCTATGGAAAAAGCATACTCAAACAACAGCAAAAGCATATATATATACGACTTACTCCCAAATAAAAATTCATAGTTTTTCGTTACCGCGTCTAGTACTATAAGACCTTCTTCTCAAAGAATGTGTATATATTTATATCGGTAGAAAGATATTTATTTCCAGTGATATACGGCGGCCAAGAAAAGACGAAGGTGTCCGGGGAATTTTCTTTTGACATTCTACTTTTACTTCCCTGTTACAGTTGGGGGGTTACTATTTGGACATTCTTTTTTTTTCTTCCTTCAACCTCTAGCACTACTTTATGAAATTCCTCGCCTTCTGTCACCTGCGGACGAGACCTTTTCTTTCTTTTTTGTGCTTCAATTTCGGCGATAGATCTTCTTCAAAACTCCCACTCGAAGAATGTTATCCCTTGCTGGAATATTTCATAAGTTGGAGATCGTGGCTGGAGGTCCAAGCACCTGACATCGAGGATGTCTCCTTTTTTTTTGTGTCTTTTTTTTCTTTTCTTCCATGACTGATATCTTAAAGATAAATTTCTTGCTTTCAGTCATCCAGCGCCGATAAGAAAGTTGTACAATAAAAAGATGTTGCCGGTATCGTCTCATCCGATGATGTATTGTCGAGTTTCTAATAATAGTTTTATTTTGTTTCTTCAGGGACATTGATATATATGTGAACGATTTTTTTTTTTTTTAATCAAAATTATTATGTTTGAAAGAAAAGTTCAAAATTTGCTGGAGAATTATTTACAATAAATCTTCTCAGATATAAAAACAAAGAACTATTTATTTTTAAGAAAGAAAGTTGTGCAATAAAAGATGTTGCCGGTATCGTCTCATCCGATGATGTATTGTCGAGTTTCTAATAATAGTTTTATTTTGTTTCTTCAGGGACATTGACATATATGTGAACGATTAGTTTTTTTTTTAATCAAAATTATTATGTTTGAAAGAAAAGTTCAAAATTTGCTGGAGAATTATTTACAATAAATCTTCTCAGATATAAAAACAAAGAACTATTTATTTTAAGAAAGAAAGTTGTGCAATAAAAGATGTTGCCGGTATCGTCTCATCCGATGATGTATTGTCGAGTTTCTAATAATAGTTTTATTTTGTTTCTTCAGGGACATTGACATATATGTGAACGATTAGTTTTTTTTTTAATCAAAATTATTATGTTTGAAAGAAAAGTTCAAAATTTGCTGGAGAATTATTTACAATAAATCTTCTCAGATATAAAAACAAAGAACTATTTATTTTAAGAAAGAAAGTTGTGCAATAAAAGATGTTGCCGGTATCGTCTCATCCGATGATGTATTGTCGAGTTTCTAATAATAGTTTTATTTTGTTTCTTCAGGGACATTGACATATATGTGAACGATTAGTTTTTTTTTTTAATCAAAATTATTATGTTTGAAAGAAAAGTTCAAAATTTGCTGGAGAATTATTTACAATAAATCTTCTCAGATATAAAAACAAAGAACTATTTATTTTAAGAAAGAAAGTTGTGCAATAAAAGATGTTGCCGGTATCGTCTCATCCGATGATGTATTGTCGAGTTTCTAATAATAGTTTTATTTTGTTTCTTCAGGGACATTGACATATATGTGAACGATTAGTTTGTTTTTTTAATCAAAATTATTATGTTTGAAAGAAAAGTTCAAAATTTGCTGGAGAATTATTTACAATAAATCTTCTCAGATATAAAAACAAAGAACTATTTATTTTAAGAAAGAAAGTTGTACAATAAAAAGATGTTGCCGGTATCGTCTCATCCGATGATGTATTGTCGAGTTTCTAATAATAGTTTTATTTTGTTTCTTCAGGGACATTGACATATATGTGAACGATTAGTTTTTTTTTTTAATCAAAATTATTATGTTTGAAAGAAAAGTTCAAAATTTGCTGGAGAATTATTTACAATAAATCTTCTCAGATATAAAAACAAAGAACTATTTATTTTAAGAAAGAAAGTTGTGCAATAAAAGATGTTGCCGGTATCGTCTCATCCGATGATGTATTGTCGAGTTTCTAATAATAGTTTTATTTTGTTTCTTCAGGGACATTGACATATATGTGAACGATTAGTTTTTTTTTTAATCAAAATTATTATGTTTGAAAGAAAAGTTCAAAATTTGCTGGAGAATTATTTACAATAAATCTTCTCAGATATAAAAACAAAGAACTATTTATTTTAAGAAAGAAAGTTGTGCAATAAAAGATGTTGCCGGTATCGTCTCATCCGATGATGTATTGTCGAGTTTCTAATAATAGTTTTATTTTGTTTCTTCAGGGACATTGACATATATGTGAACGATTAGTTTTTTTTTTTTTTTTAATCAAAATTATTATGTTTGAAAGAAAAGTTCAAAATTTGCTGGAGAATTATTTACAATAAATCTTCTCAGATATAAAAACAAAGAACTATTTATTTTAAGAAAGAAAGTTGTGCAATAAAAAAAGATGTTGCCGGTATCGTCTCATCCGATGATGTATTGTCGAGTTTCTAATAATAATAGTTTTATTTTGTTTCTTCAGGGACATTGACATATATGTGAACGATTAGTTTGTTTTTTTAATCAAAATTATTATGTTTGAAAGAAAAGTTCAAAATTTGCTGGAGAATTATTTACAATAAATCTTCTCAGATATAAAAACAAAGAACTATTTATTTTAAGAAAGAAAGTTGTGCAATAAAAGATGTTGCCGGTATCGTCTCATCCGATGATGTATTGTCGAGTTTCTAATAATAGTTTTATTTTGTTTCTTCAGGGACATTGACATATATGTGAACGATTAGTTTTTTTTTAATCAAAATTATTATGTTTGAAAGAAAAGTTCAAAATTTGCTGGAGAATTATTTACAATAAATCTTCTCAGATATAAAAACAAAGAACTATTTATTTTAAGAAAGAAAGTTGTGCAATAAAAGATGTTGCCGGTATCGTCTCATCCGATGATGTATTGTCGAGTTTCTAATAATAGTTTTATTTTGTTTCTTCAGGGACATTGACATATATGTGAACGATTAGTTTTTTTTTTTAATCAAAATTATTATGTTTGAAAGAAAAGTTCAAAATTTGCTGGAGAATTATTTACAATAAATCTTCTCAGATATAAAAACAAAGAACTATTTATTTTAAGAAAGAAAGTTGTGCAATAAAAGATGTTGCCGGTATCGTCTCATCCGATGATGTATTGTCGAGTTTCTAATAATAGTTTTTATTTTGTTTCTTCAGGGACATTGACATATATGTGAACGATTAGTTTTTTTTAATCAAAATTATTATGTTTGAAAGAAAAGTTCAAAATTTGCTGGAGAATTATTTACAATAAATCTTCTCAGATATAAAAACAAAGAACTATTTATTTTAAGAAAGAAAGTTGTGCAATAAAAGATGTTGCCGGTATCGTCTCATCCGATGATGTATTGTCGAGTTTCTAATAATAGTTTTATTTTGTTTCTTCAGGGACATTGACATATATGTGAACGATTAGTTTGTTTTTTTTTAATCAAAATTATTATGTTTGAAAGAAAAGTTCAAAATTTGCTGGAGAATTATTTACAATAAATCTTCTCAGATATAAAAACAAAGAACTATTTATTTTAAGAAAGAAAGTTGTGCAATAAAAGATGTTGCCGGTATCGTCTCATCCGATGATGTATTGTCGAGTTTCTAATAATAGTTTTATTTTGTTTCTTCAGGGACATTGACATATATGTGAACGATTAGTTTTTTTTTTTTAATCAAAATTATTATGTTTGAAAGAAAAGTTCAAAATTTGCTGGAGAATTATTTACAATAAATCTTCTCAGATATAAAAACAAAGAACTATTTATTTTAAGAAAGAAAGTTGTGCAATAAAAGATGTTGCCGGTATCGTCTCATCCGATGATGTATTGTCGAGTTTCTAATAATAGTTTTATTTTGTTTCTTCAGGGACATTGACATATATGTGAACGATTAGTTTTTTTTTTTTAATCAAAATTATTATGTTTGAAAGAAAAGTTCAAAATTTGCTGGAGAATTATTTACAATAAATCTTCTCAGATATAAAAACAAAGAACTATTTATTTTAAGAAAGAAAGTTGTGCAATAAAAGATGTTGCCGGTATCGTCTCATCCGATGATGTATTGTCGAGTTTCTAATAATAGTTTTATTTTGTTTCTTCAGGGACATTGACATATATGTGAACGATTAGTTTTTTTTTTTAATCAAAATTATTATGTTTGAAAGAAAAGTTCAAAATTTGCTGGAGAATTATTTACAATAAATCTTCTCAGATATAAAAACAAAGAACTATTTATTTTAAGAAAGAAAGTTGTGCAATAAAAGATGTTGCCGGTATCGTCTCATCCGATGATGTATTGTCGAGTTTCTAATAATAGTTTTATTTTGTTTCTTCAGGGACATTGACATATATGTGAACGATTAGTTTTTTTTTTTTTTTTTTTTTTAATCAAAATTATTATGTTTGAAAGAAAAGTTCAAAATTTGCTGGAGAATTATTTACAATAAATCTTCTCAGATATAAAAACAAAGAACTATTTATTTTAAGAAAGAAAGTTGTGCAATAAAAGATGTTGCCGGTATCGTCTCATCCGATGATGTATTGTCGAGTTTCTAATAATAGTTTTATTTTGTTTCTTCAGGGACATTGACATATATGTGAACGATTAGTTTGTTTTTTTTTAATCAAAATTATTATGTTTGAAAGAAAAGTTCAAAATTTGCTGGAGAATTATTTACAATAAATCTTCTCAGATTTAAAAACAAAGAACTATTTATTTTAAGAAAGAAAGTTGTGCAATAAAAGATGTTGCCGGTATCGTCTCATCCGATGATGTATTGTTGAGTGCGATGATGTCCGATGATTTAATTTTTTTCTTCAGAGACACTGACACATAAGTGAAAGATTAGTTTTTTATTTTAATCAAAACTATAATTGCGGGAGAACTATTTACAACAAATCTTCTCAGATATGAAAACAAAGAACTCGTTATTTTATTCTGCGTAGTAAAGAGGCCTGATGGCCAATTGACTATCAAGCCTCTTTACTACTTAGCACTCTGGCCTTTGGTTCCACGGGCTTCAAGTTCTATTCCTATCGGGGGCATCGATATTTGTTACACGTTAAGCAGTAGGCCTCGGTCTAATTAGCCCAAAGTGTCCAAAAAAATGACCGCAGAGTGACAAAACAAACTCAAGCCTGATAGCCTAGTGACTGGCGCTCGATGCCACAGATTTCGGGTTCGAGAAGTAAAATTAGTAGCGGCCTGATGGCCAATTGACTAGCGCTCTAGCCTTTAATACCACAGGCTTCAGGTTCTAATCTTGGCGGTGGCAAGGATGTTTGTGAGTGGTTCGAAATCCACGTGAAACTGTAGGTCCCGGTCTAATTAGTCTTAAGTGTACACACAATGTCCGTAGAGCGACAAACCAAATATACATAATAAAATCGACTTGTCATGCAACCTTTTCATTAGCACTGGTGAATGTATAAATTTCTTTTAAATAAAATTATTATAATTTTTTTTTTTTTAAATTAGAATTTTCGGGATATAACTATTTATTACTACATCGCAATTATTACTACATCAATGAAAGTGAAAAAATTCTTCGCATGTTAGCATTAAATCATTTCCCATAATATGACCTCTTAGAAATTGTGTTAGATTAAAAAAGCCTCTATCCTAAAATACTGATAATGAATTTGTAAAAAAATATTCTCTACATTTGCAAAAAATCAATAAAATTTAATGTTAAGATCATATAAAATTTTTCTGATCATTTATCTCGACTTTTTTAGCGATCTATCATAAAAAATTAAATAGTAGTATAAGTATGAGTAACTCAGTATTATTTTTTGCCTAACAATTTCTAGCTTATTGAATTTATTTCGATGTAAAATTAATCAAAAGTAAAGAAACAGAAATTAATTATTTTTCTCTTGCCGTAAAAAAAAATTCATTCCTGAAATCGCTTAAAAAGTTTTTGCGAATAAATTCGTTTTAGAATATTTTTAGTAAACTATTGGATGCTTCTATTATATCATTTGTCACGTTTTGGCATAAATCACTTTTATGTACAAGTATTGTTTTTTATTTCTTTTATGGTATATAATAAAAAATTTGTTTCACAATGATAAAAAAAAATGCTTTAAATTTTAAAAGTAATTTGTAATATAGCACTTTTATTTTATATGGAAAAGTTAAATATTATAACAGGGCATGATACACGTTTGAAAATTTTTAGCATTAATTGTTCAAATATGTTTTAGTGAAACTTAGTAAAATTATTCTCATATTTTCTTAATATTTTTATAATTAATTAAAAAAGTATGTCATTTATATTTCTTAAGAAAGAGTTTTTTTAAGTAAAACAATAAAACATTATTAACTTTAAATATATCTTCATTAAATAATTATTTCGTATTCGACTTTTAATCTTTCTTTTATTATTATTAATTAAATTGTTTTATCTCATCTTCAATTTATATACTCAGTCTAATTGTTTTTTTAATATGTATACATTTTAAATTTTGAATGTATGTAATAAAAGCAGCTTATATTAAATGCAAATCTATACGTTTAAATTTATTATCACCTTAATGCTATTAACAATAATCGATACATGCATAAATTTTGTTCTGTAGACAGAAATCAAAATAAATTCTAAAAGATAGATACTTTTTACTATAAATTAAAAGGAATACAAACGCACCCAAACAAATATTTAATTTTATCTTAATATCGATTTATTGCCCTTCTTCGTTTTGGAAGAAATAAAGAAAAATTGAACAATAATTTATTCATAAGATCTCAAATTTTGTTACATGATAAATCCTACCCATACATGAATTTATATTCATGTAAGCGGAAAACAATTGATAAAAGATTTTTTTTTTTATTTGCTAACGTATAGAATCTTCTGATGTACGAAATTGATATCTAAATTTTACATTGGCTGTCTAAAACTTATTGGCTTTTTATTTCTTTGGTGATTTTTTTTAATATTAAAATTGAAACATTGCTTTAATTAAACTTACGAAAGGATTCCATAAAAAATATATTTCGAAAACTTTTTATGAATAATTCATTATTATACAAATTTATCGTGTAATATTAAATGAATATTCATAAAAGTATTAATTAGTTTTCCTGTCATTGCTTTCTATTGTCATTTTAAGTAGATGAAAATATTAAATCGTATAAAAAAATTTCTCTGTTATAAAAGTAGTTAGTGAAACTATTTTCTGATAAGTTTTTTAATCAATGAAACTTCCACCCTTTGATTATTTTTTTTTTATTTCCGATAAAATATTTATATAAAGATTTCACAAAAGCAAATTCTTTTCCGTGCAAAGTTTAATGACAAAATAAAGAGTTTTATATTAAAACTACTGAGAATATATATAAAATAATAACGCCCCATACTATTAAATATTTTAATAGACTAAAAATAACTGTTCAATCTATTGTTCCTTTTTTATTTTTCTATTTGTTTCCTGTTTTTTTAATAACACTTTTTTTTAAATCGTGTTTATTCACGGGTTTATTTTGTTTACTCAAGGTATCTTTGTTTTTGTAATTATTAATTATGGCTTTTATAAAAACAATCATTGATAATTTATAATATATAGTAGAATCAAAAAATACTCATAATCCACAATTAAACTGGCAATACTTCTGCTGTAAAAAAAAAATGTTTTGTCCGAAACAATTTTTGCTTGAATGAAATTTTGCGCCAATGAAGAAGAAGATTACTCGTTATATTGTTTTTATATTCCTTCTATGAATTTATCTATAGAATTTTAACATCCATTTTGCAAATAAATTAATTGGCACTATTTCATCCATTGGAAATTGTACCTGATTATCAAATTTTCATGAAAGTAACTTTCATGAAAATTTGATAGTTATCAGGTAGAGTTTCCAATCATTCTCATTTGCTTTTTTTGCCATTTCTTATAGTTTTTAAAAATAATACTACAATTATAAAATACTTGAATAAAAATGATGCAAAAGTAGTATTATCATAAAAATGCATTGGAAAATATCTCTACTTTAATTCGTGCATTAGTATGTGATAAGCTTATGAAATACTAGGAAAATAAGAAGCAATTTTAAAATAAAAATTTTCCTGTAACTGTTATTATTTAACTATTCATACTTCATCAATGTTCATTTAAAAAAATTAAGTCATTAATATAAAATTAGCTAATAGTTCAATAAGAATTGCAAACCGTAATTCCTCATGGCTTATTTTCAGTTTTTAATTTCAGTAGTGTTAACAGATCTTATTTTAAACAGATCTTAATATACACTGAAGTGACAAAAGTCATGGGATACCTCTTAATATCGTGTCGGCCCTCCTTTCGCCCGGTGAAGTGCAGCAACTCGACGTGGCATGGACTCAACAAGTCGTTGGAAGTCTTCTGCAGGAATATTGAGCCATGCTGTCTCGATAGACGTCCATAATTGTGAAAGCATTGATGGTGCAGGATTTTGGGCATGAACAGACCTCTCGATGATGTCCCATAAATGCTCGATGGAATTCATGTCGGGCGATCTAGGTGGCCAGATCATTCGTTGGAATTGTCCAGAATGTTCTTCAAACCAATCGCGAACAGTTGTGGCCCGGTGACATGGCGCATTGTCATCCATAAAAATCCCATCGTTGTTTGGGTACATGAAGTCCATGAATGGCTGCAAGTGATCTCCAAGTAGCTGAGCATAAGCATTTCCAGTCCATGCCATGAAAAAACAGCCCACACCATTACGGAGCCACCACCAGCTTGAACAGTGCCTTGCTGACAGTTTGGGACCATGGCTTCGTGGGCTCTGCGCCACACTCGAACCCTACCATCAGCTCTTACAAACTGAAATCGTGACTCATCGGACCAGGCCACGATTTTCCATTCATCTAGAGACCAACCGATATGCTCACGTGCCCACGAGAGTCGCTGCAAGCGATGTCGTTCTGTCAGTAAAGGCACTCGAGTCGGTCTTCTGCTGGAATAGCCCAAGAAAGCCAAATTTCTCCGCACAGTTCTAACAGACAAGTCCTTTGTACGTCCCACATTGATTTCTGCGGTTATTTGACGCAGTGTTGCTTGTCTGTTAGAATTTACGACTCTTTGCAGATGTCGCCGGTCTCGGTCGTTAAGTGCAGGCGGTCGACCACTGCGCTGTCCATGGTGGGATGTTATGCCTGAAATTTCATACTCTCGGCACACTCTTGACACAGTGGATCTGGGAATGTTGAATTCCCTAACGATTTCCGAAATGGCATGACCCATGCGTCTAGCTCCAACTAACATTCCGCGTTCAAAGTCTGTTAATTCCCGTCGTGCGGTCATCATCACGTCAAAACCTGTTCACATGAATAACTTGAACAGAAATGAAAGCTCTGCGCATTTATACCTGTTCTACGCGATGCTACTGCCATCTGAAAATTTGCATATTTCTATCCCATGACTTTTGTCACTTCAGTGTATATTAAACAGATCTCTATTTTAAACAGATCTTAATGTATAACAGATCTTATTTCTTTTTTTATCAGATTTTAAAATTTATATTTGTTTGTTTCATGTAACTCTGTAAAATTCACTAAAATATTATGTGCACTAAATCTAAGAAAAATAGATAATAATTAATTTTTTTCTCTATTTCAGCCCAAACGTATGTAATCGAGGAAATAAAAGCAATTGCTGTCCAGGTTGGACTAAAAGAGGTGGATACAGTGGGCTCTGTATAGTTCGTGAGTATATAAATCATTCTTAATATTTTTTAACACATTGAAATAAAATAAAGTATTTCATTTAAAAACAAGACTTATTTAAAACTTTTGTATGGTTTTCTTCTCGTTGAGTTTTAAAAGACACTTCTTTTTACAGAAATATGTGTTGTCCTGTTAATATTAACTACGATAATGTTTTGATTTATTCATATAGAATAAACAGAAATGAAAAAACAGGTAATTGAATTGGATCATAATTTCACCAAATGTCAAGATTAACATCCTATATGCCATTCTGTAATTATATTGAAAATAAATCTGTCAAAATTGGAATGAAGCTGATACCAAAACCTTCTTTTTTTCAATATTTTACTTTTAATAATTTTTATTTTGAAGTTCAAATCAATCACCTCGTGTTTTACAAAGTTTTTCTCGAAGTTTATTAGGTGCAAGTTTGAAACAACAATGTACGGAAAACAAATTACATCAAACAAAATTATTAAAAAGTGTTCACAGAAAAGTATTAACACGAGCATAGGCAAAAAAAAAAAAAAAATCAGGATAGAAAATTATTTTAAATAAATTCGCTCGTAACAAAATCGTGAAAAGGAACCAACCTTTCAATGAAATTGATAAGGTTAGAACAAAACTGAAGGCCAGGAAATAAATTGGAATTTTTCATTTTGTTTTAACAAGTTTTTTTTCAGCTGAGATTTTAGATAAATTTCCAGTTACGTAACTTTTTAACAATTAATTCCTTTTTATTTTTTAATAAGGAAATATTTAGCAAATATTTGGATATTAATAATATGAGTTTATCCATTATGTATTAACTAAAAAAGGAATCTATTTTTAATAATTTAATAGCTTTCATTTATTTCATAGTTTCCATATTTCCATATTTTTTATGTGACATCTCAAAACGGTCAACCTACACAATATTTTCCCCTTAAAGTTCTTCGGACAATCTATTTTATCTCCTTAAAATTATTTTACGTTAAAACAATAATAATAAATTGTTTTTATGCATTTGAGTTTTCGATTAGTTTATTTTTTATTCTGTTAATTTTATTTTATGCTAAAGAAAATAAGATCCTATTTCTCTCTCATTCTCTCTGAAACAAAATGATAAATATGAGACAGATACTGCTATGTAATGTGTTAAATTGTACCAAAAGGTTTAAACTTTAAAGAACTTATTAAATACTTAGCACTGATTATTTAGAAATAGTAATAGCACACGGGTCTGATTACTAGGTGAATAGCGGTCTGGAGCTCGGTACCACGGTTCGGATTCGAGTAAATTTATTTTTCTTTAAAAAAAAAAAAAAAACTATGTTAAGAAATTTATGGGAGAAAAGCAAAATTCTAATGTAAAAAATGTTTACACGTTAATGAAAATTTCACATACAACAAAGAAATCAACCAACAAAAGTAAAAACTTTAATTTTCATGAAAAAGATGTTTAATTTCTATAAAAGGATACGAAAGAATATTTATATTTATTTATTATATTCAAAGGATATTTATTTATATATATCGATTATAAAAAGTATATTTTATTATTTAGTTATATATATTATATGTAACTTTTTTATTAATTTTATAATAGGATGTATTACTTTAATTTTCATAAAAGGATATTTTATATGTTAAAAGCAGGCAGGTATCTAGAAAGCTTAAATCATACAGTGTGTTGCTATTTGTACAATATTTTTAACGAATTAATAGACAGTGTAAGAAATTCAACAGCAAATAAATATGCATTACAATGCAAATTAAATTATACTGGAAAAATTAAATACTTTTTTTAAAAAAATCTAAAAATTCACAACTTGGAAATATCAATTTTATACTCTAAAAACATTTTTAAAAATTACGCAATTTTTCACATTAATTTTCAAGTTTCAATATATGTATGTGTGCATGTGTGTGTGCCAGGACCAATAGCTAGGATTTGGTTTCGACTTTATTTTCTCGTTTAATAAAAATAGTAAATATAGTAAAATAGATGAATATAGTTTATGAATAATGATAAAATAATAATGACGAATAATAGTAAAACAGATAAATCTTTTACATTTCATCTAAACAATTCCGAGTTTTAATATTTTCTGGCTTCTAAGATGAGTGGTGTAGCACGAGGTTATTGAATCTCTGTAATCAGGAACTCGTGTCAGAAACTTTACAGAAATTATTGAGCAGGAAAGCATTTGCGAGCTCCGTAAATCGAAATTCCACCCTATTTCCAAGAGTAAATGGGATAGATACACATCTTGTTTTTATGGCTATAATAAATTTGCCTGCCTCACGGCGTCCTCATGGTTCCCATAGTTTAAATATTTATGTCGAAAACACTTATTAAATCACAATATCTAAATTTAAAATAAACTAAATTTTATATTGGTGGTAGTAAAAATAAAAATAAATATATTATAGATTTCACAGCATGTAACTGCACTTTCTATTAAAATTTATTTATTTTATTAGGTTTAAATATCGAGCAATAGTTATTTGCTCCCAAGAAAAGCAACAATGTTATAAATCTAAATTATGTTAAATATATTATTTCTTTGGGACCTGATGACCGAGTGACTGGCACTCGGTGCCACAGGTTTTGAGCTCGAGCTACCAGTAGTGCCATGAATGCTTATAGTAGTTCTGAATCCGCATATCCCTGTCTAATATGACTGTTGGACATAGGGCTGATCTACCCTACCCCGTAAAAAAAAAAAAAAAACATCTTCTGTCTTGACATCTGCCACTAAGCAAACGGCTTTGGCTCACTATGGGGTTGTTACGTCAATGAAGGAGATATTATTCCTTTACAATAAAAGTTATACACTGAAGTGACAAAAGTCATGGGATACCTCTTAATATCGTGTCGGCCCTCCTTTCGCCCGGCGAAGTGCAGCAACTCGACGTGGCATGGACTCAACATGACGTTGGAAGTCTTCTGCAGGAATATTGAGCCATGCTGCCTTGGTAGACGTCCATAATTGTGAAAGCGTTGATGGTGCAGGATTTTGGGCACGAACTGACCTCTCGATGATGTCCCATAAATGCTCGATGGGATTCATGTCGGGCGATCTAGGTGGCCAGATCATTCGTTGGAATTGTCCAGAATGTTCTTCAAACCAATCGCGAACAGTTGTGGCCCGGTGACATGGCGCATTGTCATCCATAAAAATCCCATCGTTGTTTGGGTACATGAAGTCCATGAATTGCTGCAAGTGATCTCCAAGTAACTGAACATAAGCATTTCCAGTCAATGTTCGGTCCAGTCGCACCAGAGGACCAAGTCCATGCCATGAAAAAACAGCCCACACCATTACGGAGCCACCACCAGCTTGAACAGTGCCTTGCTGACAGTTTGGGTCCATGGCTTCGTGGGGTCTCCGCCACACTCGAACCCTACCATCAGCTCTTACCAGCTGAAATCGTGACTCATCGGACCAGGCCACGGTTTTCCATTCATCTAGGGACCAACCGATATGTTCACGTGCCCACGAGAGTCGCTGCAAGCGATGTCGTTCTGTCAGTAAAGGCACTCGAGTCGGTCTTCTGCTGGAATAGCCCAAGAAAGCGAAATTTCTCCGCACAGTTCTAACAGACAAGTCCCTTGTACGTCCCACATTGATTTCTGCGGTTATTTGACTTAGTGTTGCTTGTCTGTTAGAATTTACGACTCTTTGCAGACGTCGCCGGTCTCGGTCGTTATGTGCAGGCGGTCGACCACTGCGCTGTCCATGGTGGGATGTTATGCCTGAAATTTCATACTCTCGGCACACTCTTGACACAGTGGATCTGGGAATGTGGAATTCCCTAACGATTTCCGAAATGGCATGACCCATGCGTCTAGCTCCAACTAACATTCCGCGTTCAAAGTCTGTTAATTCCCGTCGTGCGGTCATCATCACGTCAAAACCTGTTCACATGAATAACTTGAACAGAAATGAAAGCTCTACGAAAGCACTGCGCATTTATACCTGTTCTACGCGATGCTACTGCCATCTGAAAATTTGCATATTGCTATCCCATGACTTTTGTCACTTCAGTGTATAACAACAGCCGTAGTCCATAGGCTATGTAGTACCAAAATCGGAAGCTCCAGTTTGAAAGTTGTGAATTTATATAAAGGACAAACAAGCAGATTTTTTAAATTATAAATTAGATTTAATTAAAAAAATAATATTGTATGAAATGAAATGCGTGAAAAAATTGAAATGAAAAGTATATAAAACTTAAATATTCAAAAGTGTCATTTAAACTAATCTGCAAATAAATGAAAGGCTTTATTCTATGATAATCAGAAAATAGTAGCAATTTTTAGAATTCAGCGTATTTAATATTATCTGTAAGTTCATTTTATTATCAAAAATTGGACTTCAACTTTTGTTATATTTAGCTTGCTGAGCTTCTGAAAAAGAATTAAGAATACTAAAATTGACGATCGGCAAATGAGCTACTGCAAAATTTCTCATGTGTGTGCCACGAAGCGCGATAATTCTGCCCTTCTTTTGGGTTCAAGCTGAACAGCGAAGGGGACGACTTTCCAAATGTCGCCTACAGGAATTACACACTTGAAGGCTTCCTGCGCACTGGCATACTTTTTTGTTGATTAATTAGTTGCTGTACTAAAACGTTTCTTTACTTCCAGTTAAGCGCGCATTAGATGATTAAATGGTTGCCACACAACTTAGTCAGCCAAGAAAAGAGAGGAAGAAATAGGATACTAAGTTCCAGTCGTGAAAAGCAAATAGTCAACTAAATAATCACTCGTGCATGAGAACGAACTTGAATGTGTACATTTGATCCCTACGGATGACGTATTAAACAAATTCGTACATATAGTGCACAACATCAATGAAAAATTTAAAAAATACACTGAAGTGACAAAAGTCATGGGATACCTCTTAATATCGTGTCGGCTCTCCTTTCGCCCGGCGAAGTGCAGCAACTCGACGTGGCATGGACTCAACATGACGTTGGAAGTCTTCTGCAGGAATATTGAGCCATGCTGCCTTGGTAGACGTCCATAATTGTGAAAGCGTTGATGGTGCAGGATTTTGGGCACGAACTGACCTCTCGATGATGTCCCATAAATGCTCGATGGGATTCATGTCGGGCGATCTAGGTGGCCAGATCATTCGTTGGAATTGTCCAGAATGTTCTTCAAACCAATCGCGAACAGTTGTGGCCCGGTGACATGGCGCATTGTCATCCATAAAAATCTCATCGTTGTTTGGGTACATGAAGTCCATGAATTGCTGCAAGTGATCTCCAAGTAACTGAACATAAGCATTTCCAGTCAATGTTCGGTCCAGTCGCACCAGAGGACCAAGTCCATGCCATGAAAAAACAGCCCACACCATTACGGAGCCACCACCAGCTTGAACAGTGCCTTGCTGACAGTTTGGGTCCATGGCTTCGTGGGGTCTCCGCCACACTCGAACCCTACCATCAGCTCTTACCAGCTGAAATCGTGACTCATCGGACCAGGCCACGGTTTTCCATTCATCTAGGGACCAACCGATATGTTCACGTGCCCACGAGAGTCGCTGCAAGCGATGTCGTTCTGTCAGTAAAGGCACTCGAGTCGGTCTTCTGCTGGAATAGCCCAAGAAAGCGAAATTTCTCCGCACAGTTCTAACAGACAAGTCCCTTGTACGTCCCACATTGATTTCTGCGGTTATTTGACTTAGTGTTGCTTGTCTGTTAGAATTTACGACTCTTTGCAGACGTCGCCGGTCTCGGTCGTTATGTGCAGGCGGTCGACCACTGCGCTGTCCATGGTGGGATGTTATGCCTGAAATTTCATACTCTCGGCACACTCTTGACACAGTGGATCTGGGAATGTGGAATTCCCTAACGATTTCCGAAATGGCATGACCCATGCGTCTAGCTCCAACTAACATTCCGCGTTCAAAGTCTGTTAATTCCCGTCGTGCGGTCATCATCACGTGAAAACCTGTTCACATGAATAACTTGAACAGAAATGAAAGCTCTGCGAAAACACTGCGCATTTATACCTGTTCGACGCGATGCTACTGCCATCTGAAAATTTGCATATTTTGTCACTTCAGTGTATAAGACCATGGCTATTTTAAAAGTTGGAGTTTACCCCTCTTACCGTTGACTTACACCCCTTTATACCCTCAATTTAAGGAGTTTAGTTTATTTCAGAATTCTTTATGAACGACTTTTATAGATCCTAATCCCTTGAATGGAGTCTAATGGCCGAGTGATTAGCGCTATGGCGCTCGATGCCACAGATTACGGCTTGAAGTCTGTAGTGGTTCGGAATCTGCCTTAAGCCATAGACCCGGTGTAATATGGCTGTAGATCATTGGGCGTAGGGTTGATAACCCTACCCCGTAAAAAGATAATATCTCTTGTTTCGAAATCTGCCAGTAGGCAGACGACCTTGCTCTCCCTCACCCTGTCCCCTCCTAGAGTCTGTTGCGCCAATGAAGAATAAGAATCTCTTGAACCCATTGGTGTTTTTAAATTTATTCTGTGATCAATATAAAAGGTTTAAAAGTACAATAAAAGTTTGGACAAAAAAATTCCAATTTTCCATATGTTTTACGCCTTCAATACACAAGCTCTGTGGATAAAGACTTAAAATATTGTATCACTTTTTTATAGATGAACCTAGGAAATAGCAGATAAATTAACTAGCATGTATTTAAACAAATCTGAGATTGGTTAATGAAAAAAGTTTCTTAAAAGTTGTTTGCCAGTTCTCATCTGAACGAAATTAAACAAGTAAACAATTAACGTCTTTTAATTATACACTTGTATTAAATTGTATTTTATGGAACTGAAAAAATTAAGAGTAAATACATTCTAACCCTTAATTCAGTGAAATAAACGTACTCATAAATATGAGACTTTAGCTTTAATAAAATTGAATGAGACACCCACTTAAGATAATGATGGATAAAAATTTACAGAAACAGTCAAATTTACGGATGCTTTTAGTCGTCAAAGGAAAAACTTAATAAAAAGCCTCTCTCAAATCTTTAGAAATGTCCTGAAGTAAAAAAACTACCAACTATCTGGACTTAAACATAGATTATAAATAGAAGGAGTGGGCACAAAAGTGGAAACTTCTCATTCTAATATTTTGCTTTATCTTCTTCCTCAACAAAGTAACAGAAAAAAAAGTACCCTAAAGTCATGTTACACTCTTTGGAAGCGACAGCGTGCGAAGTTAAAGGGGAAAGAAGAAAAAAAAAAGGTAATAAACCCACTATACTGGGTGAAAAAAACCCCAAGATAGCAAAGAAAACGCGTTTGGACACTCTTCTCCATCCGGTTTTTTTTTTTTTTTTTTTTTTTTTTTTTTTCCCCCTCCTTTTACTAGTATGTTCATATTTTTTATATTTTCCTTTTGGATTTATTTATTTTCTTATATCTTTACTTTTATGCACCTCATAAAAAGATAAAGAACAATGTTGTGTAGTATACCCTTTGCCATGCTTATATATATATTTTTTCCAACTCTGCGTCTAGAAAAGAGAGTTATGTAGGAAGAAAAAAAAAGGCTTTTATAAAGTAGCTATGGGGGCAACGAGTTTTGAAATATGAAAAAGGGATTCCTCACGTGGATTTATTAAAGTATTTTTTTTTAACATACCTGAACTTGAGTTGAAAATTCCATCACCTTTTTAAAAAATTCAGATTCTTAAGTTTTTAAAAGGTGCATTCTCTTTGCTTTAAAAAAGATATTTTAGTTCAAATGCCATTAATCCTTATTCTCATATGAGTGAAACAAAACTTTAATGGCATTTATGTTTAAATTTCCTCAATGACTGAAGAAAAAACCTCTCGCTATGCAACATCAATTTGCTATGAAATCGTAATGAATTATTTTCCTTAGCAAAAAAGATTTATTTAAACTTACTTTTAAAAATTAAATGATGTTTTAGAATCATCTGCTGTTCATTCTATTTACAATATTGAATTATCCAAAATCCAGTATTGTTTGTTTCTAACTACTATTTATTTCAAAATGCTGCTATTGTTATTACATATTACATATTTTACATATTTTAACTATTGTTTTAACTCCTTTTACTAGTATATTCATATTTTTTATATTTTCATTTTGATTTATTTATTTTCTTATCTCTTTACTTTTATGCAACTCATAAAAACATAAAGAACAATGTTGTGTAGTATAACCTTTGCCATGCTTATATATATTTTTTTCCTAGCTCTGCTTCTAGAAAAGAGAGTTATAGTATGGAGGAAAAAAAGGCCTTTGTAAGTAGCTATGGCGCCAACGAGTTTTAAAATATATAAAAGGGATTCCTCACGTGGATTTATTAAAGTATTTTTTAACGTACCTGAACTTTGAGTTTAAAATTCCATCACCTTTTTTTAAAAATTCAAAATCTTAAGTTTTTAAAAGGTACATTCACTTTGCTTCAAGAAAAAGATATTTCAGTTCAAATGCCATTAATCTTTATTCTCATATGAGTGAAACAAAACTTTAATGGCATTTTATTTTTAAATTTCCTGAATGACTGAGTAAAAAATATCTCGCGTGAAACTAAATCTCTCGCAATGCAACATCAATTTGCTTATGAAATCGTAATGAATTATTTTCCTTAGCAAAAAGGATCCATTTAAACTTGCTTTTAAAAATTAAATGATGTTTTAGAATCACTCCTTTACTCGTCTGCTGTTCATTCTATTTAGAATATTGAATTATCGTAAATCAAGTATTGTTTTAATGGATTGTGAAAGAAGATTTCTAACTGCAATTTCAAAATGTAGTTGTTGTTATTACATATTTTTGTCCTATCCATAAAATTAAATAACTTACGTGATATTTGTAAAGGCTTTATTTTCAAAGCATTTGGATTATTTTAAGCACATTAAATTTTCCATTCTAACATAGATAACATTAAACATAGATCGTGATATTCTACGTTTTCTGTTATTGTTCTAATGCAGCTGGCAATACAGAGACAGGTAATCTTTATGTCATAAGCAAGGGCTGCTCCACTGTTACTCATTTAGCACTACCCAGGGGGTACGTGTAGCTTGAAGACATGCTACGGACGCGAGCAACACTACCCCCACAACGATTTACGATCCCGTGAGACCGGGAATCCACCTGAATCATTAGGTCCCAGTCTAATATGACTACTACTACTACTACACCACACCACATCACTGTGTCTAGAGCTGAGTTGCCCCTTTGCAGTTTGGGAATGATGTGGATGAGAAAGCTGATTGGGCTCTATGACGCTCTACGGTCATGTGAGACCGGGACCTACGGCTTAAACCGAACCACTACAAATATGCATGGCACCATCAGGACTCCAACCCAAAACCTATGGTACCGAGCGCCAGAGCTCTTTCCACTCGGCCATCATATTTTACTCTTGTTAATGTTATGTTACGCTCTTTGGAAACGACAGCGTGCGAAGTTAAGGGGGAAAGAAGAAGAAAAAAAAGTTAATAAACACACTATATATTGGGTGAAAAAAAAAACCCAAGATAGCAAAGAAAACGCGTTTGGGCACTCTACTCTGACCGTTTTTTTTCTTCTCCTTTTACTAGTATGTTCATATTTTTTAATATTTTCAGTTTGATTTATTTATTTTCTTATCTCTTTACTTTTATGCAACTCATAAAAACATAAAGAACAATGTTGTGTAGCCTTTGCCATGCTTATATATATATATATATTTTTTTTTTTTTTTTTTTTGCCACCTCTACTTCTAGAAAAGAGAGTTATGTAGGAAGAAAAAAGGCTTTTGTAAGTAGCTATGGGGGCAACGAGTTTTAAAATATGGAAAAGGGATTCCTCACGTGGATTTATTAAAGTATTTTTTTAACATACCTGAACTTGGGTTTAAAATTCCATCACCTTCTTTAAAAAATTCAGAATCTTTTAAGTTTTTAAAAGGTGCATGTGGCCATTCACTTTGTTTTAAAAAAAGTTATTTTAGTTCAAATGCCATTAATCTCTATTCTCATATGAGTGAAACAAAACTTTAATGGCATTTGTTTTTAAATTTCCTCAATGACTGAGAAGAAATATCTCTCGCGTGAAACTAAACCTCTCGCAATGCAACATCAAGTTGCTTATGAAATCGTAATGAATTATTTTCCGTAGCAAAAAAGATCCATTTAAACTTGCGTTTAAAAGTTAAATGATGTCTCAGTCTTTCACTCTTTACTTCTTTTAGTCTTTTACTTCTTTTTTAGTCACTCTTTACTCGTCTGATGTTCATTCCATTTCGAATATTGAATTATCCTATATCCAGTATTGTTTTAATGGATTGGGAAAAAAAAATTTCTAACTGAAATTCATTTCAAAATGTAGTTGTTGTTATGATATATTTTTATCCTATCCATAAAATTAAATAACTTACGTGATATTTGTAAAGCCTTCATATTCAAGGCATTTGGATTATTTTAAGCACATGAAATGGATTTCTTAACGTTTTCCATTCTGTATTAAGCATAGAACGTGCTAGTCTACGTTTTCTGTTGTTGTTGTAAGGAGGCCTGAATGGCTGAGTGTCTGGCGCTCGGTACCACATATTTCGGATTTGAGTCCCGGCGGTGCCATGGATGTTTGTAGTGGTTTGGAATCCACTTTTAACCGCAGGTCCCGGTCTAATAGGATCATACAGTGTTGCGGGGGCATTGTTATTCCGCGTCCGTGGCTTATCTTCAAGTTACTTACGTGTAAATGTTTTAAATCGTTATTTTTATTTTATAATTAAAAAAATTACCAAGATGATTTTAGTAACGCTATAAAAGTATTTCATTTATTGATAAAATTCAATATATTATTCTTGTTGTTCGAATACAGCTGGCAATGCAGAGACAGTTAATCTGTATGCCATAAGCAATGGCTGCACCGTTGTTACTCATTTAGCACTACCCAGGGGGCACGTGTAGCTTGAAAATAATATACTACGGACGCCAGTAACACTACCCCCACAACGCTCTATGGTCATATGAGACCGAGATCTACTGTTTAAAGTGGATTCCAAACCACTACAAACATCCATGGCACTGCCGGGACTCGAAATCTGTGTGGTACCGAGCGCTAGAGCGCTAGCCATTCGGCGATCAGGCCCCCCTGGAGGTTTCTTAAAAGGATAATAAACTGCCACTTGCTTTAATACTATTTTATTTGTAAAAATAATTGAGATTCTTAATTAGCAATAATGATTATTTTATTAATGAAGCAATATTTAGTTTTACAAGAAATAATATTTTTCAAAATAGTACTGGATTATTTTCACAAGACATGGCTTTTTTTTTTAGTAAAGATAACAAAATCTAAGAATGGACCCGGCGTCTTTTATTTCCCCTCTGATCTGAGCTGTGAAGCCTGAAAAACTTCAATTACTGCAAAATGCTTAGATGAGCACTTTTCAGAAAAGGCCGAAAGACCGAGCGAAATGTTTACCAAAGCGAAATTCAATCCCAGATTCTTCGATAGATTACTGCGGAAATAGTAAAAAAATTTTTTAAAAAATTCAATTTTTCTTATAGATTTATTTAATCTGGCGCAGGAAAAAAATATGGTGCATAAGACTTCGACTTAAATACTTTAATAAATAATATGCCGTTACTTTTTTTCCATAATGAAAGTCTGCAAATTTTTTCCATTAGCTTTAGAACGCAATATTTTTTTTCAATGAAAAACTTTATCACGAAATTTATTTCTACGCATTGCTTTAAATTAAATGTAATATATATGATTAAATGGCATTATTTTTAATTTTACATTTATGTCAACGTATTACCAGTTGATGGGAATAAATGAAAGCATTCTTCTTCTTCTTCATTGGCGCAACAGCCCCATGGTAGGCCAGTGCCGTCTGCCTACTGGCAGATTTCTATAAAGGAGATGTTTTACTTTTTATATAGTAGCGTTGTCATCCCTATGCCCAACAATCATATTAGATTGGTACCTACGGGTTAAGGTGGATTTCGAACCACTGCAAACATCCATGGCTAAACCGGGATTCGAGCCCAAAATTTGTGGCACAGAGCGCCGGAGCTCTAGTCACTTGGTCATCAAGTCCGAAATGGATGCATAATTTAGTATTAATATAGCAAAGTCGTAGAAAGACATTAACTAATATTTATGAAATTATTATTGAAAAAATATGAAACTTCTAAAACCAACAGCAATTAGAACATTCTTTTATAAATCTAGTATTTCTAAAATTGTCAAACATTAATTTATTACATATTATAATATCAATTTTTATTTCATATTTTTCCACGTGTAGAATGTTATTGCATTCTAGTAAACTAAATGACATTTTAATAAGAAAACCATGTTAACAAGACAAGAGTGCATCTAGAAAACACTTGAAAGTTCCTTGAGAGTATAAATTTAATAAATAAATATAATAATTAATTTTTTTTTCAATTCGATTTCAATCATCTTTCATTCAATTTGTATTTGTAGAAATTAATTGATGATAAATAAATTTATTCTGAAATTTCTGGTTCACTAATTCGCTATTAATTCTGTAGCATGCGTAAGATTTTTCTTTACTATAAAGAAATTATAAATAAATAGCAGAAGTATTAAAAAACTGATATAGTTTCTTTTTTAGACAAGAAAGTTGTAAAATAAAAGGGTGTGATTGGGTTGAAACCTGCGAGACACGGGTTTGAGGGCTGACAGCTTTATTTACACAAGCACAAACACGATACACATACAATATTTAACACCTCTCTGGGTGAGAGTCTGTAGGCATACTATTACGCAAGGTTGTGTTGAATATATTCTCGAACGCCACAAGGGGCGCTTTTGCATTGAGCGAGAGGAAACACGGTTACAACTTCTTATGAAACATTGATAAAAATATAAAAGAGCCCTGCTTCATATCAACCGACCGAATGACCTGTCCTGTGTTATTTAATGTGAAAAACATCATTGCAAATGTATGTTAAGTTAATTTTTTTTTTTTTTTTTTTCATTTTTCCCACAGCTAATAACAATTTATATTTTTAACAAAACTGAATACTTTTAGTCGTCCTGGTATAATATCGCTTACAGTACAAGTATTCTTATTGCATCTTAAAAAATGCCATTACATATGTATTCATAATAACCTCAGTATTTTTTCCCGGAATTCCTTTGAGAACCACTGAATTATTCTATAAGTATATTTTGCCAGGGAATGAGATAGAAATCTAATACATGGATACATTTTAATCTCATTGATACACATATACCAAAATATTTAATTATATTACAAATTAACTAACGTTAATTGGATAATCTGTTTGCTTTTAAATTCAGATAATAATGAAAAGACATACAATTAAATTACCTGAAATAGGTTTATCTAATTTTGTGAAATTGGCTTTCACATAATAGTTCCTCCATAATACAGTATCGTGAGCGCAATAAGCTCTTTGAAATAAAAGCAAATTATATACCAGATGGTTTATTCCAATTCAATAAATTATGCTGCTCACTTCGACTTTTGTACTTTATTATTAACAATTTTGTAACTGCGATAAAAAAATGTTTTAACTTATTACTAATATACCGTTTTTTTTATTCCAAACTAGATTTTCTCTGATGTCTCTAATTGCTATAATTAACTCCAGGAAGAGTTAACTTTCTTTTTTGTTTTCGTTTCGGTAAAAGATAACATTTCAGCGTCTATCTTTATTTGATTAAATGCTATTTGAAACTCTGAATCATCTTTTTCTTTTGTTCGAGTCCGACTGAAAACTTTAATAACATTTATTTAATCGAATTTGTTTTTTTGCTACTTTTAACTGCAGTTGTTCACTTTAGCAATGAAAACAACAGTTTTAGCTTTCCTTATAATAATATTTTTTTTCGTATTATAAGTAAAACTAGATTATATTCTTTAAACTGCATTCATCATAAAAAATTTTTAAATTTTTAAATACATATTATATGCGAGAAAAATGTGATAAGAGTTTCACTTTTCTAATGTCAGCTACTTTGGCCTGTACCTGACTCGTGGCTTAATTGTAAAGTGCGCCACTGGTGAGCTTTAGGGCTGAGGTTCAATCCTCTGGCGGCATTGTTGTACACATTGTTTCAAAAAAATTAAAAGACTCAATAGCGTTTTTAATGTTCAGCATCTTGCCTCATTAGACGGTCTATCTGGTAGGAATATTTCGGTTTTTCATCCATACGGTACGCAAATACTGGGTGGTCTCCCCCCCTAAAAGTTTTGAAAGCACTACCTTCCTTATTCAGTGACTCGAAGCCAAGTCAAACTTCTACGTACGAGTGTTCCATTACAACAGAAGCTGCTACCATCCTTCCATGAGGGATACAACAACAGCCATAATGATTATTATTATTAACATATTTATAAAATATTTCCTTTTTTTTTTTTTCAATATGCCCCCCCTCCTTCCCTCCTTCCAAGAATAGACTGTTCATGGAGTGTCCTGCCTCTCTGCCGTACACTGAAGATTAGTCACAATGACAACAACTTTGACCTATATAACATTTAACGCCTAATAGAAAGATAAATTTGTTATAGATCACTGGGAAGGGAGTGGGGACTGTTATAGCGTATCCACATTTTCCCGCCAAATTTTTGAACAAACATCCGCCAATGATAGCATCTGAAGATTCGCATCCTCCTTCCCTAATCCAGCAGAAGAACTTTCTTGTCTATATATTTATCATATCCATGACCTACACAGACACAGGGCTTTTAGTTCAGCTTTGCTTGTTGAATTTGAACCCGAGTCCCCTACTTCTTAAACCCAAATTATTGTCCTTCGTACAGCTACGATCCATAGTAATTGTATTAATAAAAACAGTAATAATCTAAAGAAAATTGTGTTTACCTCAACAACTAAGTATCAGCTCATTTTTATCGTGACATCCAATAATCCCAAAATAACTTCTAAGAAAAATTGCCGAGATTCGGAGCTAGCACACAGAGTGGTTGGTCATCAATCAATATGATCATCAATCTGACAAACAGCATCATCAACTTGATGGCCTAGCTCCCTGATAAATAAATAACCACTTCACTGACTTATGGGTCTGTGAATTGATTCCATAACTGAATGCGCTTATGCAACAGGTGGATAGAATATATGCTTAGCAACAAAACAAACACCCCATTTCGATCAACAACAATAAAATTCGAATAAAGTTGTTTTTCTATCTAAGAAACACCTAGCAAACTTATTGTTTATAGATAGATTAAATCATTTCATAGTTCACAGCATGTTAGCCAATAAACATAGACATTTAAAAATGATTTTCTACAAGATGTAAAGCATTATGCAGAAACTATCAATTTCAAAATTCGCAGTCATCAAATATTTCATTATCAAAAAAATTATTGAACAGACAGGCCTTTATTTAAAATAAAAACTATTATATTGAAAATTATTATTTTATGGGGTCTGATGGCCAAGTACATAACGCTCGGTACCACAGATTTCGAGTTCCGGCGGTGCCATGGATGTTTATAGTGGTTCGGAATCCACTTTAAACCGTAGGTGCCGGTTTAATATGATCGCAGAGCGTTGGGGGGGGTAGTGTTACTCGCGTCCGTAGCATATCTTCTAGCTACACGTGCTCCCTGGGTATTGCTAAATGAGTAACAACGGTGCAGCCCTTGCTTATGGCATAAAGATGAACTGTCTCTATATCGCCAGCTGCATTAGAACAACAATAACATATTGAAATTTATCAATAAATTAATTACTTTTACAGCATTACTAATAAATCATCTCGGTTCTGAAATTCATCTCTGAAATTCAAATAATAAATTAGAAATTTACTACTGTGCCCAAAAAGTAAGACAAATTATTATTTTTTTTCAAAAACTCTTCATTTATTCTTCAAAATTTGTTTCATTGCCTTCAAAGTAATCCCCTCTGGGCACAATGCACTTATGCCAACTTTTTTTCCAATCCTCAATGCATGCTAAAAATCATCTGCAGGGATGGCCTTCAAAGCGCGCGGAGATCCACGTTGAATCTCTTCAATCGACTCAAAACGGTGTCCCAGGATGGGTTTCATTTTTGGCGAAAAAGTCACGCAGAATCAATGCAATGGAGCTGGCGCATTCAGTGTTTTCGGTACCAATCGAGACGCGTTTGAGGCCCAAAATGGAATTGATCAATCCTTTTGGAATTCCAACATCAGCAGCAAGGTCTCTAATTGTAAATCGACGGTTTGCAAGCACCAAATTGGACGTGAGCTTCGGTTGAGGTGGAGGGTCGACAAGACGGCAATACCTTCTGCAACATTCTATACGTTTCCGCAAACAAAATTTCTTTTCTCAATAAATTCAGACATTTCAAAAACCCCCAGAATCAGTTTTCGCGTCTCACAAAACCTAGCGTAACTCAAACGCTAACGAATATTTTGACATGAAATTTCACACAGATGTCAAGGACAGTGCCAGCAACCCAAAAAAGAAAAAAAAATTAGAAATTCCATAAGCAACGGGAATTTTAAATTGAAAATTGGTGTTACTTTTTTGGACACAGTAGTATAATATTTACACGTAAGAAAATATGTTGAGTATTGAAACTTTTTTTACTTTTTGGATTTGAAATATTACTATCTATCGAAAATATCTGTCATTTTGAATGTGTATAAATACATATAACGCAATCTCTCTTCCTAACAATTTCGAAAACGAGATTTCCCTTTTTCTTCCGTTGTGTACAGTCTGTGCGTGAAGCATTCGTGCGTTTCTCGCGAGTAAAATAAAAGGCGCGATAGCATTTCAATCCCCTGTCGCATAAAGTATTCCAGATATGAAACGGCCTCTGGGCCGGAAGACAGAGTTATGTTGAATTGAATGTCATATTCGGACGCGACGGGGACATATGAGGAATTTCTCCAAAATGTATTTCAGATTTGTACTTTCTTGGTGCAGTGAAATATTTGTCGAAATTTCGCTGCTGCAGTAAGCTGCTCTGCATATCGGATCATATGTTTGGATACTTTTGTTCCTATGTTTTATTCATGTCTCTATGTGTTTGTATGATCGTTTGTACAAACTTACCTTACGTCATTCTATTGCATACAGTGCAATAGAATTCGTTTACTCACACGGATATTTATTAACAAATAATAACAATAACCAAATTATAAAGTAAAAATGAAAGCATAGACATGATTAAAGACAGAACACTAATGAAATGCCCTGTAGATTTAAATAATTACTTGTTAGTTTTCATTTTAGGTTATGAATGCAAAAAATATTTAATACTTTAAATATCAATAGCATTTAATAAATCTTTGAAAAATGTTTGTATTTAAATATGTTATTGTTGTTTCATATGGCAAAATTGGAACTCAGTTCATTGACATCAGATCACTCGCCAAAGAATAACACAACAATTAATTCAGAATTACACACTACCAAAATATTAAAAACACATAAAAAATCGTCATTTGTATTAAAATTCGGCAATGTCAAAACATTAAAAACATTTAAAAATTACGCAATTAAAACCCTAAAACAAACAAATTTAACAAACATCTGACAAATTTAAATCTAAAACATAAAACTTAGGCATCGCATCAATTAATTATAACATTTAGAATTCAAATTTCATTGTTTTATTAGTACTATCTAGTATAATTTTCTCTTAATTATTTAATTATCTAGTATAATTTTCTCGTAATAAATTTACCGATAATTTATTTATTACGAACGGTATTTTTAAAAGATTTTATGTCATTTAGTTCATTTTAATATTTTAAGTTTCATTTCAGTTTATGTTCTACTGAATTTAATTTAATACAATATAAAATTATAAACAAAATACATAGCCAGATCTCTTAATTATCGTGAAATCTTATATAAATAATTTCAAAATAATAACTTTATAAGAAACTTACTATATATATATATATATATATATATATATATGTGTGTGTGTGTGTGTGTGTGTGTGTGTGTGTGTGTGTGTGTGTGTGTCTGTGTGTATGTATATTGCCAATTTCCATAAAGGGGCTATAACATTAATAATCAATTTTAAAATTAGTGACTACAACACACATACACACCAAGCAGATACCAGATAAGTTAAACATTAATAATTTTCATTTAAAAGTAATAAACTATATGCATGAATTCAAATTTATGGATGTCATTCGTTAAATTTGATATTATTCATTCATAATATAAAGCAATAAGAAACCGATTACTATTTTTATCCGCACTTATTTTTTATTAATTTCCTTAAGTAAAAAACAATTGAAACAAAAAATGCAAGATGTTCAAATAAATTAAAAAAGAATTTACATTTTCCCATCAAGTTTCTTTTAGTTATCGGTGATTGCAATAAAATAAAATAGAGATTTAGAAACATGCTAAATTTAATTATGGCAATTTATAATTCAATTAAGTATCAAACCTTTTTTTCAAATCAAATTCGTATTAGCTTTATTCTGTGTGAACATTTAATGTTCGCCTAATTAAATGTTCCTTTAAATAGAAATTTCTCTTCTTCAGATAAATAAAAAATGTCAGCCAAAATCTTGAAACAAATGAAAAAAAAAAAAAAAAAGAATGGACGAAAAAAAAATCTTTTTTTTTCTTTGTTTTCCGTGTTATAAAAGGTCGCTTAACAGCTCTTTCTTTTTTATACACCCGCCCAGTTGAAAACCTTAATTGCTGTTCTTTATTTTAGTGGTTCAAGGACTAAATAGTTCTTCAGGATATCGGAAAACTTTTCGATTTTCCATAAAGTATTTTAAAACTTCCCGATAAATACATTTTATCAAAATTATGAACTGTCATATTTCTGTGAAGTATTTTATTGGATATTTGCATGCGTGTCCTATTCAATTTGAAGTTGTTTTTCAAAATTATGTATAGTTCTTAATTGAATAAATATTATGCCACTTTAAATTTTTGTTTTCTTTGATATCCAATTATTTTAATGAATGTTAAATTGATATATTTATATATTAAACAACCAGGAGCATTACTTGTGGTCCAATAATTACTCGTGGCATACTAATCAATTTAAAAAATTTTTCTTTCGAATACAATTATTGTAGTTAATTTTAAACGTATTTCTAATTTATAAACAATCAGGAGCACTACTTGTTCAATACATTACTCGTGGAATATTAATCCACATAAAACTTTTGTGTTCTTTGAGGATATACAATTATTTTAATATATATTAAATTGGTATTTTATTTGTAGATTAAACAATCAGGAACATTACTGTGTTTCAATGCTTTCTTTACACGTGGCATATTAGTCTACTTAAAATTGTTTCTTTTGATGAAATCCAGTTATTTTAATATTAAATTTATATCTAATTTATAAACAATTAAGAACACTACTTGTTCAATGCATTACTTATTAGTCCACATAAAACTTTTGTTTTCTTTAATGAAATACTATTATTTTAATATATATTAAATTGATAGTTTATTTGTTTATTAAACAATCAAGGACATTAATGTATTTCAATGCATTACTCGTGACATATTAGTCTACTTAAAATTGTTTCTTTTGATGAAATCCAGTTATTTTAATATTAAATTTATATCTAATTTATAAACAATTAAGAACACTACTTGTTCAATGCATTACTTATTAGTCCACATAAAACTTTTGTTTTCTTTAATGAAATACTATTATTTTAATATATATTAAATTGATAGTTTATTTGTTTATTAAACAATCAAGGACATTAATGTATTTCAATGCATTACTCGTGACATATTAGTCTACTTAAAATTGTTTCTTTTGATGAAATCCGGTTATTTTAATATTAAATTTATATCTAATTTATAAACAATTAAGAACACTACTTGTTCAATGCATTACTTATTAGTCCACATAAAACTTTTGTTTTCTTTAATGAAATACTATTATTTTAATATATATTAAATTGATAGTTTATTTGTTTATTAAACAATCAAGGACATTAATGTATTTCAATGCATTACTCGTGACATATTAGTCTACTTAAAATTGTTTCTTTTGATGAAATCCGGTTATTTTAATAAGTGTTAAAATGATATTTTATTTATGTATTAAACAATCAGAAAGATATCGTTCAATACATTACTCGTGGCATATTAGTCCACTCAAAAACTTTTGTTTTCTTTGATGAAATCCGATTATTGTAATAAATGTTATATTGATATTTTATTTATATATTAAACAATCAGGAGCACTACTTATGGTTCAATGCATTACTTGTAGTATATTAATCCACTTAAAACTTTTGTTTTCTTTGATGAAATACAATTATTGTAACATATATTAAATTGATATTTTATTTGTATATTAAACAATCAGGAACATTACTGTTTCAATGCATTACTCGTGGAATATTATTCCACATAAAACTTTTATTTCCTTTGATGAAATACTATTTTTTAAAAAATATATTAAATTAATATTTTATTTATTTGTTAAATAATCAAAAACATTACTTGTGATGTCAATCCATTGCTCGTGGCATATTATTCCACTTTAAACTTTTCTTTGATATCCAATTATTTTAATAAATATTAAATTCATACTTTAAAAAATCAGGAGCATTACTCGTGGTTTTCAATATATTACTCATGACGTATTGGCCTACTTAAAAAATTTGTTTACTTTGATGAAAGACAATAATTTTAATAAATATTAAATTGATATCTAACTTAGAACTTAAACAATCAGTAACAATATTTGTGGTTCAACGCATTACTCATGGCATATTAGTCCAGATAAAACTTTTATTTTCTTTGATGAAATCCAATTATTTTAACAACTGTTAAATTTATATCTTATTTATATATTAAACAATCAGGAGCACAACTCATAGTTCAATGCATTATTTGTGGCATATTAGTTGACAGAAGACTTTTGTTTTCTTTGATGAAAAAAATGTTAAATTGATATCTTATTGCATATATTAAACAATAAGAAACATTACACGTGCCTCTAATGTTCGACAGAGCAAAAGTTCGAATCCGCATGTGGTGTGTATTGTATTCAGCTTTTAGAAGCTGGGAAACTCGGTTATGATTCCGAGAGGCGTACATCTCATCAGGCTACTAAGTGAAATTTTCCTTATTTTCATCATACGCTACATTATGGGAATACCCCTCAATGTAGTCCGGGAACGTAACAATCCTTCGTCGGTTTAGTTTCGTGAAATATTACTTTGTAAAATAATACGGGAAGATTTCTCCTGTGGATAAAAGAAAATCCAAAACTAAATATTATTAAACACTTTTTTTTATTTACTCAGTGTTTTAATCAAATGGCCTTTTTTATACGTTTTCAAAAATAGTTTTGTGTTTAATTTTTGAACAAAATATCCTACAAAATGATTATGTCAAATTTCTTTTAATATATTTATAAATGCACCACGAAAAAGTATCGAAGGAGATTATTAAAATGAGACATAAATTTCATGTTTAAAACAAAAGGATTACAGCTTGTAACACAGTTCATCTGCCACTTCAGAAAAAAATATTAGATATAAAGAAGAATTATTATTGTACATTATCAAATCTGTCAAGAAAAATGAAGATTGATGACCTAAGAAAACTCTGCGCTTAACTTGAATGAATCTTCATGATTTGCATCTGTAATATTTCTATAAATACTTTTCTCCGAATCTTTATTTATTTATTTTTTTCGGAACATTATTTTTGGTTTATTTATGTTGAATATATTTCAAAATAAAAATTAATATATTGCGCGGTTTTTTTTTTCTATATATAAATAAAATTGTAAAATAGTTTTTGGAATTGCATTAAAACCATGTATTCAAATCAAATTTTGATTCAACAAGTACTCTTTCCCCCCCCTCTTTATCTGACTATGTGTTGCATTAAATTTGTTGGCTTCGTAATCTTTGAAAAACTTTACAAAAAAAATAAATAAAAATGTTTGTTGAGGCACAGGTTTGAGAACTTACAGCTTTATTGACACACGCTCAAACACCACATTCAAACAATTAGAGACTTCTAATATTTAACACATTTAAAGACAGATAATTATAGATTCGTGGAAGGATCCCACTTCTAAGCCAAAAACCTGAAACTCGGCTACATGCAGGGTGCGAGAAATTAATTCTTCCGTTAATTCTTCTATTTTTAAGTCTGATTAAAAGTTTCTATATGAACTAAATAAAATTATTATATTGGAGGAGAAAAAAAATTTCTCTTTTAACATGTGTTTACTATATTAAAATATTTTTATTCTCACTATAAACTTATTAATACTTTAAAATTAAAATTAATTTTGTTATTTATGTTCTTTTTCAAAGCATACATCTCTATATATTATATGTTTTGGGATAATTAACCATATATCAGTACTACAGATATATGACTAAATATACCAGTACTACTGATATGTAACTAAATATATCAGTACTATTGGCATACTCCTGTGATATTTAGTCATATATCAGTACCACTGATATGTGACTAAATATATCAATATTACTGATCCTATATCAGTACTACTGACTCATATATCAGCACTATTGGCATATGCATGTGATAAAAAGAAAAAAAAATCTGAACCATTCCTTTTTCCTTGCAGCTATTTGTCGCGCCTCTTGCGGGGACGGGCGCTGCATCCGACCCAACCTGTGCTTCTGCCCCAACAGGCAGGTGAGGCCGTCGTGCGATGGGCCCGGCCTGCCCGGCTTGATTCCTGGAGGAAACGATCCCACTGGCATCGGACCCGGGAATGTCGTGGGTCCTGGCACACCCCAGCAGCCAGGAAGTAAGTGTTCTTCATGTTCATATCAACCCTGACTCGAATTTTTGTGTACAGCTAGTGAGTTCTTCAAAGACCGCTGATGAATTGCATTGTAATCATTGTTGTGAAAAACTTATATAATAATTATACTATTATACACACTAATAATTATTAGAGTAACTCGCTTCGATTTGACTAAGATGAAGGAAAAACTGGAGTTGAAAGAAAACTAGAAAGTAAGTTTTCTTTCAATTTTGGATGAAATTTTAAATAAAAATATAACTTATTAACATAATTATTTAAAGAGAATACAGCACTGTCCCATAAAAAACAACATTTCCTTATAGCGATTGTATCAAAAGTCTATCACTGATCAGGTAGATAAAAATTAAATATCCACGCATCAGGAAAAAATATTATTATCTTCTTGAATAGTATTCTCCGATTTTTTTTAATTGTGAATACATAGATTTTCCAAAATTAAGGGAAACAAATCAGAAGAATTGCGATTAAAATTTTAAAAGTTAAGTATAATATATTCTTTTAATTATACTGTACGTATAAAAAATAATCCTGCCTTAAAACAGGATATGCAACGTAGTGCTGTCTCTTAATGTCATTGGATGTGTGACCAAAAATAGATAGTAAAATTGCCTGCAATTTTTCCATGTAGAAATTGAATAGTTGAATTTCAAGATAGCTATATTTTAAGTATGATCACGGAGCCGAATATGACCCAAATCTTATTGAATAACTATCGATTAGAACGTATAGAATAGGATCAGAACCAATCCTATATAGAAGGATTGAAAGTAACCCCTTATATAATTTATAGACTTGTCGAATGCATTTCTAAGAACAAAATCAATTTGTATAACAGTTCACCATAAGTAAACCTATGACCCACAGATCAGATACTGACCCAAGGAAGCTTTTTAAATAACCTATGTGTTGATTTTGATAACTTTATTATTTACATCATAAGAGAGAACAGACAATCGAAAATATAAGTATAAGTTAGGAGGAAATATTGTCTTTTGCATCAGCTTAAGCAAAATATTAGACATTCTCAGATTGAATTTGTATAATACACCAGCAAGTTCTGAGTAGGTTTAAAAATATTTTCCAATGAATGTACAACAACGTTCAATGGCTTTTAATCAATTTGTCAATTTATCATATGAAATAAAACTATTTTTTTAATGGAAAAATAATAGATATGACTCATTCTCAAATATAAATTGATTTAATGTTCGTATGTGACATCACTCAATATTTCAATTTGAAAAAAACAATTTCAGAGAAATGAAGAAATTTTATTTGGGATATTTGAAAATATTATAATAATTAAGATGAAACTTGATATCTTCACTAAAGATTTAGAAATGAAAATTATTAAATATTTTCTTTAATTATAAAAACATTTTCATAACACCATAATTTTTGAAAATGCGCATGAACATTCAAGAATGCAATTAAAAAATATTTAATCCTTATATCAAGAAATAAAACAAGCTCTTCAGGAGACATTTGATCAATTTGAAATCCGAAAAAGGCATTTCACTTCCCTTTATTTCCATCCAAAATTGAATTTTATACAATGAAATAAACAAAATTTATATGCCTAGGTTTCAAATGATTTAGAAATGGAATTAGATGAATTTCAAAACAATATGGTGTGTGAAAAATAAAGTTTGAAATTTAATTTCGAAAGTGGGAGAAAACTTTCTGAAGGTAGTGGAGATAAAAATGATTCCACACTAAAAATTAAGAACATTCTCCTAAACATATGGGCTTCTTTTACGAACAATTTTATATCAATGAAAAAACTTGTTAATGCTATTTTTAGCGATTTTGGGGTACACATATTCGTATGAATAGTTATTCAATTCTACAGTTTGTATGAATTCCCACAACTCCTTACTTTTCCACGTCTTGCGAAACTATGTACATTATATCCAGACAGAGTTAGATTCCGGACATTCATTTACCACCTTCAGATACACTGCATTTATTTAAAGGACCTTACAAACAACTTAATCTGCATAATAATAATTTTAATGTTTTGGCTGACAAGTATACGGTACAACTAAAATCGCAATTAGGCTAAAAGATTTGTCCATCATGCAATGTTTGTCGAAACATGGCATTTTATTCATTCATGTCTTCAGTCTGATATTCTTGCATAAATAATTTTCACACTGGATTTAATATCAATTTTAATAGATTAAAGAATAATTGACTCTAATAAATCTACGTGAAATTCTACTTAAATTTACGTCAAATTCGTAGGCATAAAACAGATTTTAAATTTCCCTCCACATGAAAATGCTTACGCTATTAGAAAGAAAATGGCATCAGCTCGACTCGTGGCTCAGTGACAACGTGTGCTGGTGAGCATTAAGGTTGAGATTACACCCGCTGGTGACTTTGCTGTAGACACTGTTTCAAAAGAAGAAGAGAATCGATGGCGTTTATATTATTCAGCATCTTGCATCTAGTCGGACTATCCGGTGGGAGTTTTCCAGGGGTTTCTCTCAAAAAATATGCAAATACAGGGTAGTTACTCCTAAAAGCTCTCTCGGAAGGCACTGCCCTCTTTCTTCAGCTGCACGGAGCTAAGTCAGACTTCTATCTACGGGTGCTCCATCACTACAAAAGCTTCCCGCCTCCTCCCCGCCCCCTTTCCATGAAAACCCATGGGTTCATGGACTTGGTCTAAATGTTGCTGTCGACCAAGTAGGATAAATGATGTCAGATCGTAAAATTCGTTCGCCCATGAACGATTCCAATCAATCGTCATCGTCGCAATGATCAATCAATTCATCCATAAACGAATTCATCTTCACAGTTTTCTTTCCACGCAATATATTGGGTGGTATTTACGAAACCCCACTGGTATACCACCCAGTGGTATTTTATATTGAGCTATAGGTAAATATTACTAAGTAATTTGTTGCACCAAATTTCAAACTATGGCTTTTATTGAAATAAGAATTAGTTTTTAAAAATAATTTGACCAAATATATTCTTTTTTATTCAACATCATTCAATGTTAAATGAATATTGCTCTGTTAAATTGATGTAATGATAAACATATAAAAATTTAAAGGATTTGTTAAGCGTATAAAATTAATATGAAATTAGTCGTTCATTCACGCCTAAGTTACAGCTGTGTGACGTGCCTAAGTTACAACTACAGTGTAAATTTACGCCTAAGTTACAGCTATCCAGTAGGATATTGGGCTCAACTTTCTGGCACAAAATACTTTATTAAACTTGTTTTTAATACTTTTTAACACCGTTTTTGAATAATTTAAAAAACTGCTTATATTCGTGTTCAAATAATATTTTTCCAAAAAATACATCTCTGCAAATTCCCATTTTGAATTAACATTTTAAATACAAATTTTAAAACAACAAAAACCGTCTATTACAATTCTTTAAGGACACCACATTTATTTAAAACTACAGCGTTTTTTTATGTTAATTTAAAATAAGTTTTGGAATTTTAATGCAGAACCTCATTAATAGCTGGTCTACATTTAAATGGGTTTTTGAAAACTTCTTTAATTAAAACGAAACCGTACGTTTTCTGAGATGTTATTATCTGAGGAAAAATTAATTCGCAAAAGGAACTGAATTGTTTTTGGCTGCCTATTATTTTTTTTTGCCCCGAGTCAGTTTTAATTAGTTCTAATAATACAGTTTCGAAATTATTCCTTGTAATCTAATTGCCATCGTGAAATTCTTTACTGTACAAAAAAACAAAAACAAAATTACAAAATCTAATTTAGTAAATTAATTTGGAATCGGATGCAGTTACTTCGAGTTTTCGAGTAGAATATCAATGGAAAAGAACATTTATTTTTTCATCTTCTGCGAAAGTGAATTGTTTTCATTTCATGTAATGAAATCAGCACAAATAGTTTAGATTTGCTGGAGTATTATTTTTCAGTGCTAAATCAAATTTGTAAAGTTTGAAAAAAGATCGTTCTGTTACAGTTATGTGCTAGGTATTTCAAATTCTCGAGGATCTTTATTTCAGAATAGTTAAGTTTAAAATCGTAATATTAATAGTTATTTCCTTAAACTATATTTCTAGTTATTCTTAAGTTATTCTAGTTATTCTTATTCTCATTCTTCTTATATTTCTAGTTATGCTAACTATTTTATATTATTAGCTTATTTATCTAATTATTATTACTCTCACAATATCATGAATTTGTTCTTTTTCTCATTGAATAAGCAAGTGTCCTTTTGTCCAACATATTAATGTTAGAAATTTCCAGTAGGTGTAAAATCTAATTATTTATATCATTAAATTAATTTTTTCATTGCCTTGTTTCAATTTTATTTTGTAATAAAAACTAATCATATATTCCATGGAAACTGTTTTCTTGCTTGTTTTTAATTATTACTTTTGTATTTTGGATATTATCTCGAACAAAATTCACCAATCCTACTTTTGATTTTAAAATTCTGTCATTCTATGAAATATTCTTCCACTGTTGATGGTATAATGAGTATTTCAGCTACAAATTATGTTTTCAAGTTACCATAAGCAATAATTTGGTTCCTTTAGTAAAATATGTAAAATTTTGCAGTGTGTGTGTGAGAAAGAGAGACAGAGAAAGAAATATCTGAAAAGCGCATTTGGAAAAAAAAAAAAATTTTAAAAAGCATATATAAAAATATAATAAAATATATGTAAAAATATAAAAAAAGCATAAATGCGTGCAAAATAAGTACATGAGGAGCTTTATTTATCCAATAACGTCTGTGGTCTGTTATTTAATACATAAGGTATTCCGATATTCTGTAATTTTATTTTAATGGAAGTGATATTATCTATGGTTGAGTGACTAGCGCTCTGGCGCTCAGTGCCATAGGTTTCGAATTTGAATTCCAGCGGTGTCAGGAATGTTTGTAGTGGTTCGGAATCCACCTTAAACCGTGGGTCCTGTTCTAATATTATTGTTGGGCGTAAGGCTAACAACTCTACCCTGTAAAAAGAAAACATCTCGTGTCTCGAAATCTGTAAGTGGGCATACGGCCTTCGTCCGCCATGGGACTATTGCACCAATGAGGAAGATATCTTTTTTTAATTTAATTATGAGGAATAACCACATCGTAAAGGGAAAATAAAGGATTATACTATATAGAAAGTTTTCTATGTTTGCCTCTTTAGGAACATTTTTAAATGGCACATTGGTTTAGTTTTTTTCTTAATTATATTTTATATCGACATCAATTAAGCAAAATAGAAAAAAAATTTAAAAATTAATAATTTTCACATATAAGGCATTCAAAGTTATTGGTAATGAAGCAGTTTTATGCATTCAGGACATATCAGTTAATTACATCTTTCATAATTGCAACGAGTTCAACTTGAACAATTTAGAATACTTTCCTAGAACTAACATAACAATATTTACAAAACATCATCATTATAGAGTAGAATAAAATATTATAAACGCCATATGAATTCTTTGGTTTTTATTGCTAAGTATTTTACAGCAAAAAGTTCTGAAATAATTTTAATTTAAAAAAAAAAAACTAACTGTTATGAATAATAAAAAATTAACTTGTCCTAAAGATATTATATAAATAAAAAGGCAAAGAGTCTCTTATTTCCTTTTAATATTGAAAATGAATCACAACAACCATGTAGTACTACACATTTCAAAGCACTCAGTGCGTGCTTTCAAAAATTTCTCCAATATCCAAGAAAAAAAAGTTTCAGAACACACAAGCTTAGAGCAGGCTATATTGAAATCGTCTTTCAATTTTACTATCTCGTGTGTATAATCTCGGTCGAGCAGTCCCGTCCAGCTGTTGCACCTCGAAAAGTCAGCCACCCCACCCCCATCAAAGAAAAGTATTTTCGAGAATAAAATATAATTTTAAAAAATGGGAAGAGAACAGACACGCGCTCTACCAAGACCCGCTTTGCAAAGACACGGTTTCTTCTCTTCCCCCCACCATCTCATGAATTTCAAATATTTGTCCCAAAGTTCCCATGCATTTAAGATGGCGGCCTTCCTCCGCATGAGGACGTGCTGCGAGACTTTTATTTAAATTGCGTTTGGTGGTGTATAAAAGGAATTTGGGACACTGGAGAAAAGAAATTTATCTGCCAGTTTTCCCTGCGCTGTGTTCCGAATTTTCCGAATTTTATTTTAATGGAAGTGATATTATCTATGGCTGAGTGGCATAATAAATAAATTGGGACTTGATGGCCGAGTGACTGGCGCGTGGTGCCATAGGTTTCGGATTCGACTCCCGGCGGTGCTCTGCAGGTTTGAAGTGGTTCGGAATCGACTTTAAACCGTAGGCCCCGATCTAATATGACTGAAGATCATCGGGCGTAAGACTGACTACCCTACCCTGTAAAAGGAAAACATCTCATGTCTCGAAATTTGCCAGTAAGCAGACGGCCTTGTTCCACCATGGGAGTATTGAGCCAATGAATAAGATATTGTCTTTTTCAATTTATTTATGAGGAATAACCATATCATAATGGAAAAAATGGATCATACTATGTATGGATTTTTCTATGTTTGCCTCTTTAGGAACTTTTTTAAATGGTACACGGGTTTAGATTTTTTCTTAATTATATTTTCTTTGTTTTATATCGCATGAATTAAGCAAAACGAAAATGTATGACATTGAAAGTTATTGGTAATGAAGCAGTTTTATGTATTCAGGGCATGTCAGTTAATTACATCTTTCATAATTGCACCGAGTTCAACTTACACATTTTAGAATATTTTCCTAGAACTAACATAACAATATTTAAAAAACATCATCCTTAGAGTAGAATAAAATATTATAAAAACCATATGAATTCTTTGGCTTTTATTACTAGGTATTTTATAGTAAATCGTTCTGAAATAATTGTAATTTTTAAGAAATAAAACTAACTGTTATGAATAATAAAAAATTGACTTGTCCTAAAGATATTATATTCCCTTATTTCCTTTTAATATTGAATGAATCACAAAAACCATGTACTACATATTTCAAAGCATTCAGTGCGTGCTTTTAAAAATCTCTCCAATATCCAAGAAAAAAAAGTTTCAGAACACACAAGCTGGCCATATTCAAATCGTCTTTCAATTTTACCATCTTGTGTGTATAATCTCGGTCGAGCGGTCCCGTCCAGCTGTTGCACCTCGAGAAGTCACCCCCCTCCCCAAAAGAAAAGTATTTTTAAGGATAAAATATATTTAAGAAAGGTGGGAAGGGAACAGACACGCGCTCTACCAAGACCCGCCCTGCAAAGACACGGTTTCTCCTCTTCCCCCCACCATCTCATGAATTTCAAATGTGTGTCCCCGAGTTCCCGTGCATTCAGAATGGCGGCCTTCCTCCGCATGAGGACGCGCTGCGAGACTTTTATTTAAATTGTGTTGGGTGGTGTATAAAAGGAATTTGGGACACTGGAGAAAAAAACATTTATCTGCCAGTTATCTGTTGCTGCTGTAAATCTTCTTTTCCCCCCTCTGTGTGTGCTGTGTTGGGGGATTTTGTTGGTGGCCCAAAATAAATTTTCTCTGTTTATGGTACTTACTCAGTATAATGGAATGTATAGTACTTCAAAAACAAAAATAAAATACAAAAACAAAAACAAAAAAAAGAATTATGATAAAAAGTAATGCAGATTCTGTAGTGGAAAAGATTGAAAGGACGTTGTATGAGCTGATTAGGAATAAAGAAATAGAAAATCAAAATATAGTTTAAAGTATTAATAGTTTAAATTCATAGATTATGCAGGCCAACCATGAAAAAAGTTTTTTCCATAGTTTGAGCTCTAACTTATGTTTTCTTATATAGTGAATTCAAAAATGACAATTAAATCATCACAGGATGTACCGTTCAGTCTTATAATATACCTTTATTCTATATATATATATATATATATATATATATATATATATATTATTATTATTATTATTATTATTATTATTATTATTATATTTTTATAAACATCAATTAAGCAAAATAGATGAAAATTAAGAAAAAAATAAAAAATAATTTTTGTATAGATGTCATTGAAAGTTATTTCTAAAGTACGAATGGAGCAGTTTTATACATTCAAGACATACCAGTTAATTACATCTTTAATAATTGGAACGAGTTCTACTTGCACAATTTAGCATAGATTCTACAACTAACATAACAATACTTTCAAAACATTATTATTATAGAGTAAAATAAAATGTTATCAGCACCACATATAACAATAAGTTCTTTGGTTTTTATTATTATGTATTTTATTGGAAATAGTTCTCAAATATTTTTCTCTAATAAGACTAATTTTTAATTTAAAAAAATAAAACTAACTGTTATGAATAATAAAAAAATTAACTTGTCCCAAAGATACTATATAAATAAAAAGCAAAGAGTCTCTTATTACCTTTTAATATTGAAAATTAATCACAACAACCATGTAGTACTACACATTTCAAGGCATTCAGTGCTTGCTTTTAAAAATCTCTCCAATGTCCAAGGAAAAAATAATAATAAAACCTAGAACACTAAGCTTATAGTGCTGGCCATATTCAAATCGTCTTTCAATTTTACTATCTCGTGTGTATAATCTCGGTCGAGCAGTCCCGTCCAGCTGTTGCACCTTGAAAAGTCAGCCACCGTCCCTCCCACCGAAGAAAAGTATTTTTAAGGATAAGATATATTTAAAAAAAAATGGGAAGAGAACAGACGCACTCTCCATCGAGACCCGCTCTGCAAAGACACGTTTTCTTCCCTTTTCCCCACCATCTCATGAATTTCAAATATGTGTCCCCGAGTTCCTGTGCATTCAGAATGGCGACCTTCCTCCGCATGAGGACGTGCTGTGAGACTTTTATTTAAATTGTGTTTGGTGGTATATAAAAGGAATTTAGGACACCGGAAAAAAAGAATTTATCTGCCAGTTATCTGGTGCTGCCGTAAATCTTCTTTTAGCTGCGCTGTGTGTGCTGTGTGTTGAGGGATTTTGTTGGTAGCTCAAAATAAATTTTCTCTGTTTATGGTACTTACTTAGTATATTGGAATGTATAGTACTTCAAAAACCAAAAAAAATACAAAAAAAAAAAAAAAAAAAAAAAAAAGAATTATGATAAAAAGTGATGCAGGTTCTGTAGTGAAAAAGATTGAAAGGACGTCGTATGAGCTTGTTAGGATTAAAGAAATAGAAAATCAAAATATTTTTTTAGTTCTATTCGTAGTTTAAAATATTCATAACAAAAGTTAAAGATTATACAGGCCAAAAATGAAAAAAATGTGAATTCAAAAATGGCATATCAGTTGGTTACAGCTTTCATGATTGCAACGTGTTCAACTTGCACAATTTAGGGTAGTGAGTTCTTTGGTTTTTATTGCGAGGTATTTTATAGGAATTAGTTATCAAATATTTTTTTTTCAGTAACAATACTTTTAATTTCAATAAAAAATAAAACTAACTGTTATGAATAATAAAAAATTAACTTGCCCTAAAGATATTATATAAATAAAAAGCAAAGAGTCTCTTATTTCCTTTTAATATTGAAAATGAATCACAACAACCATGTAGTACTACACATTTCAAAGCATTCAGTACATACTTTTAAAAATCTCTCCATTATCCAAAAAAGTAATAATAAAACCCAGAACACACAAGCTTAGTGCAGGCTATATTCAAATCGTCTTTCAATTTTACCATCTCGTGTGTATAATCTCGGCCGAGCAGTCCCGTCCAGCTGTTGCACCCCGAAAAGTCGCCCCCATCCCCCCAAAGAAAAGTAGTTTTTAGGATAAAATATATTTTTAAAAAAATTGGGAAGAGAACAGACAGACGCTCTACCAAGAGCCGCTCTGAAAAGACACGGTCTCTTGTCTTCCCCCCACCATCTCATGAATTTCAAATATTTGTCCCCAACATCCTATGCATTCAGAATGGCGGCCTTCCTCCGCATGAGAACGTGCTGCGAGACTTTTATTTAAATTGTGTTTTTTGGTGTATAAAAGGAATTTGGGACACTGGAGAAAAAGCTTTATCTGCCAGTTATCTGTTGCTGCCGTAAATCTCCTTTTCCCTGCGCTCTGTGTGCCGTGTTGAGGGATTTTGTTGGTAACCCAAAATGAATTTTCTCTGTTTATGGTGCTTACTTAGTATATTGAAATGTATACTTCAGAAACAAAAATAAAAGAATTATGATAAAAGTGATGCAGATTCTGTAGTGGAAAAGATTGAAAGGACGTTGTATATGAGCTTGTTAGGGGTAAAGAAATAGAAAATCAAAATATTTTTAGTTCAATTCATAGTTTAAAATATTCATAACAAAAGTTGAGGATTATACAGGCCAACCATGAAAAAGGGGTTTTTTTGCCATAATTTGGACTCTAACTTAGGTTTTCTTACATAGTGAACTCAAAAATGACCATTAAATCATCACAGGATGTACCGCTTACTCGCAAAATGTATCTTTATTCTACATATATTTATATGGATATCTACTGCTCTACATCGGAAATTTTTTTAAAACATATAACAAAGTTAATAACGAATATTTAACATGATGACATTAACTATGAAAAAAAAATTTTATACTATGTATGGAGTTTTCTTTCTATTTTTGCCTCTTTATGAACTTTTTTTAAATGATACATGATCAATTAAGCAAAATAGAAAAAAAATTGAAAAATGAATAATTTACACATATACGGCATTGAAAGTTATTGTTAAAGAACGAATGAAACAGTTTCATGCATTCAGAATATATTTTTTAATTATATCTTTCATAATTGCAACGAATTTAAATTGTACAATTTATGATATTTTCCTAGAACTAGCATATCAATATTTCTTCTATGTTAGCTCAACAGCCCCATGGTGGGCCCTCTGTCTACTAGTAGATGGCAGGAGATGTTTTTCTTTTTACGGAGTAGGATTATCAGCCCTACGCCGAAGCCATATTAGACCGGGACCTACGGCTTAAAGTGGATTCCAAACCACTACAAACATCCATGACACCTCCGGAACTCGAACCCGAAACCTGTAGCACCTGAGAACTAGTCATTCGGCCATCAGGCCCCATAACAATATTTACAGAACATTTTAATAGAGTAGAGTAAAATATTATAAGGGCCACTTATGATAATGGGTTCTTTGTTTTTTATCACTAAATATTTTATAAGAAATAATTCTGAAATAATTTTTTTTCAGTAAGAATAACTTTAATTTAAAAATTAAATAAAACTAACTGTTATGAATAATAAAAAAATCAACTTCTCCTAAAGATATTATAATAAAAAAAATCAAAGCGTCTCTTATTTTTTAATATCAAATAAATCACAACAGCCATGTAGTACTACACATTTCAAAGCATTCAGTGCTCTTTTACAAATCTCTCCGATAACCAAGAGAAAAAAATTCCAGAACACACAAGCTTAGTGCTGGCCATATTCAAATCGTCTTTCAATTTTACTATCTCGTGTGTATAATCTCGGTCGAGCAGTCCCGTCCGGCTGTTGCACCTCGAAAAGTCACCCTCCGCATCCCCCCCCACCCATAGAAAAGTATTTTTGAGGATAAGATATATTTTTAAAAAATGGGAAGAGAACAGACAGATGCTCTACCAAGACCCGCTCTGCAAAGACACAGTTTCTTCTCTTCCCCCATCTCATGAATTTCAAATATTTGTCCCCAAGTTCCTATGCATTTAGAATAGTGGCCTTCCTCCGCATGAGGACGTGCTGCGAGACTTTTATTTAAATTGTGTTTGGTGGTGTATAAGAGGAATTTAGGACACTGGAGAAAAAGTTTTATCTGCCAGTTATCTGTTGCTGCCATAAATCTTCTTTTGCCTTGCTCTGTGTGTGCTGTGTTGAGGGATTTCGTTGGTAGCTTTATGGTTCTTACTTAGTATATTGGAATGTATAGTACTTCAGAAACAAAAATAAAATACAAAATAAAATAGTATTATGATAAAAGTAATGCAGATTCTGTAGTGGAAAAGATTGAAGGGACGTTGTATGAGCTTGTTAGGAATATAGAAATAGAAAATCAAATTATTTGTAGTTCAATTCATAGTTTAAAATATTCATAACAAAAGTTAAAGATTATACAGGCCAACCATGGAAAAAGTTTTTCTCGGAATTTGGGCTCTGATTTATGTTTTCTTACATACTGAACTCAAAAATGACCATTAAATCATCACAGTATGTACCGTTTACTCACAAAATCTATCTTTATTCTACACTGAAGTGACAAAAGTCATGGGATAGCAATATGCAAATTTTCAGATGGCACTAGCATCGCATAGAACAGGTATAAATGCGCAGTGCTTTCGCAGAGCTTTCATTTCTGTTCAAGTTATTCATGTGAAGAGGTTTTGACGTGATGATGACCGCAGGACGGGAATTAACAGACTTTGAACGCGGAATGTTAGTTGGAGCTAGACGCATGGGTCATGCCATTTCGGAAATCGTTAGGGAATTCCACATTCCCAGATCCACTGTGTCAAGAGTGTGCCGAGAGTATGAAATTTCAGGCATAACATCCCACCATGGACAGCGCAGTGGTCGACCGCTTTCACTTAACGACCGAGACCGGCGACGTCTGCAAAGAGTCGTAAATTCTAACAGACAAGCAACACTGTGTCAAATAACCGCAGAAATCAATGTGGGACGTACAAGGGACTTGTCTGTTAGAACTGTGCGGAGAAATTTGGCTTTCTTGGGCTATTCCAGCAGAAGACCGACTCGAGTGCCTTTACTGACAGAACGACATAGCTTGCAGCGACTCTCGTGGGCACGTGAGCATATCGGTTGGTCCCTAGATGAATGGAAAACCGTGGCCTGATCCGATGAGTCACGATTTCAGTTGGTAAGAGCTGATGGTAGGGTTCGAGTGTGGCGCAGACCCCACGAAGCCATGGACCCAAACTGTCAGCAAGGCACTGTTCAAGCTGGTGGTGGCTCCGTAATGGTGTGGGCTGTTTTTTCTTGGCATGGACTTGGTCCTCTGGTGCGACTGGACCGAACATTGACTGGAAATGCTTATGTTCAGCTACTTGGAGATCACTTGCAGCCATTCATGGAAAAGGAGAAAAAAAAAAAAAAAAAAAAAAAAAAAAAAAAAAAAAAACGGCCGGAGAAGAGTGTCCAAACGCGTTTTCTTTGCTATCTTGGGGTTTTTTTCACCCAGTATAGTGGGTTTATTACCTTTTTTTTTTCTTCTTTCCCCTTTAACTTCGCACGCTGTCGCTTCCAAAGAGTGTAACATGACTTTAGGGTACTTTTTTTTCTGTTACTTTGTTGAGGAAGAAGATAAAGCAAAATATTAGAATGAGAAGTTTCCACTTTTGTGCCCACTCCTTCTATTTATAATCTATGTTTAAGTCCAGATAGTTGGTAGTTTTTTTTACTTCAGGACATTTCTAAAGATTTGAGAGAGGCTTTTTATTAAGTTTTCCTTTGACGACTAAAAGCATCCGTAAATTTGACTGTTTCTGTAAATTTTTATCCATCATTATCTTAAGTGGGTGTCTCATTCAATTTTATTAAAGCTAAAGTCTCATATTTATGAGTACGTTTATTTCACTGAATTAAGGGTTAGAATGTATTTACTCTTAATTTTTTCAGTTCCATAAAATACAATTTAATACAAGTGTATAATTAAAAGACGTTAATTGTTTACTTGTTTAATTTCGTTCAGATGAGAACTGGCAAACAACTTTTAAGAAACTTTTTTCATTAACCAATCTCAGATTTGTTTAAATACATGCTAGTTAATTTATCTGCTATTTCCTAGGTTCATCTATAAAAAAGTGATACAATATTTTAAGTCTTTATCCACAGAGCTTGTGTATTGAAGGCGTAAAACATATGGAAAATTGGAATTTTTTGTCCAAACTTTTATTGTACTTTTAAACCTTTTATATTGATCACAGAATAAATTTAAAAACACCAATGGGTTCAAGAGATTCTTATTCTTCATTGGCGCAACAGACTCTAGGAGGGGACAGGGTGAGGGAGAGCAAGGTCGTCTGCCTACTGGCAGATTTCGAAACAAGAGATATTATCTTTTTACGGGGTAGGGTTATCAACCCTACGCCCAATGTTCTACAGCCATATTACACCGGGTCTATGGCTTAAGGCAGATTCCGAACCACTACAGACTTCAAGCCGTAATCTGTGGCATCGAGCGCCATAGCGCTAATCACTCGGCCATTAGACTCCATTTAAGGGATTAGGATCTATAAAAGTCGTTCATAAAGAATTCTGAAATAAACTAAACTCCTTAAATTGAGGGTATAAAGGGGTGTAAGTCAACGGTAAGAGGGGTAAACTCCAACTTTTAAAATAGCCATGGTCTTATACACTGAAGTGACAAAATATGCAAATTTTCAGATGGCAGTAGCATCGCGTCGAACAGGTATAAATGCGCAGTGCTTTCGCAGAGCTTTCATTTCTGTTCAAGTTATTCATGTGAACAGGTTTTGACGTGATGATGACCGCACGACGGGAATTAACAGACTTTGAACGCGGAATGTTAGTTGGAGCTAGACGCATGGGTCATGCCATTTCGGAAATCGTTAGGGAATTCCACATTCCCAGATCCACTGTGTCAAGAGTGTGCCGAGAGTATGAAATTTCAGGCATAACATCCCACCATGGACAGCGCAGTGGTCGACCGCCTGCACTTAACGACCGAGACCGGCGACGTCTGCAAAGAGTCGTAAATTCTAACAGACAAGCAACACTGTGTCAAATAACCGCAGAAATCAATGTGGGACGTACAAGGGACTTGTCTGTTAGAACTGTGCGGAGAAATTTGGCTTTCTTGGGCTATTCCAGCAGAAGACCGACTCGAGTGCCTTTACTGACAGAACGACATAGCTTGCAGCGACTCTCGTGGGCACGTGAGCATATCGGTTGGTCCCTAGATGAATGGAAAACCGTGGCCTGATCCGATGAGTCACGATTTCAGTTGGTAAGAGCTGATGGTAGGGTTCGAGTGTGGCGCAGACCCCACGAAGCCATGGACCCAAACTGTCAGCAAGGCACTGTTCAAGCTGGTGGTGGCTCCGTAATGGTGTGGGCTGTTTTTTCTTGGCATGGACTTGGTCCTCTGGTGCGACTGGACCGAACATTGACTGGAAATGCTTATGTTCAGCTACTTGGAGATCACTTGCAGCCATTCATGGACTTCATGTACCCAAACAACGATGGGATTTTTATGGATGACAATGCGCCATGTCACCGGGCCACAACTGTTCGCGATTGGTTTGAAGAACATTCTGGACAATTCCAACGAATGTTCTGGCCACCTAGATCGCCCGACATGAATCCCATCGAGCATTTCTGGGACATCATCGAGAGGTCTGTTCGTGCCCAAAATCCTGCACCATCAACGCTTTCACAATTATGGACGTCTATCGAGACAGCATGGCTCAATATTCCTGCAGAAGACTTTCAACGACTTGTTGAGTCCATGCCACGTCGAGTTGCTGCACTTCGCCGGGCTAAAGGAGGGCCGACACGGTATTAAGAGGTATCCCATGACTTTTGTCACTTCAGTGTATAAATATATGTACATATCTATTACTCTATATACATCGGAAATTAAAAAGAAAAACATCATGGTTAATAACGAATATTTAACATTGTTACCAATCCTTTTTTGACCATTTTAACTACAAATAACACTATCAAGGATGCAGATATTTTTCAGGTGGCGCTACTGTCAGTTGCTAGACTGCTTTGAGTCATTTTATACTTCATGCTCTTACCATTGTGATTTTCCGTTTTTATTTGCTTTGTTCTCCATGAAATGAAGAGTTAATGTTCTGTTAAAAGCTCTGATAGCTTTTGTTATAATTAGGCCAAATTTGTTACCAAAGAAACATGATATTATGAGAAAAAGGAGTACTTTGCCTACTTTAGTGTAAACCTTGGAGATCAACAAAAGTCTTGGGCACCGCATTAGATAAGTGAAAAAATCGTTCAGGTGTTCTTATGGTATGGAGATCCTATGTTATGGAAATGTCTTCATATGGTATAAAAACATTAAATGATATAAAATTAATTATATTATTAAAAATATTAAACATCTAGTAGACTTTTAAAAATGTTACCCCTACTACTGCACCTAGAAGTAGATTTTATCAAGCAATTTGCAAAAGAAATCTGAAAAACTGAACCTTGTTTTCTACCTTGCCATCTTATCAACCATCAATCATTTTATTTATGAGAAGCAAAATTTAAAAAAAAATGTTTTTGTTGAATCAAACGTAAGAAAATTGATGTAAGGCCATAACTTTGAAACTGTGATGAACTCAAAAGAAAAGGTTGCTTTTAAAAAATTGCTCTTTAAGTTATTGTTTACTACAAAAATATAATTCAAGTTTTGTTTTTAAAAATTTGAAGAACTCAGGAAAATAATGTTCAGAAAGTTCATTTTCTTCTTCATTTTTTTCCTGAGATTCTTGAATCAGTGTGTGAAGAACAAGGTTTAGCGTTTCCAGCAATATATTAAAATGGAAAAAGGTGACGAAAATACGTAGTAGAAATGAATTCGCCAACTTCCGGGTTCTTTTAGTTGTTCACAAATATTTTTAATTTGTTGGTGGTTCAAAATAAATCAGCTCTCTTGAATTAATTCTTGACTATTTTATTACACATACTAGGAATATTAAAACTTTGTACAATATTTACAAATTAATAGTACTGCCTCACATTCTAATCTCTAATGCCATAAAACTTAATCTCTCTCAAAACACCTCTCACACTTCTAAGATTACCTCTCTCTCACTTGCTTTCCAAGCGCGCTCTCAAACTCGCACATCTTTCGTCCAATTAACTTGGAGTCGCAGCGCCCTCTAACGATCATTCATTCATCTTTTTTCCACAAAAGGATCGTTGCGATGTAAATATCATTTGAGTTTAGTGTAGGTTATTTTTACAAAACTAAGAGTAACTTCTCTGTGGTACTTGACATAAAATTGCATGTACCGTTTAAAATTTATATTGACTGATATACACTACTACAAAAATTTATAATAACTTCAATGCAAAAATTTAAAATTATCTTCAATTAAATATTGTTCACTATAGAATCAATTAATGTTAATACCATAAAAATCATCAAATTCTTGAAAATATGATCAATAAAAAGCCTTTTGCATTTGTAAGTTACAAAAGACTTTGGGAGCATCATAAAAAATAGTATTAAATGATTCATCATACTTCAAAATAATCAAAATATCTCATCTGATACAAATATGAAACAAATCGCACACCTTTAATTGAAAAATGCATATGTGGATGTGTTTTATTATATGTTAATAATGTGTTAATAATTGATGCTATTTATCAATTTTTTATACAGTTTTTGGGCATCTGTATTTATAATTTTATTATTTCAAGACGTCGCTCTTAATTCAACGTCATCTATTTATATAAAAATGGATGAATGCATATATTTGTGTGTATTCCAACATCTTAAAATTTATAATACTTAGCGTCCTAATTTCATTTCACTGAATTCATTATTTATCAAGTATGCATCAAAAATCTTAAAACTAATGCTCATTATTTTTTAATTGACCAAAACCCTTATTTTGTTACTGGCACCATATGATGCTGTGTGGTAACTTCGTGTATATATATATTTTTTTTGTGTGTTTAAAATTTTCTTTTAATTAAAATGGTAAATCTTTCAATTTATGACTGTGTTCTTAATATATTTTTTGCATATTTAAAATGTTTTATTAAATGGGCTTATTTATATTTTACTTTCTAAATTATTTTTATTATAAATCGTTATTCAGAATAACTTTTCCTTTCACAATTTATCAAATGATAATTTGCATTTTTCATTGATATTTTTTTCCTAATAATATTTACCATTTTAACTAAAAATATTTAGACTAAAAATGTTTATTGGTTAAAAATAAAAATAAAAATATTTTGTTTACCCACCCTGCAAACACCGGATCACATCTGGTAGATCATTTAACATGATACAAGCATGTTTATATCCATTACAGAACTAATTTTAAAATTACCACTTAATAAAATTTTACCTAATAAAACCTTTTAAGTACAATTTACCCACATTAAATTGCTCGAGAGAACGAACTGAGTTATTATTTTTAATTGCCGCCAAGGCCCTTAAAAGCGCGAGGTGCCAGTTTGTCCCACCGCCAAGAAATCACTAAAAATGTGCGAGTAATTGAAACAGACACTTAGGAACAAAGTTGACAACGTCAGATCAGAAACAAATTTAATTGACTTGGCGAACACGAGCAAAGTGAAGATGGGGGAGCAATTTACAAGGAAAAATGATGGCGCGTCCTATTCCCCTGGCTGTTTTGAAGTTTCCGATGTCATTATCGCTACGCCTGTGGAAGACGACTTTCAGTCCTTATTTTAGCATGTTAAATGCGCCTTTTGATAGGTTCTGACTTCTAAATTTATTTCTCAGTTGCCGTATATTTTCACCATTGAATTTCAGATTGTGAATATATTAATGTGTGAATATTTCTGTACACTTTTGTGTGTGAATATATTTCCTATAATGATTCTTATGTCAATATATTTCTTAGAATGATTCTTAATATGTGAATACATTCCATATCCATTCCCTGAATATATAAGGACAACTTATAAATCCATTTTTGTTTTAAAATATAAACATGGTAATAATTTTCACACAGATGTATGAGATTGGAGCAAAAAGATGGAGTACAAAACAGAACAAAACAGTAATTTATAACTGGATGGCTAACAGGGAATTTGAAAAAGAACTATTTCTTCGAGCTGAACTGTGCTAACACTAATTTGTTCTGTTGCAACTCTAATTTCCTCCAGTTCTCTATCAGAATTGGTCCGAAATGGATCAAGGAAGGCATAAAATTCAAAGAACTCTGAATACACATCAACTCCAACGTTGTTCAAGCATTTTCAATCCATCAGAATATTTGTGAATCCAATTATTATTTGGATGCCTGGTATAAATTGTCTCCGTAGCAGCTGTTTTTAGTTCACAATCAGCTGATGAGGACTTTGACATAGCATTCATCAAATAACATATCTTTCTTATAGATCCTATGTGAGTAGGGCACATTGGTTTCAACAGTTCTTCTGTGGAAACGCTCAGAAGGGGTTAGTAGGATTTCAATTTAAAAATTTCTGTAAAAACCCATCCTGAGTCTTCAATCTCCTACTCTTTCTATATTGTTCTGTTATTATTGATTTTAAAAAAAAAAACAATGATTCATTATATTATGATATAATGATGATTTATAAAACAATGATTCATTATATTATGATATTGTGATGATTTATAAAACAATGATTCATTATATTATGATATGATGATTTGTAAAACAATGATTCATTGTATTATTTATACTTAAAATTGTTTAGAGAAAATATGATCAATGAAGGGTTTGTTCCACACAAAAATTGAATCCTAATTCAATTTGTCCTCATAATTTATTAAAACAAATAGAATAAATAAAACTTTAGATAGCAATGCCAACACATTGAAGGATACATATTGCAAGAATTATTTGCACTTCTACACATCTGGCCCAAGGAACGCGCAAAACTTGTTAACCACTTTAAAAAGGGAACAAACTTAGGTGGATTACTGGTGGTCACTAATGCCACCATAATTTAGAAAGAACATCATTAGTGACTATCTCTGAGTGGATTCGTGCCCTTTATGTTTCACTTCAAAACTAAAAGGAAAACTTTTAGGCTTGCTGATTCATCGCCATCATTACAGGAGTAAACAGTAACGAGAGTTCAGCTAGCTTGTGAGTTACAAAATAAATTGTCTTAGTTTAAAAAAATCCTAAGGCATTGATCAGTAAGAAAATTTAATAATATTAATGTAAAATTCAAATGCATTCCATTGCATTCACTCAAAAAATTAAATTATTCATTCAAACAATACAATAATTCAATATTCTGAAAATATTCAAAATGAGTTAAAAATTCCTTAAGCATAAAAGCTACCCAAAAATAAATTTAAAAAATAATTTTAATTAAGAAGTAAAATTTAATCTTATTTGTATGGAAAATCAAATTTTCAAACTTGACTTGACTAGGTGCTTTCGAGATCTAATTTTCTTATCAAATTTTCAAAGATATTTGTAAAATCTGATCTTATTTCGTTTTCAGTTTAGAAGTAGAAATAAAATTTAGCGTTATTTCAGTTTTATTTAATATACATAATTGAAATATCTTAAATAAACTATGAATTCTTAAAGTAATAGATATTTATGAAGTATAATCATTTTCGAGTAAATGAAGTTTACTTTGATCCAAGTCAAAACATGTAATCATGATTTTCTACGAGAAATATTTTGTTGCGAAAAAAAATAATAAAAGTTTTTTTTAATTAATATTAGTTTCGTAAATGTAAAGAACTTTTCATTTTTGGAGCTTTTTTTTTCCCTTGAAATTTAATCTTCAAAATAAAAGCGGTAGGAGCATCTTAAATTTCGCTTTGAAAAACTTTTAATAGAGAATCTTTTCGTGCATGCATGTGTTTCTCGTTTTCTATGGTTCTCCACGTTTTATTTCTGAAAGATTCTCCCAATCTTTAAAACTGAATATTCAATCCTATTTAATCTTTTCATCTATGAAATTACAGCAATGACAAACATGATTATTAGGTTTAATATTAGCTTTAAAAATTATTATTATTATTATTTGTAACGTAGAGGAGAATAAATTTAGTTCTATAGATTTTTAATAAATCTTTCTAATCATGACAAACTTATGAAGTTTATAAATCATTTATAGTAAATAAATTATACTACATATAGTTCGGGAAATAATGAAATCCAAAATGTTGTATTTGTAGCATTTTTTTTTTTTTTTTTTTTTTTTTTGCACGAGAAAAGTTCATTCTCAGGAGAGAGGAATGTATGTTATTTGAGAAATATATAGCTACTCAGCACTCAAATTTGACAGCAGACAAGCTCTACTGTGGGCATGCAGTTAGTATTTTGTATCAATGAGAGCAACCTGTCATTCAAATCTGATAGCAGATAGTTGGTAGCATGCATAATGAGAAAATTAGCGAATATCTGCGCGACACTCACAGCTCGAAGCAAATATAGATGGAATATGGAACATATCATGAGTTGTTCCATCGTTATTGGTGATAGACCACGAGCTGAGAAATGTCTACTCCAATGAGAAATAAAGGAAGCTGATGAGCCCCCTCCCCATTTTGATGGATTATCTTAAATGGAAATTTTTGGTTGAGAAGGGAGAGAGTTCTACGACAAGTCGACCAGAAGCGTTGTTTTTCTTTTTTTCTCTGAAGTGACTGAATAACCGTGTGACAATTAAGGTCTGTCGCAGACCAGGCATTTAGATTCGATGTAGACTCGAGAATCTCTCACTTTGAAGTGAATTGTAGTTCTGATTTAATTGTGCACTTGTGATCAAATTTTATTTTGAATTTTTCATATCTTTTTATAATAATCCAGAGTTCATGAAATATATAAGTATATATATATATAGTGTTTATAAATAAAAAAAATTTTAATTAAAGTGGTCCTCTTCTTGAAGCCGTTATAGGTCTAATATAGGCCGAAACGTTACATGTTCAATATAAAATTTATATACATTTTGAAAGTGTAGTTACTGATTTCCATTATAACAATTAGAAAATAACCACTTTCTGTGGTTTATTACAATTTTTGTTAATGTACGAAAACCCAATTAATTAAATATAAATTAATCATATAAATATTTTATTTACAGAATTAAAAAAGTTCTTAATCAAAAAACTAATGGATAGTGGTTGCAAAATTGTCTATAATGCTAGATCCAATTTGAAAACAAATAATTAATTTCACAAAAATTAATCTACATTAATATTTGGATGAGTAGAGCAAATTTTAGAAGCCCATGACAAAATGATTGAATACGAATGTATGATACGCTCTCTATATATCTCCAATAAATCAAACAATTGCTCTAGATTTACTTCTGCAAACATTCAGCACTACCGGTTTAAATTAGAATTGAAATCATTTTCGAATAACATTGCATCGTTGTACGGATTTCCATTAGTTTCCAATCATCTCACTTATAGAAATATTCTTCAATGACTGGACATGTCGAATAATTATCCATGATCTTCAATTCCATTTCAGCAGAATTTTGGATGCTGTTCTCATTTTGTGATTTCTATCGATGCAATGGGCTAATTTATATAATAATTATAATTTGTATAGCCACACAAATATACGAAATGTATATTATCGTTAACTTTGATAAGCTATAATTGATATTGATAAGCTATCCTTACTTTATTTCTTTGCTTTAACATCGTTAAAATAATTATTGAGTTTAGTGTATTTAAAAAAACTGAATTATATTGTTAATGTCTTCTAACTGAAGAAATATAACTTCATCGGTCATCATTTATAGAGTAATGAGAATTGAGTTATGGGAATTTCATGGTCTATTGATGACATAGCTAAATGTTAAAATCAACGACTAATTACATACATTGGGGCCTGACGACCAAATGGTTAGTGCTGTGGCGTTCGGTGCCATAGGTTTCGGATTCGAGTCCCGGCGGTGTCATGGATGTTTGATGATTCGGATTAAACTGATCACTTTAAACCGTAGGTTGCGATTTAATATGACTATAGAGTGGGTGCAGTTGTAGGTAGTATTTGGGTGTAGGGGGTGACAGTAGGAATATGGCCCTGGTGATGACGACATCCACTTCAATAATTTCTTTAAGATACGGAGATGTTTGACGCTGATTTAACAACGCATGTGAGCTTTTGACCTCGACATTCTTATTCCTTGTTGGATTTTTCCCATTCTCTCCCATATGAAATGCAATCAAAATTATTAAGTCTAAAAATTCCGGCGATTCCAAAATTTCTAAAAAAAGCGGCCAGACTCTCACCCTTCTACAAACCCTACAGATGATTGATATATTATAATGAAGTCCTTTACTGCTATGAAAACAACTTTCCGGGAGAATATTTTGATTTCCTCTAATATATCTAGGGGCTGTTTAAAAAAAGGGTAGGAGAATTTCTTTTAAAGTGTAATAAATAAAAGTTTTTATATTGAAAAATAGTATTGGAGTGTATCTATTTGTCTGTATTCCCTCCTGTAAAGAAGAAAAATCATCACCATTCCACATACTCTTTGTTAGTTCACTATATTAGATGTGTTTCGTAATTGGGCTTCAAGTTTAAGATTTTGTGGTTTAATAATTATATTTTTAATAAAAAAAATTTTTGTACGTTGTAAATTAAATATTATATGGCACCTGATGGCCGAGTGACTAGCGCTGTGGCGCTCGGTGTCACATGTTTCGGATTCAAGTCCCGGCGATGCCATGGATGTTTGTAGTGGTTCGGAATCCACTTTAAATCTTAGGTCCCGGTATAATGTGACCGTAGAGCGTAGGGCTGACAACCGTACCCCAGTAAAAAGAAAACATCTCTCGTCTCGAAATCTGCCAGTAGGAAGACGGCCTTGGCCCAACATGGAGCTGTTACGCCACTGATGATGATGATAATGATATTTATTCACATGACAAAAAGACTCAAAGAAGAAAATTAACGAAAATAAAAATTGGACTATTTGACATTACATCCAAACTGTTTTCGTTATTCATTTAAACAAATTGATTGAAATGCTTAATATTAAATACGAGTTTCTGTTGGTCTAACATTATGGAAAAAATAACAAAAAAATGGATCTGGATGGAATGGTAGCAAATTTACCTAAAATTAAAACCATCAACAACACAAAAAAATTAACATTGGAAAAGTAAATAATATCATATTTTTTTTAAAAAATGGTGAAATATCAATGAATTAAAAATAATTAACAATGATTTCCTTGACTTTCTTAAATGTTAAATTGAAAATTCCTATGTGTGCACCAGGATCGTGCACTATAAATTTGTAAATTTGAAAATCCTTCCACTGAGCTGAAGAAGAAAGGAAAGCTCGAATCCTGCAGATATCTCCCTTAGGAAAATTCGTTCCACTATATAAATGTAGTATAGCAAGTTTATAAATGCAATATATACATAATATGAATGTAGTGTAGCATTAATTCTGAATATATGTTCATTCCCATGGATAACTCTTACCCTCTGATCAAAATGCATGGTATTTGAAAACAACAGCAATATTTTTAAAACCCAGTCATATAAGCAAAATAATGTAAAAGTTATTTACCTGTTTTTATTTTATTTAATTGTTTCTTTTCCTCAATAAAGAATAACAGGTTGCTTTTCAGAAACTGTTTTTCTTGGTCTCTCAATACTCTTACAAATCCGAAAAAAGAAGAAAGAAATTCCTTAAATTTTCAATCTTTTTTCGTAGTGCTGTTAAATATGTTTGTGCCTCAAAAAAGATGCAATACCATATATCTCATTTCTTCTTTTGCTTCGTTTTTTTTTTTTTTTTTTTTTTTTTCCCCCATGAGAATAATCAAACTTGGCTCGTGACAGTGCATGGACTATTTCATTTTTCAATGCATAAAATTTATACTCGGCCATAGATTGCTACTGATGCCTCCAAGACTGAAATCAATAGTGGCGTATACCGCAACAGATATAAAAAGATGGATGGATGTTTCAAGGAATATCTCTTTGTGGGGTGAAATTTGAATATTTGCGGGAATAGGTATTGTGAATTCACTCGGGTTATTTTTTTACTTTTATTAGTTTTCTGACACTTTTTCTGACTGAAATATTCCACAAATAAAAGTAAAGTTAACTTTGCATCTTTAGCCTGTATATTTCGCATCGCTGTTCTATTGTGATGCCAGCTTTCTGGTCAATCATCATCAGTGGCGCAACAGCCCCATGATCGGCCAAGGCCGTCTGGCAGATTTCGAGACGATAGATGTTTTTCTTTTTGCGGGGTAGGGTTGTCAGACCTATGCTCTATACTCATATTAGACTGAGACCTATGGTTTAAAGTGGATTCCAAATCACTACAAACATCCCTGGCACCGGGACTCGAACCCGAAACTTGTGGCACCGAGCGCCAGAGTGCTAGACACTCGGCCGTTCAGGCTTTCTGGTCAATAACTGGCCATAATTTCCTAACCCAGCAATTATTTCATATCGGCTTTCTCAAAATCCCAACTTGTAATAAATGTAATTGAGATATAAAAATAAATGATCCTATTTCCTAATAGTCAGCTATTTATGCAGATGTGATGCCTTGCAGATTCTGGAAAGCAAGAACTTTTTTATGTTTATAGACATTTTTTTATTTAGTGTTTGTTTTCACGTGTGTGAAATTTTAAGCAAAGTTGGTGCATTTTAATTAGTATTATTTTTCCTCCTGTTAGTGATTTTATATGCTGACATTGAATATCACTGTGTAGCATATGATAAATAAATTGCCTTTCTAATAATAAAAATTCGCATTGATTATGACAGTAACAATTGTAAACACTTATAGAAGCTGAATTTATCCAAATACATCAACAAAAAATTGCATTTTCTATACGTTGTTATAATTTTTAAAAAAATTAAAATTTATTCAATCTCTATATGAAGCAACTTTGTAACATTAACAACTTAGTTATAGCTGAGACAATAAAACAAATGTATAAATATATTTATATTTTCTACAGTTATTTTAAAACATCATCATTTAAAAACGACATAGTCAATTTAATATTTTTTTAATAATATACAGAGGCTTTTAAAATGGAGTATGGAAATACAAAATATGACCAGTGGAATTTCTATGATTTGGTCCCTCAGAACTTTTGGCATTTTTAACTTAAAAATCTCATTAAATCAATTTTAATGTATTTTTTAGAAAATAACTTTTAAAAATAAAGGATGTAAAGGTCGTCTTTTTAAAGGTTACCCTAGATGTTGTAATGTATTTTTTTAACTGTTGTTTTATCTATCGGTATTGCCCCAGATTCTAGTATGTTTTTTTACATGTGTGATACTTTTCAACTTACTATTTGAAATACGAGTTTAGTAAATTGTTCATACATATTCATTATGTACTAGAAATTATATTGTATTTGTAATGGATGTATTTTGTTAAATTATTTATTGGTTGCAAATGCTAAGGTTTTGACAATTAATCCATTGTACGTTTTCTTACTTAATATACCAAAAAAATATTTGCAATAACATATCTATTTGCTCACCATTCTTTAGTTATTATTCCTATTAATTATATTTTAAATAAATAGAAATGTAATAAACATTCTTGCCCTGTCACCAGAACAGAAAAAACTACAGTTATACCAGAAGGATATAAGAAATTTGCAATGTTTGAATCAGCAAGGCATTTCTTTGTCTTCCCGTTAGTTTAAATGAATGAATCACGTTTATATTTTTCCCTCATATTTCAATTTGATTTGCGGTTTAGTTGAATGAAACGTAGTATAAAAGTCGAAATATTTTTAATAAACGTAATTATTTAGTTATAAGTTATATCTTTCAAAATCTTCTTTTTTTGTTGTAGATATTGATAAACCAGGTAGCTTTTGAGAATGATTGACATAATTTATTTTATTTCGTATTTTAATTATTGTTTTTTCAACTGTATTAAATCTTGCTGCAAAATCGCAGGGCGCTGGATTTGACGTCAAAAATTCTATTCGCCAAAGTGCGCCAAGAAAAGGATTGCGATTGTAAGTGAAGTGAATTGCAAGTAATACAAGAATACAGTACTTATCGCTCAATTGTCTCCACAAAAAAAAAGTCTCCAAATCCCTACGGCCCCTATTTTGCGACTTGACCAATTGTCCTTTTGTCCTGTATTTTTAATGTATGACTTATCCTCTATTTGTTTCTTAAAGCACATTAATATAAATATAGGTTGAGTGCCAAACCTTTAAATAAATAATGTTTTAATTTAGTTATCATGATTGCTAGCACATATATGAAGCTGACTTTTTTGTAATTGTCTCAAAATTAAAATTACTAGTTGAATGTTTTAATAGTACTTGTTGAATGTTTAACAATGCATGTTTTTTAAATATAATATAAGTTGGTTTTGTGTGATACAAGCAGCTAAGTTGGTATTATACAAGTCAAATAAGATTTTTTTATCGTTAAAGAAAAACTACTGAATAGTTTTATTGGTCACAAAACAAAATATTCAACGATATTACCTTTATACTATTACACTTAAAAAAAAAAAAGTTTTCAAAAGTCATTTTTGATAATTTTGTACAATTCTCTTTCAATAAATAAGACATTTCATAAACATACAAATAAAAAGATTTTATTAATGTATTAATAACTTTATATACTACTTTTCCTACACTTAATTTAAAAAAAACTTTATGATTTTTTTTTCCTTTCCTTTTTCGCTGGAAATGACATATTTTCATTTTTACAAAAGAGAAATGCAAGGATCATATTTTAATTCCTGGAATTTTATTCAACTAAATACGGAATTTGAATAAGCTACACTCGTTAGTCTTCGGTCAGTAAATAGTAAAAAAAAATGTCTCCCGCTTCCAAATATTTTGCTCAAACAACGACGGGACCTTTTCGCAATAAAATTCGATAAAGAGGAAAGTCTCATTTTATGCATAATAAAGCGAGTCGGTTGGCGTCCCATTGAAGCAATTTAATGCCCCAAAGCAAAAACAAGTTAGCGTTATTGACGCTCCATGATTTACTTTACTCTTAAATAAGGAACTCAGAAAGAGGGAAACTCTAAATTGAGCCTCTTATAACATCATTAAGTTATTTTTCTTCTGGAATTCCAGATTATCATCCATCTGAAATAGTCAGGGATAGTTTACTGTAAATTTACGTTTGAGAAATGGGGAATGAAAACATATAATTTAAAAGCGCGCGAAAGGAAAAATAATTGCCTTGCCTTTGCGAAAAATTCTTTTGTGCGCAGCAGACATTTTTCAGATGCAATAGTTCGAAACAAAAATTAAAGCATAAAAATAATCATTTGCAGGTTTTAAAAGACTAAACAAACAGGGTGATAAAAAGAAAAAAAAACGTAAAATCAATTATTACGCTGCGAGAACATAATATATGGGAAAAGAAATAGCAATAAATCGTTTAAAATGTTAAGACCGTGTGCATTATTGATGTTTGAATTGCTATTTGTTTGTGATGGTAAACATCAAAGTATTTTATTAGATTAAGGACGCTCATATGCATTTGTTGATTAACAATTAAATAAACATATTACAAAATGTTTCTTTTGATTAGATTAATTGTGAATCGGAAATAAAATAAACCAATTTAAATAATTAAAGCGAGTAAATTGTAAATCAGTTCTTTTTCAAGTGTAAAAGATGAATCTCCAGAGAATTTTAATTAATATTCTTGCGCAGAATTTTTATTAGTTGCATTAATTAAATAAATTCAGCTCATAGATATTTTATTGAATAAAAGAGTAATAAATGATCATTTCTATTTGTTTTAAAATTAAAATTTTATAAGGTTGTATTTAAATGAATCGAATTGCGTAAGTCTGAATTTATTTATAAATAACAAAAATATTTTTTTTTCACTTTTATTTTTTTGTTTATTTCTATAATTATCTTCATGTTGAAAATTTTTTTAAAATGTTTGTTAAATATAATATAAGTAGGTTTTGTGTGATACAAACAGTTAAATTGATATTTTACAAGTCAAGTAAGATTTTTTTATTGTTAAAGAAATACTACTGAATAGTTTTATTCTTCACAAAAACAAAATATTCAACGGTATTCTCTTTATACTATTACACTTCAGAGAAAAATGTGTTTAAAAAGTCATTTTTAATAATCTTGTAGAATTCGCTTTCAATATATAAGCCATTGGATAAATATACATCTTAAAAGATTTTATTAATATTTTTATATATTACTTTTCATACGCTTAATTCAAAAAAGGATTTTTTTTTTTTTTTTTTTAACGTAGGAAATGACATATTTTCATTTTTACGAAAGAGAAATACAAGGATCATATTTTAAACCCTGTAATTTTATTCAACTTAATACGGAGTTTGAATACGCTACACTCGTTAGTCCTCGTGGAGTAAATGAATAAAAAAAAATGTTTCCCGCATCGAGACATTTTGCTCAAACAACGACGAAGGCATTTCACGATAAAATTCGATAAAGAGGAAGTCTCATTTTCAGCATAACAAAGCGAGTCGGTTAGCGTCCTATTGAAGCAATTTAGTGCCCTAAGCAAAAACAAGTTAGCGTTATTTACGCTCCGTGATTTACTTTACTCTTAAATGAGGTCTCAGAAAGCAGTGGGAAACTCTAAATTGAGCCTCTTATAACAACATTAAGTTCTTTTTCTTCTGGAATTCCAGCTTTTCATCCATCTCAGGACTGTTTCAGGGTATAGTTTGCTGTAAATTTACGTTTGAGAAATAGAGAATGAAAACCTTTTATTTAAAAGCGCGCGAAAGGAAAAATAATTGCCTTGCCTTCTGCGAAAAATTCTTTTGTGCGCAGCAGACATTTTTCAGATGCAATAGTTTGAACAAAAATTAAAGCATAAAATTAATCGCCTGCAGGTTTTAAAAGACTAAACAATTAGGGCGATAAAAAAAATCAATTATTACGCTGCGAGAACATAATATATGGGAAAAGAAATAGCAAGAAATCGTTTAAAATGCTAAGACCGTATGCATTATTGATGTTTGAATTGCTGCTTGTTTGTGATGGTAAGCATCAAAGTACTTTATTAGATTAAGGACGCTCATATGCATTTGTTGATTAACAATTAAATAAATATATTACAAAATATTTCTTTTGATTTAGATTAATTGTGAGTCGGAAGTAAAGTGCACCAATTTAAATAATGAAGGCGAGTAAATTGTGCTTCAATTATTTTGCAAGTAAAAGATGAATCCCAAGAGAATATTCATTAATATTCTTGCGCAGAATTTTTATTAGTTGCATTAATTAAATAAATGCAGCTCATAGATATTTTATTTAATAAAAGGTCTGATAAATGATTTTTTCTATTCTATTTAAAATTAAAATTTTAAAAAGTTTTTTTAAATTAATCGAATTGCATATGTCTTTGAATTTATTTATAAATATAAAAAATAAATTTTTTAATTTTTTTCCCTTTTATCTTTTTATTTATTTTTATAATTATATTCTGTTGAACATTTTTTTAATTTAAGGTGTTTTGTTTTGTTTGCCGTTCTACGGTCATCTTTTACACATGTATAATAATTCCTGTTTGTTAAATATAATATAAGTTAGTTTTGTGATACAAACAGTTAAGTCAATACTATACATGTCAAATAAAATGTTTTTTATCGTTAAAGAAAAACTTGTGAATAGTTTTATAGTTCACAAAAATAAAATATTCAACGATATTACATTTGTACTATTAAACTTACTTACATTTGTACTATTTAATTAAATTTAACTAATTTGTACTATTTAACTTTCAATTTACATTTGTACTACTAAACTAAAGAAAAATAAGTTTGAAAACTCATTTGTGATAATCTTGTACAATTTTCTTTCAGTAAATAAGGCTTTTGATAAATATATATCTAAAAAGATTTTATTGATGTATTAATAATTTTATATAATACTTTCCATACACTTAATTCAAAAAATACTTTTTTTTTTTTTTCTTTCTTCTACTTGGGAATTGACATATTTTCATTTTTACAAAAGAGAATTGCAAGGATTATATTTTAATCCCTGGAATTTTATTCAACTTAATATGAAGTTTGAATAAACTACACTCGTTAGTCCTCGGGAAGTAAATAAAAAATGTCTCCCGTTCCGAGATATTTTGCTCAAACAACGACGGGAGCCTTTTGGCAATAAAATTCGATAAAGAGGAAGTCTTATTTTAAGCATAATAAAGCGAGTCGGTTAGCGTCCCATTGAAGCAATTTAATGCCCCAAAGCAAAAACAAGTTACCGTTATTTACGCTCCATGATTTACTTTACTCTTAAATGAGGACTCAGAAAGCAGTGGGAAACTCTAAATTGAGCCTCTTATAACAACATTAAGTTCTTTTCTTTTGGAATTCCAGATTGTCATCCATCTCGACAGTCAGGGATAGTTTGCTGTAATTTACGTTTGAAAAATGGCGAATGAAAACCTTTTATTTAAAAGCGCGCGAAAGGAAAAATAATTGCCTTGCCTTCTGCGAAAAATTCTTTTGTGCGCAGCAGACATTTTTCAGATGCAATAGTTTGAACAAAAATTAAAGCATAAAAATAATCCCCTGCAGGTTTTAAAATACTAAACAAACTGAGCAATAAAAAATAAAAAAATGAAAAATCAATTACTGCGCTGCGAGAACATAATATATGGGAAAAGAAATAGCAATAAATCGTTTAAAATGTTAAGACCATATGCATAATTGATGTTTGTTGAATTGCCGCTTGTTTGTGATGGTAAACATCAAAGTATTTTATTAGATTAAGGACGCTCATATGCATTTGTTGATTAACAATTAAATAAACATATTACAAAATATTTCTTTCGATTTAGTTTAATTGTGAGTCGGAAATAAAGTGCACCCATTGAAATAACGAAAGCGATTAAATTGTGTTTCAATTCTTTTTCCAAGTGAAAGATGAATCCCAAGGGAATACTCAATAATGTTCTTGCGCATAATTTTTATTAGTTGCATTAATTAAATAAATTCAGCTGATAAATGTTTCGTGTAATAAAAGGAGTAGTAATTTGTCCTTTCTATTCTATTTAAATTTAAAGGTTGTTTTAAAGGAATCGAATTGCATAAGTCTTTGAATTTATTTATAAATATAAAACGTAAATTTTTTAATTTTCTCCCTATTTTTTTTTGTATTTATTTTTTTAATTATATTCATGTTGGACATTTTTTTTATTTAAGGTTTTTTGGTTTTGTTTGCCGTTCTACGGTCATCTTTTACACAGGCATAATAATTCCTGTTTGTTAAATATGATATAAGTTGGTTTAGTGTGATACAAACAGTTAAGTTGATATTATACAAGTCAAATAAGATTTTTTTTTATTGTGAAAGAAAAACTTCTAAATACTTTTATTATCCACAAAAACAAAATATTCTACGAGACTCACTTATAAAAATAAATTTGAAAATAAATTTTTGATAATCTTGTACAGTTCGCTTTTAATAAATTAGACATTTTATAAATATACATCTAAAAAGATTTTATTAATGTGTTAATAATTTTATATACCACTTTTCATACACAAAAGGCTTTATTTTATTTTTTTTTCCCCTTTTAAATGGAAAAGGACATATTTTCATTTTTACGAAAGAGAATTGCAAGGATCATATTTTAATCCCTGGAATTTTATTCAACTTAATACGTAGTTTGAATAAGCTACACTCGTTAGTCCTCCGGAAATAAAAAAATAATAAAAATGTTTCCCGCTTCGAGATATTTTGCTCAAACAGCGACGAAGCCTTTTCGCAATAAAATTCGATAAAGGAGAAAGTCTTATTTTAAGCATAATAAAGCGAGTCGGTTACCGTCCCATTGAAGCAATTTAGTGCCCCAAAGCAAAAACAAGTTAGCGTTATTTGCGCTCCGTGATTTACTTTACTCGTAAATGAGGAATTAGAAAGCAGTGGGAAACTCTAAATTGAGCCTCTTATAACAACATTAAGTTCTTTTCTTCTGGAATTCCAGATTATCATCCGTCTCGACAGTCAGGGATAGTTTGCTGTAAATTTACGTTTGAGAAATGGCGAATGAAAACCTTTTATTCAAAAGCGCGCGAAAGGAAAAATAATTGCCTTGCCTTCTGCGAAAAATTCTTTTGTGCCCAGCAGACATTTTTCAGATGCAATAGTTCGAACAAAAATTAAAGCATAAAAATAATCATTTGCAGGTTTTAAAAGACTAAACAAACAGGGCGATAAAAAGAAAGAAAAACGAAAAATCAATTACTACACTGCGAGAATATAATATATGGGAAAAGAAATAGCAATAAATCATTTAAAATGTTAAGACCGTATGCAATATTGATGTTTGAATTGCTGCTTGTTTGTGATGGTAAACAGCAAAGTATTTTATTAGATTAAAGACGGGCATATGCAATTGTTGATTAACAATTAAATAAACATATTACAAAATATTTCTTTTGATTTAGATTAATTGTGAGTAGGAAATAAAGTGCACCCATTGAAATAATAAAAGCGTGTAAATTGTGCTTCAATTTTTTTTCAAGTAAAAGATGAATCCCAAGAGAATTTTCATTAATATTCTTGCGCAGAATTTTTATTAGTTGCTTAAATTAAATAAATTCAGCTCATAGATATTTTATTTAATAAAAGGAGTGTGTGCGAGTAATAAATGCTCCTTTTTGTATTTGAAATTAAAATTTTATAAGGTTGTTTTAAATGAATTGCATAAGTTTTTGAATTTATTTATAAATATAAAGAGTAAATTTTTAAATTTTTTTCCTAAATTTTTATTTTTGTATTTATTTTTATAATTATATTGATGGTGAATATTTTTTTAATTTAAGGATAATAAATATTGAATTAAAATAAGATTTTTGAATAAACTGTAATTGAATATTTTGATGATGGTTATTAAATAAATTACCTTAATGAACTCAATGTAATATTTTTAGTTCAACTAGTAGGTAATATTTTCGCGTCAATATAGGTATCAATATGTATTTGTAATTAAATTAAGCGAACACAGATAACTTTACAAGTTTTAGATGTCTTACCAAACTTTCGATCTTGACCATCTGGAGTTGTGAAGTTTCGCATGGCCTCCGCCAATTAAAACACCACACAAATACATCACTTTCAATCCTAGATTCTGCAAAAGACCTATTTAATTCGGAAGCTGAACATTCTTTGGACAGATCAGATTAGCATCCTGTGAGGGCTAGTGGCCATCAAATACACCCTTCCAAGGGACACACATAAAATATACCACCACAACACATGAATAATTACACAAAATTTTTACCTCGATACAAAAATGCTTATGAATACATATTGACACGACAATATTTTAGTTCTATAAATTAGGTAAAATATTCCAGTTAACATATCATCCATATCATTAAGAAATAAAAGTTTATACAAATAAAATTATTTATATACAAGTTCGAATTTTATGGATTAACAGATATCCTTACTAGCTGCATATGATTCTCTGTTCCAGTTATCCTAAATGCACCACACTTGCTGTTTCATTTCACATATTTGTAAAATTTAGTTAAATTAATTTTTTCGTAAATAAGCACATGTTATTATCTTAAAATTTTATATTTATTTAGATCTTAAAAGTTATCTCTGTTAATATCGTATGCTGAAAGAAAATGGCTGTTTAAATTTTTGAAATTGTCAAGAAAAATTTTAATAAGAATCTTTAATTCCACAGATTTGTTGAGCAAATACTCTTTTGGGCCATTCTTTTTTATTCAGCAAAATAAAAACTTGCTCTTGATTTATTTCATATTTATTTTTTATGTAAACTTGATTGCATTTTTTTTTTCGTACTATCCTATGTGAAAATCATTTTCCTCTATAGAATTGCCTATTCCGATACAGTTCCACCATCTTGAATTTAATATATTCGAAAAGAAAACTTGTGAATTGATATTCTTTCGGAGAAAAACGCTGAAAGAAATACGTAAATGTATTGGAATATCCTAAAGCAGCTTTGACAAATAGCATCCAAAAGTTAGAGGAAAAAGAGAAAATCCGGATTTGTTGCGAGAGCTTTTTTGATTTATTTGAACTTTTTATGGATGTTATTTTCTTTTATTTGATCTGATGACTTACGAAGCATTATTGTATTAGATTCATAATACACTGTGAAGAATCTGCTATTAGATTCCATATAATTAAATGGGAAGCAATTGCTTATCCAGAAGTTTTCAAAGGAAGAACTATTCATAGACAGAAAAATCAAGAAAGCTATATAAGCAACTCGACAATGACAGAGACTCGTGTTGTCAAAGAGCACGTTAAATCATTTTTTAATACTACTAAGCCATGATTAAGTTTTCACTTAATTGTTATATGAATTGCTATCTAAGTAAAATGAATAAAACATAGGTTTTTTTTTCTTCTAATGCAGCTGGCAAACACTTAGACAGCTGTCTTGGATGCCTTAAGGCAAGCACTGTACAGACGTTACTCACTTTGCATCAACCCAGGAGGCGCGTGTAACTTGAAGCTAAGCCACGGACGCGGAGTAACAACGCCCCCGCAACGCTCTACGATCATAGACCGGGACCTACGGCTTAAAGTGGATTCCGAACCACTACAAACATCCATGGCACCGCCGGGACTCGAACCCGAAACATGTGGTACCGAGCGCCAGAGCGCTAGCCACTCGGCCATTTAGGCCCTGAATAAAACATAGTCAAACGCAGAATTTTTTTTTTTTTTTTTTTTCCTTCTCTTTAAAATATTCGTCCAATAATGGCTTAAGATTCTTCTTCTTCATTGGCACAACAGCCCATGGTAAACCAAGGCCTTCTGCCTACTGACAGATTCCGAAAGAAGAGATGTTTTCTTTTTACGGGTAGGGAGTGTCTGCCCTATGCCTAACGCTCTACAGTTGTATTATACCAGGAGCTGCGGTTTAAAGTGGATTCTGAACCTCTACAAACAAACATTGTCACCTCCGGGAGTTCGAACCAGAAACCTGTGGCACCGAGGGCCAGGGCTCTAGACATTTAGGCACTATAATTATTCAAGCGAACTTAATTAAAGGTGTTAAAATCAATTATACTTTAAATAAGTACGTTTGAAGTTAAGTCATTTTATACTAATTTTAATTTATTTCGTAATTTTTTCGACGTTTTTCTTTTGTAACGGTTGTCAACTCTACGACCACCAGTCATATGAGACCGAGACCTACGGTTTAAGGTGTATTGCGAACCACTACTAACACCCACGGCACCATCAGCCCCATAGAGATTCTATTAAAACAAAAATATTTATTTTAACTACATAATAACGATTAATTTACAATATTACAAAAACAATACAGTATTGAGGTACTTATTCATTGACACTAATAAGAGTATTATCTTTTTAATAACGTTTGTTATTTGTACTAATTAACTGAAACCATTTCAGAAATATGCAGACAATGTCATTAAAATTTCAGTTATGAAATGTTTCCAAGCTGAACCACAGTGAATATATAACATTAAATATTTTCTTCTGGTTTCTAATTATACATACAGATTACGTTTATTAAAAAGGAAAAAAAAAGAAGAATGTTTCGTAATATGGTATCAAGCTAATTTTACCCCACTGTATGCCAAAAATTTAATTAAATTTTACGAGAATCTAAGAATGTAATAAATGGAGCTCTCAAAAGTATTTACATTGATTAAAGTAGAAAAATTTAATCTAAGGCCTTCATATTTTGTTACCTAGTAATTGATTTTTTTTTTTTTTTTAATCGACGAAAAGATATAAATAGTTGTTTAATATTGAAAATCACATGGAACCATGGCAAATACTTTACTATAAATAGAAGTTTCTGTAATAAACTCTGTGAAATTAAAATTCTCGTAAAAGAAAAAAACATTTCAAATATAACACTACGGTGATATAAAAATATATATATATTTTGATAATGACCTTTCTGGTCCTAAATTTAAATTCCTTTCTGTGGTGCCATAAATCATATGTTCATAATTGAACAAACTAAAGATTCTTTCTAGAAGATTAAAACTTTCTGCAAGAAGAAATATTCGACGAAAAATTCCAACATCATTGATGTGATTAATGATAAAACTGTTATCAGTTAATAAAATATACTAGCTCTTTAAAATTCAGAAAAATGAATTAAGAAGTAAACTTGCAATCTTTTTAATTAGTATTTAATTGCATCACATTCAACTCTATGCATTTTTTATGTTAATATAATCCAAAAAAAAATTTTTTTTTAATCCTGAAGGGTAATCATCTCTGTAGGTCAAGAATTTTATAAAGATCTTAAGTAAAAAGAATAATCTGAATTTCTAACCAATTCTTTATTTCGAAACAATTATTGAATTGCCAAGACGTGTTGTTTAACATATAATCTTGTTTGTAGTATATAAGTATAGCGAACATTTTCAAACGTTTTCATTGAAATGCATAAAGATGAATTAATGAGCATTTGAGATGAATTAATGTTAAAGTTAACTTTTACTGAGAATCAAATACTTTTCTTTATATTATTTTCAATTTATAACATTTAACAATTTTAATTTTCTAAACAAATTAATTTGTATTTATTTTATTTATTTCCTTGCGTTTTTGAGTAATAAGAAGTGGATTCAAAATAAGATTTAGAATTATTCACATAATCAATGAAAATGCTTGACCGAAAATATAGCTAGTATATTTATTAATTCGTACATAAACAGGATCTAAAATAAAGTCTGTAACCGTGATGCCTCCTACACACTGGCAAGAGCCCTGTAGCTTTCAGAGAAATTATCAGTAGACCTCGAGACTCTTACTCGGAGAGTAATCATGCTATTGAAGAGCTTCTAAAAAGTGAAGATGTCACTAGAATATAAAATAAGCCAACTTAAATTTCTACTTTAGTTAGGATTGTATATATTCTTAATTTCAATATGAATAAATTTAAAATATTAGCTCACGAAGTGTTACATTTTTATAAAATTAACTATTAAAACATTGAATTAGTCAGCCCATAGTAATCACATAAAAAAAATGTGCTGCTTGACCATTTAAAAAAAATATGTTAAGTGTCCTGTTAGCATGTTGTATGATTATGTGTTGACAGCATAAACCCAATATTATTTTTTTTATTCACATTGTTTTTGTGATGGTGGCCATTTTTATGGTTGTCAAGAGAAATTTTTACGTTTTAAGGGGTTAGCAACAGCGTTATTATCTCAACTCTAGTAAATCCTACCAGAGCTATTTTAATATCATATTATTAAACTCATAAAAAATTACAATTTATTTTTATTTTAAAAATATTTCTTCACAATAAATTTTTTAAATCAAAGTTTTATATTGAGATAGGTATGTCAATTTTAGGTGGGTTTTTTTTAGAGAAAATGTCAATTCATTTTCAATTCCTTTGTTTAAAGTGTGTATTAACAAATATTTTTAATTAAATGCCAAAAAGTGTTAAATGTTTAAAGTCTGAGAGCTTCATATATATATTTTTAGAAGACCGCAAAAATCTAAACTTTAATAAAATTGTGAACTTCGAAGTTGGTAATCTCTTTTAGAATGGTGGGCAAGTATTAAAAATCTAATAATTGTATACATCAAATTACTCTGTGGTAAGTAAAGAGATATAGATTCCTATCCATCATTATATATGGATAGGAATCTATATCTCTTTACTTACCACAGAGTAATTTGATGTATACAATTATTAGATTATTATCCATCATTATCTACATAGGGGGCCTGAATGGCCGAGTGGCTAGCACTCTGGCGCTCGGTACCATTGGTTTCGGGTTCGAGTCCCGGCGGTGCCATGGATGTTTGTAGTGGTTCGGAATCCACTTTAAACCGTAGGTACCGGTCTAATAGGATCGTAGAGTGTTGCGGGGGCATTGTTACTTCGCGCCCGTGGTTTATCTTCAAGTTACACGCTCCCCCTGGGTAATGCAAAGTGAGTAATGTCTGTGCAACGCTTGCCTTAAGGCATCCAAGACCAAGCTGTCTAAGTGTTTGAAAGCTGCATTAGAAAGAAAAAAAAAGTTTTATATTAAGATAGATATGTCAATTTTAGGTGGATTTTTTAGATTAAAGGTCAGTTCATTTTAAATTCCTTTGTTTAAAGTGTGTTTTAACAAATATTTTTAATTAAATACAAAAAGTGTTAAATGCTTAAAGTCTGAGAGCTTTATATACATATATATATATATATATTTCTAGAAGCCCGCAAAAATCTAAACTTTAATAAAATTGTCAACTTTGAAGTTGGTAATATCTTTTAAAATGGTGGGCAAGTATTAAAAATCTAATAATTGTATACATCAAATTACTCTGTGGTAAGTAAAGAGATATAGATTCCTATCCATCATTATATATATATATCCATAGGAGTTTAATATTTTGTTTCTGTTTATTCTTTTGTTGATTACGGAGAATAATTATGTAAGAAAATCAATAACAGAACAAATGTTGAAACTATGAAGATGAATATAAATAATTATAATTATACAGACCATCCATTTTGACAAGAAAATTTCCAAATTTGACAAAATTATTTTCATGTTGGATAGTCTCAAAAAGAAAACCATATTTCTCACGAAAGTTTGATTTCTTTAAACTGCTTTTTAAAAAATCTATTAAAGTTGAATCAAATTAAATATTAACCTTATTACAAAAGGAAAAGCTCATTAGTTCAAAATATTACAAGCTACTTTAAAATTATCAGAAAGAAAAGTTTTTCAATTGTACTTCAAAGTGAATGCATCTTTTCGTTTGACTGCTCTTTCTTTGAAATTTTTCATTTGAGTTGTTTGAATGTTTACCATCATTTTTATTTATTTATTTATTTTTTTATTTTATTTATTTATTTATTTTTTCTGCTTTGTAAATTTTGAGAGTTCTCAATTTGGTCAGAAGTACACTAACAATCTGTTGTTTCAAGGATTTATTTTCTTATTCTTGTTAAATTTAAATTACTTTGCATTTGTCTTACAAATTGCTTTGGAAATAAATTCTTAAACTGATACTTTTGTAAAACCAAATAATTTTTATTAATTTTTAAAAATAAACAAAGCAGCCGAAAAATTACTTTCATATCTCAATTAAATAATACTTATTTTTTTTTTTTTTTTTTTTTTGTGACTCTTATATTCGTTGTGGCTCATTAATTTTTCTGAATTCTTCATTTTCGAAAAATAATTAACTTAAATTTTATTTTAATAATTTTTGATTGGAAAAATAATTTCAAGCGACATATAAAATAATTTCAATGACAAATGGCCGATACATTAAGTTTAGTTACCAACATTGTTTTGTTCGATATGTCTGAACATTTAATGATGTTTTCATATGATTGATATTGGAAAACATTAGTTATATATATATTATTTTTCATTTATACATGATTCAATGATTTAAAAATTTTTAAGAAAAGGGAAGCACGTTAAGTTTCTAAAATAATTACGCATATTAAGAATAATATTGTTCAATAACTTTTTCAAGAAGACTGATAAATTAATGATTATCATATAGTTAATCGATTTTTAATTTACTATCTATATCGTAGTTATTTTTATTTCATATTTTAATAAATTAATATTACTATCTTTTGATTAAGAATAGATAATCACATGTTTATGCAATTGAAATTTGAAATTGTTTTGATATTTTTTCTATCAAGACAATATTAAATATCAAATTAAGGTCGGGCTCATGCATGGAACATCGGAAGATATACATTATAAATCACCAGAAAGGTTTATTACAGTTTCTATGAAGGCATGTTTTAATTAACCACTATTATTAAATGTTTAACTAAATGTGTTTAAAGAATAATTCATTAATATTTTATCTACTAAAATTTCAATATAGATTGAATTGAAAATTTCAAAAATTTTAATTTCATTGAATTTGAATGAATGAATTAATGAATCTGGAAATGTAATGAATTTTATTTAATGAATTTATAAAATTAGATCTCGAAATAAAAAATATTCATAGCCAAATGTATGATGTTAATGAAAATGCGACAAATGTTTGCATGAACAAAAAAAAATTTAAATAAAAATTCTGAATTTTTTTTATCATGTTATTTCCCAAATTATGTCGCAAATGATGCCACAAAACAACGATGTCATTATGGATTATTCAATGATTTTTCCTTTTTCTCTTTCGATGTCTTTTAAACAAGAAGTTTAAAAATCATATAATAGTTATGTCATATAATTATTAAGCATCATCATCATCATATTTGGCTCGCCCCCCTGATTTGTCTCTCTACGGTCATATTAGTCCGGACCTATGGTTTAAAGTGAATTCTGAACCATTACAAGCTTCCGTGGCTTCACCGGGACTATAGTAACGAGGCCCAGAGCGCTAGTCACTCGACCATCAGGTCCCATAATTATTATTATATCATAAATTTTCCAGTACCATTTCTAATACGGAAAATCAGATTAAAAAAACAATGCTTTGATGTATTAATATATATAAATATATAGAAGAAATTTGATAAAATTTTGTCAAACAAATCATAAATAACTCTAAATCGCTGGCAAATTAATATCGATTTAGAAAACAGTAGCTTTGAAAATGTCATACTATTATCCTTTCTGTAACTTGGTATGGTATTTAATTATTTTAATATTCTTTGTTAAAATTTAATGCACTAATGAATAAGTATCGGGATCACGCAAACTTTTTTCTTGAGAGAAGTTCAACAAAATAAAACGTGACAGCCTCAATAGGGCATGCTAAACTATAAATAATAGGAAATGTATCTAAACTTGAAATTCCAGTTCTAATAATTATTTTTCTAATAATTTTTGCATTGCAATAATTCGGTTCCATTACATTAAAAAGACATCCTTAAAATAAAGAAGTTCTGCACAAAAAATTAATATGCAATTTCTGAAAAAAAAAAATCACATAAAATTCTGAATTAAAATTCAATCCTCTAATTTTTTGCCAGTTATATATATATATATATATATATATATGATTGATATCAATATTTCGATATCTAATATATATAAATATCTAGAGCTTATATATTGCTTATGGCTATAGCTTATATATTTTGCCAGCTTATATATATATATATAAAGCTCGTAAGATATAAATCGATATCAATATTTTGGCATTAAGATATCAATATTTCGCTGAATATTTAAAAAACTTTTTGACTGTACTGTGTTTCTTAAATAGGTTTTAAGTCTCCGTAATCTTAAAAGAAATATTTCATTTACGCCCCATATCTTTGGTGGAGTGGCAAATATTTTTAAAGAGAAATATATATTACGATATATGATCCTGTGGTAAAGGATATATATACATGTGTGTGTGTTAGGATATACACTGAAGTGACAAAAGTCATGGGATACCTCTTAATATCGTGTCGGCCCCCCTTTCGCCCGGTGAAGTGCAGCAAATCGACGTGGCATGGACTCAACAAGTCGTTGGAAGTCTTCTGCAGGAATTTTGAGCCATGCTGTCTCGATAGACGTCCATAATTGTGAAAGCGTTGATGGTGCAGGATTTTGGGCACGAACAGACCTCTCGATGATGTCCCAGAAATGCTCGATGGGATTCATGTCGGGCGATCTAGGTGGCCAGATCATTCGTTGGAATTGTCCAGAATGTTCTTCACACCAATCGCAAACAGTTGTGGCCCGGTGACATGGCGCATTGTCATCCATAAAAATCCCATCGTTGTTTGGGTACATGAAGTCCATGAATGGCTGCAAGGGATCTCCAAGTAGCTGAACATAAGCATTTCCAGTCAATGTTCGGTCCAGTCGCACCAGAGGACCAAGTCCATGCCAAGAAAAAACAGCCCACACCATTACGGAGCCACCACCAGCTTGAACAGTGCCTTGCTGACAGTTTGGGTCCATGGCTTCGTGGGGTCTGCGCCACACTCGAACCCTACCACCAGCTCTTACCAACTGAAATCGTGACTCATCGGACCAGGCCACGGTTTTCCATTCATCTAGGGACCAACCGATATGCTTACGTGCCCACGAGAGTCGCTGCAAGCGATGTCGTTCTGTCAGTAAAGGCACTCGAGTCGGTCTTCTGCTGGAATAGCCCAAGAAAGGCAAATTTCTCCGCACAGTTCTAACAGACAAGTCCCTTGTACGTCCCACATTGATTTCTGCGGTTATTTGACGCAGTGTTGCTTGTCTGTTAGAATTTACGACTCTTTGCAGACGTCGCCGGTCTCGGTCGTTAAGTGCAGGTGGTCGACCACTGCGCTGTCCATGGTGGGATGTTATACCTGAAATTTCATACTCTCGGCACACTCTTGACGCAGTGGATCTGGGAATATTGAATGCCCTAACGATTTCCGAAATGGCATGACCCATGCGTCTAGCTCCAACTAACATTCCGCGTTCAAAGTCTGTTAATTCCCGTCGTGCGGTCATCATCACGTCAAAACCTGTTCACACGAATAACTTGAACAGAAATGAAAGCTCTGCGAAAGCACTGCGCATTTATACCTGTTCTACGCGATGCTACTGCCATCTGAAAATTTGCATATTGCTATCCCATGACTTTTGTCACTTCAGTGTGTATTGCAATTGTGTAATGTTTCAATTGCGTTTTTGCAAATTGCAGTTTTAGAAAATTTATGAAACCAGAATTTTAAGATAACTGTGTAATTTAAAAGATAATGCTGTTAAAAAAATGTTCCAAATTAAGTTACCAGATTGAACAATTTAGCGCCTGTACCATAAGCTAGCGATTATCCAGAGGTCTGTAACTATATCCTTAAATCATCAATCTTAATTTAAATTAATGATTAATTAATCTTTATTTAATCATTAATCTTAGTTTTACGTGTAATCATGAATCTTAATTTAAATTAAGAACATTTTTTTTTCTTTCAAACCTAAGCATTCGTAGAATACATTAAATAAAGATTGGTATTTAAATCATTGCAGTGAGAGGAATAGAAAAGTTAGAGGTGATTCTGAGCAATTTAACTTTTTATTTATTGTAGATTATTACGGAGATCCTTGGCCGCGTAGCGGCCACTAGCTCATTCATTGTAAAAAGTTGAAACATAGCGGTGGTCTCATGCCCTTTGAGTTAATAAGCAAAATAGATAACTAAATGCCCTTTTTTAATTCCATCCTGTGACACTAATATCGGGAATAAACTTCTGTTTCTTGTATTCTATTAAACAGGTCATGCATTGGTGCAAATAATATTGGCTGCTCTAGTGTGAAGATAATTCAATATAAGCAACTGGTGAATGAAAAAAATTACTTAAACTTTCACTAATTTCGAAACCAGCTGCAAGTGTTTTCAGTTTCGCGGGTTATGTGAATGAATTAAAGCTAATGCTTTAATTCATTCACATAATAGCAATGATCTCATAGTCAAGTCTATTTATTTATTTATTGTTTTCACTTTTATATATGAAAGTAATCTATAAAAATGCTTGATTTTTTTTTTTTTGTAATTAATGTATGGAATTTCTTTATCTTTTAGTTCATTACCTCATTGAAATTTTTTAATTTAATCGCGTATGTTTGGTTGTATTTGAAAATATGTTTTTAAATCAATATACTTTTTGTAAATATGAATATGAAAGTCTTCAAGTTACCTAAAATATTACTTTATAATTTACTTAAATATCAAACAAAAATTTTTTTGCTTTTTAAAAATTAAACAGATACATATAATACAGAATGCTGAGTAAATATATGTTCTATGGCATTATCTTCAAATTGCTCTGTCTACGAGTTTTCTTGCAGCTCAATATATCATTGAATTGTTTTTAAAAAAATTAATAGATGTCATAAATGTGCTTTATCCAATGCGACCATTTATTTTTCTTCCCTCAAAATGAGACAAGTACTAATCTCGGTAGTATTATATGTACTCAAGAAAATGCATATTTCTTTATAATCTTTATTTATTGATAGACACATGAAAAATTAATAATTTATCTTATATTTTTCTGTATATATTTACAAATAATAAATCCCACTTAAATATTGTGGTTAAACTTGCTTATTTAAGTATTTCTAAAACTTCAAATAAAAAATTCCAATGTTAGAAAAATATGCTTTTCTTATTTTAAAGAACTTACCAGCTGTAGTTTTCTTAAGTTATTTATTACAACTTCATTAAATTTGAAGCAGAGATACTTTGCTACTGTCAACGAGCATTCTTGCAAACTTCTGATCATCTTACAGTGTGACGTATTGTGCATGTTGTCATCACCACAGTACTAAATATTATTGTCACATTTTTTTTTTTATCAACTTTAACAAAAATGTATTTTATTGTCCTTTCTCTTTAAAAATGAGATATTTTGGAATTTTGAAGCTTTGCTTCGGTATAATGGGGCTGACTATCTAAAAACATGACATATCACATTAACTATATAATAAAATAGCTAGGAATATTTGTTATAAATTTATAGATTGCTGAATTAAATTTATCTAACAAACACAACATAACCAAACAATTGAAGAACTTCTGTGTCTTACCTACGTTTTATGATTGTTTCTTGTTAATGTACTCTTAACAAAGTTCTCCTATCAAAAAAAATTTTAAATGATAAATCCTATTCAAACAATATCAAAGTATATATATATATATATATATGTATGTATGTATGTATGTGTGTGTCTTCCTATGCATGGCCACAATTTACATCCAAATTTCACCAAAATTGGCATAGATCAACAACTACTACTACACCACACCACATCACTTTGCCTAGAGCTGAGTTGCCCTTATACAGTTTGTGAGTGATGTGGGGGAGAAGTCTCACAGATATCCAGGACACTCTGCATCATATGAGACTGGGACCTATGGCTTAAAGTGGATTCTGAACCACTACAAACATCAATGGCACTGCCAGGTCTCGAACCCTGAAACCTGTGGTGCTGAGCGCTAGACACTCGCCCATTCAGGCCCCCATGCATTGATCAACTGAAAAATTTTTTGAAACAGTATCATTATTAGTTAATAAGTTACTCCATGAGGTTTTATGTCAATTTGGTGACTTCGTAATTGGCCAATTTTTTTTATAGTTGACATCAATTTGTACGATATTGTTCTGTTCATAGGCAGGCTGATGTAAAATAAATAAAAAATAATAACTAATGAGTTGTAGTCACGTAAAATTTTTTCATAATAAAAAAAATGTGCATTGCTTGTATATAAATAAATATGTCCTGATTTAATTCTAGACACCTGTACCCCGAAGAAATCACCAGTGTTCAACCCAAAGTATATTGGCAATTCCTTTAGTTTACCATAGTTCAATTCAAAGAATTCTCCACTGGTTGTTCAAAATTTGGTAGCTAAAGGAGTGAGTTTAGGAGTGGAGAGGGCTTTTATCAAAATGAGGTTGGGTGAAAAAGTTCTTTGCATTTCTAGCTGGTTTTTCTTTTTATCCAAGGCTTTGTAATTGGACAAGACTTTATCAATTTTTTAAATGGAATGTTATAGAAGCAACTATATTAACATACTGTGCTAAAAGAGAAACATCTTTATTCCCAGTATATCCTTGATTACATATGATACACCATTAAAATTCAAAAAGATACAATTTGCTTTTGCTAAGGCCATTCACCTCACTTTAAACTGCTGAAATCGATTGAATATACTTCTTTAACTATGGTCAATTATATAGGGCAACGTTTAGAATTGAAGAGGAAAGAGTGATTAGTGCTTGCAAGTGACTGGAAACAAGGAATGTTGTTTACTATCAAGCTCTAACTGATAAATACATATAATTTATACAACAATTGTGTAATTTTTACAAATTATAATGATATTAATAAAAAAAAGTATTTCATCTTGAATAAGCATTTTTAAGTATATATATTTATATATTACATCTCTTAATATTTTTGCACTATTAAGCAACCAATTGATTCATTTTTCACATTAAAATATATTTTACTGACATCCATGTTAACAATGAAAAAAATATAGAAACAAATTAATCAGCTTTATTTTCTGAAGCCATGCAATGCTGGGTTATATATGCTAGTTAAATTAATAAAAGTCATTTAAAATAATTTATTTATTTTTAGGTCTTTGCCAGGAGCCTTGTCTCAATGGAGGTCGTTGCATTGGACCTGATAGATGTGCATGTGTTTATGGTTTTACAGGTAGAAGGTGTGAAAGAGGTAAGAATAAATGTGTTTTATAAGATTTATATTTATTTTTTTGTTATGTTCTTTTATAAATTCATTTAAAAATTAATTCATGTGAAAGCAACTAAATAAATTAGTAATTGCTGAATTAAATTTCTAAACTAATTATAATATTCAGCCTTGTATTGAAATTATTTTTTAAGTTGGTCAATATTGTAATTTGAAAGTTTTGTTCTTAGAAATTATTAAAAGAATTCTATGATAATAAAAAAAAGTTTATTATCATAAGATTATTTGTATTAATGCTTATAAATTTATTTGGGAATGCTTAAGTTAATAAAGAAGAAAGGTTAAAGTTATATCAATGCAAGATCATATCATTTAATAAAATAGATATTTAAAAGTAATTCAAGGTGCTTATTTTCAAGCAAAATGTTGATAACAAATTACATATTTATAAAATTATTTTGAATGTAGTAATAAATATAATATATTAATAGATAGTTAATAAATAGATAGTTATTAACATAATACAATAAATAAAATATTACAAAAATATGTCAAAAAATTTTGATTGATATGATTTTAAATTATAATGTTATTGACAATGCTAGGGAAGCAATATATGGAAAATATTACTTTATTATTAGATTATCGCACTGGACCTTGTTTCCGAAGAGTGCAAAATCAATTTTGTGCTGGACAATTAACTGGTGTGGTGTGCACTAGACAACTCTGCTGTGCTACTGTTGGTGTTGCTTGGGGTCATCCTTGTGAACAGTGTCCTGCTAAACTTCCCTGTGAAAGAGGATTCATCACAAATATACAGTCTAGAAGTTGCCAAGGTAAGCAAGAAACATTTTTAACTTCTTAGTTATACTTTTACTTATTAATTCTTATAAAATATTACTAATTACCTATTAAGAATATTTTAATAAAGCAGTTTCAATAGAATCGGATTAGATACTAAAGTTAGTTTTTAAAAAAGTGTCATTGCATCTTACTCACTTTAGTAGATTGTTTCAGGGGTACTTTTTTCACATTTACTGAAAGATGCTTGCACTTCTAATTATCCTAACAAAGCTGCGGAAAAAAGTAGCCTTTCATTATATTATATATATATTGAAGGGGAGCATGATATAATGGGCAACTTTGTAAAGGTCACATTACTTTTTTCTTAAAAAAATATGCACAAAATAGCTAAAGTGCTTTATAACAAGACATTTATTAAAGGGCTGCAGTAACAACTAAATATAAATTTCATTATGAGTCCAAGACAGTTTGGTCACAAAGTAGAATAATTAATCTACCTATTTACCTGTATGAAACTATTTTACTAAAAAGTACTGTTTTTACAAAAGTAAAGTACATTTTGTTCTATTTTATGTCTTATTTCCATTAAATTGTATTCCTACTACTATAAAAAAAAATTCAGGCATTTATTAAATTAATTGTTATAAAACAATCCGGCATTTTTATGGGTGTTTGAAGTGGTTCGGAATCCACTTTAAACCGTAGGTCCCAGTCCAACATGATCGTAGAGCATTGCGGGGGCATTGTTACTCTGCATCTGTGGCTTGCGTGCAAAGTGAGTAACATCTGTGCAGCCCTTATGACATAAAAGATCACGGTCTATTTGCCACCTGCATTTGAAGAAGATATTAGCAAATACTTTATATTTCCATTGCTAAGCTGAGAGTTTTTAATACTACTTCTAAAGCTAAATAATGGAGATTGGCTTATATACCAATCAACTAATCTCATATAAAATATAGGTACTATTCCATTAGCCAGCCACAAATGATAAATTCCTAAATATAGTTTAACATAACATGTTTTTTATTTCTTTAATTTATATTTCTCAAGTGTATTAAAAATATTTTTTTAATAAAATGACTATTTGCTTTGTGAAAATGTGTTGTTTTAGTTTCAAGATTGTTCATATTGCTGTTTCAATCTTTGTAAAACAAAAATCTGATGTTGGCAAAATTTGTATTCGACTAACAGAAAATAACAAAACATTTGCAGCATGCACAATCGTCTGTAGTTCGAAACTGATTGTATAAGAGTTCCTTTTCCCTCTTGTCTTTCAGACAAAGAATAAACTGGCACACCGATAGCATAAAAGATAACAATTAAATGGTAACAATGTACTCAATTGGAAGATATTACGCTATCTTTACTTGCTTTGGCAACATTTTTGTCTTCATGGCAAAATGTTTGAATGTTACTTTTTTTTCGTCGTATGTATTGGTTTTGAACTTAAAGTATATATTCTTTGTAGAAAAAATACTCTTGGCTTATATCTGGAAATATGCAGTAATATTTATACATAAAAGAAAATTGAAAACATTTTGTTTTATTTTATAAGTCTTATTTCCATTAAATTACTAATAAATGTATAACTATTTAGTTAAAAATACTTTATTCTTCTATTATATCTAATTAATATAAAAAAATCATTCATTCCTGTAGAAAGATTTTTTTAAAGTTCAAATGTGTTTTTTTTTTTTTCTTTTACTATAGTAAATATTTTATAGAAAACAAATATTAATTTGCTTTTATTAGTTTTGTTTGAATAAATTGTTTCGTTTAGATGTTGATGAGTGCGAAGCTATTCCAGGAATATGTGAAAATGGCAAATGCATTAATTCAGTGGGATCATTTCGTTGTGATTGTGATTCAGGCTATTTGTACAATGAAGACAGTGGTGCTTGTGAAGGTAAAATTTTGCGTTATTTTGAATTATACTCTATAAGTTAAAATTTCTTTTTTTAATCTTTATAGTTAAATTAAAATTGATCTTAAATTTTTTCATTTGAAACACACAAAAATTTGTATAGTTGTATTAAATTTGGTTGAAATTAAATATTTAAATAATTTTATTATGAGTAAACTCCACTTTTCAGATGTTAATGAATGTGAAAACAATGCTGATTTGTGCACACATGGTAGATGTGTTAATACTGAAGGTAGTTTCAACTGTCTTTGTGACTTTGGCTATGTGCCTGCTCAAAATCAACAAGCCTGTTTGGGTAAGTAAAAATGTATATAAATTTCAATAATTGATGGTAACAGGATCATATATTATGTTAATTGTTTTAATAACTTTAATAAGGTAATTAGTTTAAGTCACAATAATTCATTGTACAATGTTAAATAATTTTAGTCAAAATAAAACTTCTCATCCATTTCAATATCTTCTAAAAAATTGTGAATTTTTTTTTATATTTTCACAAAATAAAGGACAACTAATTTTTAATAAATGTCTTCTTCTAAGGGCCTTATAAAATTACATAATATTTAAAAATCATTAATTAAATGGTCATTAATGTTATGAATTTTTTTAATGTTAGTCAATACAAAATTTTCTGAAGAAAAATTACAGTAAATTAAAGTAAAATAAGTATGTTCATTTAATCTTTATAATATTATCTGTTAATTAGCTTTTAAAAATTATAAATAAAAATATGCAAATTAAAATAATGTTTTATTTGTTATAAGAATGAATTCAGTTTAAAATGTTGCTTTCAAAACATGTTTCTTTAATGTACCAAATTTGAAATTCTTCAAAATTAATGCAAAAAAGAAAACACATATTCAATATCATAAATAAAATTTCAGTTATTATTGTATAATTTTAGAAGCAGTTATTGTATTGTAATTTTTTATTTTTATTTTTTTATTCCTTATCAATGAGTGATTGATTTTTACATTCCGATATGCAGATACTCGACAAGAAAACTGTTACATAAATCTTATAAATGGCCAATGTAAAAATCCTTTACCTGTTCGACTATCAAAAGTTGAATGTTGCTGTGGGGAGAATATGGGTAAAGGATGGGGAGCACAACCATGCCAAGCATGCCCACTTCCTGGATCAAGTACGTATTTAAAAATGTTTGATCATAAAATTTAAAAAAAAATTAATTTAAAAGATCAGATTAAATTTGTCTTGTATATTTCTGATTTTAATGTTCTAAATGATTAAAAATTGCATCATTTTAATTTATGTAAAATATATTCTATAGTGTATGTATATGTAGAGTATATATTAGTACCTATGGAAAATAAACTTCAGATGTCCTATGATTTATTAAGATCAGATTATAATTATCAAATAATCTGATCTTTACTATAAATCATTGATCTAATCTTTACTATTATTGATTTAAACCGATTGTGATTTGGAGAAATTGTCACATTGAATTTGTTTTGATTTCAATTGTGTCATAAATTTCTGCAACACTAATTAATTTGGTGTTATTTTGATAGTATATTTTATTTGATGTATTGAAATTACTACTTTAATGCAAGAATATTAGCCATTTCAATGCCAAACAAAGTTGGATGGAACTCATTGAAGACAGTTTGTATTAATATATAGAAGGTAATATATAATTTTATATATTACCTTCTATATATTAAATTATTAAAGTAGTAATTAATATATATATTGAATTGCAAATAATATGTATTTAGAAAAAAAAATGCTGTGTTAAAAATATTTTCTGCAAATTAACTAACCATACCCAATAATCAAGTGATGTTTTTTGTCCAATACTTTTATTCCAGAACAATACAGTCAATTATGTACTGCTGCTACTTTAATTGACATCAATGAATGTGATCTACGAAGGGATCTTTGTGAAAATGGCCATTGTATCAATACACCATCATCTTATAGGTGTGAGTGCAATAAAGGATTCAGATCTACAAATAATGATAAAAAGTGTGTTGGTAAGTTTGTTATTTTTAATATCTATAAGGAAGCAGCACTTTTTTTTTTTTTTTTTTTTTTTTTGTGTTACTATGTAATTTCTTCCACAGTAAATGAAAAATATTATTGTTTTTAATTTATTAAAACATTGTAGCATTGCTAGATGTTCAAGCTAGAAAGTAATCAGGCATTATTATGAAATATAAATGAAGGTCTAAAATCATATTATTATTATATATTTATATTCATTAAACATTTAATTTAATGTGTTGCTGTAATTGTCTAATTTCTCTCTTTTTACTAATGTATCTCTATGTTACTAAAATAATTAATTATATATATATTTTTTTAATTAAATTCTAATATTTGGTTTAAATATTTTTTTAGATGTTGATGAATGTCAAAATGCCACATTGTGTCAAGGAGGTCGATGCATTAATTCTGTTGGGAGTTTTACATGCTTTTGTCAACCAGGATATGATTTAACATCAGATGGAACTAAATGCACAGGTTTATTTGAATTTCTTTTAATTCACAATTACAGTTTTGAATTTTTTAAAAGATAATACTATAATTTTCTATTTGTAATCAACAGCAGAGTGTACGTTCATAGTTTTTAATGATAAATAAAAACTATTTAAGTAATATGTTACTCCTATATTTATATATTTGGGGGGAAACCTGCAAATTGCAAGTAAATACCTATGATTCGCATCAAGAAATTCTAATGTTTTCTTTTGTATATGAATTGTGTCTTATAGGTAGACATTTGCATCACTTTTTTTTTGGGGGGGATATATGCATTTCTTGTAAACAACAATTAACCCAATTCTAAATTTCAAATTCTACTCATTTTTTTCTTTTCAGAAGTTGATTTTGATCATAAAACATTTACTAAATAACTACTTATTAAAAAAAATGGATAATTTAATTTATTGTTTCTTATATTTGTATTTTTCATTTGAAGATAGACTAATGCATTAAATGATTACTAAAACTTCAAAGATTGTAATTGTTTATTATTAATTTCTATTAAAATCGATTACTAAATTTTATTAAATCTGTTCATCTTTAAGGAGGTAAACAAATAGTAATTGAATTAAAAGTGCACACCAAATTTCTTCAAATTCTATTACATATTTTTTATATTGTAATTATGCATTTATAGTTATTGACATTTTTATAGATTCAGGTGATCCAGAAAATATATAAATGGCAAAAAAGATATATATATATATATATAAAGAAGACATATAATAATAACACATAACACATAAATTTGGAAGAGGTATATATATATATATACCTTTTCCAAATTTATGTGTATTAATAAAATATTATTATTATAATATATATTAATAGACATATTATTCCTATATCATAACAAAACTCATGATATAGGAAATAAAGAATTATTTGTAGAAATTATTTTTTTCTGTAGAATCACTATCAGGGAGAAATTTTTAATATTATGAGGGGCATATCAGAAAAAAAAACCCAACTTATTTTTAAAAAGTTTCTACCTGTGACAACTAATGATATTCCATTAAAATATTTTCATAATGATAAATTGAAATTTGTTAATCAAGTTTGTGTTTTCACAGTTTGTTTGATATAATTTTTTTATATTTATGGCATATTCTTTACTTATATACTGAGAAATCATAAAGTTTTTTTTCTTTCTTTTCTTCTTTCAGTTATATCAGGATGAAATATTGTATTATAAACATGTGTATAAATACTGCATGACAATTTCAACAAAATATATATGTATTGTTAACCAAAACACATTTTCCATGCATATACTGAGGATTCATTGACTTATTTTACCTTTCATTCAGATCAAGATGAATGCTCTATCACAGGCATGTGTGCAAATGGAGTATGTGTTAATGGTGCTGGCTCCTTTACTTGTAGATGTAATCCTGGTTTCACTCTTTCATCAACAAGACAGTCTTGTATTGGTAAGAAGCATTCTTGTCATAAATAAATTCACAATTTAGCAGTTTTTAAAAATCCAATTATGTAATAAAAACAATTTAAAACAAATGTATCTTTATTAATATTTTCATTAAATACAGATGATGCATATTCTGTATATTTATGGAAATGAATGTTCGTAAAAATTATAATTTATATTTTTCCTAGTGAAGATTTTATATTTCTATACAAATTGTGTTAAATATTTGGTAAAATTTAATATGAATACAGGATATTTTTTTACCATTTTAAGGCTAGTTTAAACCTTTTTATTTTAATAATGGTAATATATTGATGGTACCTGATGGACGAGTAACCAACTCTCAGTGCTACAGGGTATGGGTTCAAGTCCTGGTGGTGCCATGGATATTAGTAGTGGGTCGCAATACACTTTAAACCATAGGTCCTTGTGTTATAAGAATACAGCATTGGGCCTGACAACCCTACCCTGTAAAAAAAAACATCTCATGTTACGGAATCTGCCAGTAGGCAGACGGCCTTGGCCCACAATGAGACTGTTGCGCCAGTAAAGAAAAAGAATATATTGATGGGCGCCTAATAACTAAGTGACTAGTGCTCGATAGCATAGGTTCCGAGTTCAAGTCCCAGTGGTGCCATAAATGTTTGTAGTGGTTCGGTATCCACTTTAAACTGTAGGTTCTGGTCTGATTATCCCCCATGCCACAAATAGCCTTAGAGGGGCAAACCAGGGGGTTGGGCATAGGACTAATAACCCTACCCCATAAAAAGAAAATTCTCATGTCATGTGAATCTCAATTAGAAAAAGCCGAACAGATCTCATTTTGGATGTATGGATCTGGCTGGTGGAAGGTGAATAAGACACCCTTGGCGGGGAACTGTAATGCTTGAGAAAAAGAAGAATGCTGGTTGTAATGCTTGGGAAAAAGAAGAATATATTGAAGATAATTGTATGCATAACAAAATGCTTATAAATTTTCATTCATTTAGCCCATATTTTTTCCTAATTTCAAATGTTGGAATAATTATACAGTAATACTTTGTTAAAATTAAGTACTGCTGTTTAATTATAAAATATTAATCAAATTTAATTAAATCTTCAGCATGAAATAAAAAATTAGTTATCAATTGGATTGCAAAGGTATAAAGTTTCACTTTAATGTTTAATTAGAAGAATATTACTTTCTTTATCATATACATATATTCTAGACAAAATCAAGTCAAAAATTGATCAAAGTTTCTGTCACATAACAGAAATTAAATTATATTGAGCTGGAGATATAAATATAAGAGATCTAGCTTTATTATATATCCCAGGATATAGAAATTTCAAGGTAATTTTTTACAATGGATGTCAAGATCTAAAACTACCCAATTGTTACTTCTTGATGATACAGCTCTGACTGTATTTTATATGCTACCCAAAATATTGACTGTCATTTTTTTTTAAATATTATTTAACTTTTTATGATCAGCAAATATATTTAGTTACAGTTGTTAAGAAAACAGTACATCATATTCATTATATGTTCTGAATAAGATATGTTTTAACAATGCAGCATTATTTAATCTTTCTTTCTGTATTGTTGATGAATATGTTTTGTTTTCAGATATTGATGAATGTAGTGAAAATGCCCGTATATGTTTAAAAGGAAGATGCCAAAATACACCTGGATCTTACAAATGTGAATGCCAAGAAGGTTTTGTTACATCTCCTGGAGGAGATTACTGCTTAGGTAATGAGCTGTATTTTAAGCTTTGGTTTTAATTTGTATAAGAATGTGTAAAATACTGAAATTAATCCTACTATTCAAAAACATACAATTTAAATAATCAAAATAATTTTTTTTTTAAATTTTAAAATAGATTGTTAGTAAAATTGTTGAAATGTATAATTATAACATATTTTATATTTTACTTTTTTTTTATTAATATTTGTAAAGTAAGAATAATATTTTTTTAAGTTGTCATCAAGTTAAGTATGACCAATGATAGTGTGGAAAATCAACAAGGCAGAAGAATTAAAAAAGAGCAACAGCATATGGAAAAAAATGACATTTCGGACGAATTTTAATTGCAATGAAAAGAATTTTAATTTTTTATAATTTAAAATTTCAGATTGCACAATATATACATAAAAAAATTAGGTAAAAAATATTCCACATTCACTATTGTTTCTTTCTTTCAAAACAGCTTTGGGCCATGTCTATCTGACTAACATCCCTAATAAGTAATCAATTTGTCTGTTTCTGCCATTAAATTGGATGTTTACCATTCCACACTATCCATGGTTGAATTATAGTTGTAATGTTATTTTTGATATGTAATATATATGTTTAAATATTAAAAGTTGGTGTTAGTTTTTAATTGTCATGTAAAAAATAATCTGTTCACAAATATATGAGTATGAATGAAATCTATATGAGGATATTTAGCACAAGTAGAAGAATTATTAAGTTATTTAAGAATAATTTATTTGTTGTGCAAATTTAGTAAGTATAAGATATTTTATTACATTTTTCATCAATATTGTCTTGAGACTGATTCTTATATGTTGTGAAATTTTAATTTCTTGCAACCATAATAAAGTATATGTATTATTTATTTTTGTTCTGTAATTTTCTCCCTCTTCTGAATTTATTTTATTCTTTAGTTTATTTCATCTATACATATACACTCATGTCCATAAATTAAGGATAATTCAGAATCACACAGAAATAGAACTCTAAAATAAAAATTTCACCTGTAAAATTATCACACAAATCTTGAAGAAGAATATGCAAATTGCAGGAAACCACCAGATAGAACGGATAGTACGTCACAATGACGAGAGTGTGGTATATAAGGAATGGTGGCAAAGAAGTAGAATTGTTCACAAGCACTTTAAAAGCCTTTCAGTGCAATAACCCCATAGTTATGGCACAAAGGAAGCATTTGGATGATTTTTTTACGTGGTAGAATTATCGGACGACTGGAATGTGGACGTACCCAGCTGGCAGTATCCGAGGAACTTGGAATCGCCCAGTGTCATCTCCAGGTTTTGGCAACGATTGAAGGTGATGGTAATGGGAGCAGATGTTACAGCACAGGTCGCCCCCGAGTTACAACGCCGAATGAGCAGAGGTATTTAGCAGTTACTGCCAAAAGAAACAGACGGAGCACAGCATCAGACCTGTCTCGTCAGCTCTCTTCAGCTACCGGTACGACAGTTTCAAGGCAGACCGTGTACAGACGCTTAGGGCACATTGGTCTATATGCTCGTAGGCCTGCCAGATGTGTTCCACTTACCGCAACTCACTGTCGCCTGCGATTAACCTGGAGTAGAGAGCATGCATTGTGGACACCGCAACAGTGGTCTTGTGTGATGTTTTCCGACGAGTCCAGGTTTAGTTTGCAGTCTGATTCTCGCCGGACTTTCATATGCAGAGCGCCAGGTACCCGTTACCACCAAGAGAACACCATTGAACGACACCGTTACGGTGGTGCAGGATGGCTCGTTTGAGGAGGAATTATTCTTGGTTCCAGAACTGACCTGCATGTTCAGAGTGTAACGATGACAGGCCACATCTATCGGGATGTCATTCTGGAACAACATGTACGTTTGTTTCGGGGCGCCATGGGTGCTGAATTTCTGTTTATGGATGACAACGCCCGTCCTCACTGCGCAAACATTGTAGACGAATGCCTTCAATTGGAGGATATCACCCGTATGGATTGGCCAGCATACTCACCGGACTTGAATCCAATAGAGCATGTGTGGGATATACTTGGCCGACGAATTGCAGCCCGTCAATCCCCTCCCACCTGTCAACCGGAACTTCGGAGGGCATTGCTTGATGAGTGGTGTAATATTCCCCAAGATCAGATTGATAATTTGATACTCAGCATTCCTAGGCGTTGTAAGGCCTGTATTGCATCGTCCGGGACACATACTCCATATTAACCATCATACTAACCATGTTATACTGTTTTTTGTAAATAGGTTCTTTTTTGAAATTTGCTCCAGGGAGTAAAAATCGCAATTTTTATTAATTATGTCAAACATATAGCATCTTTTTTGCTCTTTACCTTTTGTTTAATAAATAGACTTTACAAATAAGTCAAATTTGTTTTGCTTCTGTCTCTTTCTTTGCCTGAACTTCATTATCCTTAATTTATGGACATGAGTGTATTTCTCATATAAAATTGTGCAAATTGAATTCCAAAAACATTATTTTATAAAATTAACATGATATTTTTTTAGATATATTTAACACATAACTTTTTTAATAGATAGAAATGAATGTGAAGAAAAAGGTATGTGCCGACATGGAACATGTGTCAATGGTGATGGTAGTTTTAAATGTCTCTGTGATCCAGGATACAAGTTATCTCCCGATGGACATTTTTGCATTGGTATGATCAATATATTTAAATTGAAATGTTATTATATGAATTGTTCTTTTAATATTATAAAGAAATTAAGATATTTTCATACTATCTATATGCACGTGTATGTATCTACACTCAAGAGCCAAAACATTATGACCACCCCTACATTTTGCAATGAACTCACCTGGATGACGTGGAAGGCACGTGATCAGGTGGAAGTGGTATTTAACTGGTATTAAGTGGTGGTATTAATCCATGCCAAGGCGGGTTGAAGCTGTGTTGTACGCCAAAGGTGGGCCAACTCGTTATTGACAGGTGGTCATAATGTTTTGGCTCTTGAGTGTATTTGCACATATATTTAACATAATAAGATAATCCCTTGAGTGGCATTATATGGAATTGCAGTTTGTTTTGGTTTGAATATTTAACAAGACTGAATTGTTTGCTAATAATTACTATATAGGAATAAAATTTTAGGCACAATTACAGTATAAGACAATTAAACCAACTTAGGCTATTGCTACATTAACATAATTTGTATTTAATAAACATTAAATATATAGTTTTTTCATTTATCTCTATTTTGCAAAACATCCCATTTGAACTATTATGCATACTAGTTTATTATTTACTTATATTTTTAGTCCTTAACATGGAATTTAATTTGGTATTAATAAAAAATATTATTTTAATAGGTGTTAATTAAAATGACTTTATGTTGAATACCTTTAAGTATATAAAGTGAATTTAATATTAGATTATTTAAGTAGTAGAGTGATTTAGAATGAAAGTGATCTAGCATGCATATTTAAAAAATCATAATTTAGCAGAAATTAAAACTGATAACATGTTTCTAATTGATATATATTCTGTTCTAAATGTGTTCTTATGATATAATTAATCTTATTTTTTTACCAGAATTGGGATATTACTTCAAGTAGTTTTCTATTATTTTTGCAATTAAAAATTTTTAAGTTGTCATTTCTAGGATTGTATAATGTGATATTTATAATGATTCTTTGATGATATATACTAAAATAGTTTACTATTTTTCATGTTATATATTTTTTTAATCGTATTTTTTTTTCTTTAGATATCAATGAATGCTTAGAAACAACTGATGCATGTGTTAATGGACGATGTGAAAACTCAGATGGAAGTTTCCGTTGCTCATGCAATGATGGATTAACAATGAGTCCCAATGGTAGAATTTGTCAAGGTATGTGTATCAAAATTTAGTAGCATTAAAATTTTTAATGTTTTATAAATTTCTTCACCTGTTATGAAAAATTTTGTAATTCAAAAAGTTTAGCTAAATATTTTTATATAATTAATTTATACAAACTTATTTATGTATAAAATCTTAAAATACATGTACATTGTGAATAGTATAAGTATTCAATACAAAAAATATATACAAAAACAAAGGAAAAAAATATTGTTACATAGAAATAAAATTTCAATTAGTATTTGTTAAATGAATGTTATAATGTTATTTTAATTAATTGTTAAACATTAAAAAAAAGTTCTCATATTATTTTTATATGAATGTAAATAAAAAGGTATTGAATATTAATTGTTTAATTAATATTCATTTGTTAAGTATAAATATGTTAACTTAAATTATTTGTAAACAAAACCTTTTGTAAAAACTTTTTTAAATATTGATTTCATTAATCACACATAAAGCATAATATAGTAAAATGCATGTATGCGTTGTTAAGATATGTGAATAATCTAATAATTTTTTTGTTTCTTTAATTTTTATATTACAATTTTCTAGATACTCGACGGGATTATTGTTTTTCAACTTATAGAAATGGAGAGTGTAGTAATCCTTCTTCCATGGCTGTAACCAGATCTGCTTGTTGCTGTGCTAATCGAGGATCAACAACTCCTGCTTGGGGAATACAATGTGTTCCTTGTCCAACTCTAGGATCTAAAGAGTTTCTTGATCTTTGCCCTAAAGGGCCAGGTTTAGGTTCTTTAGTAGATGGTTAGTGAATTTAAAGTTATTATGAAATATATTAAAAATATATGTATTAAATATAGTCATTGAAAATATTATTAATGACTAAATAATTATTAATTAGAAACTCTTAATTACTCTAGTATTATTTTTATTCTATAGTTACTAAGGTTGGTAAATTCATTCTATTAATTTCATCAATATATGTAAATTTAATCTGTCTTTATTTATAAGTATTTCTATTTAGCATAATTAAAGATTAATTGTGTATGGTTTTGTTTATTATTTTATGGATAAATATGCTCTAATATTTTACTAACTGGTTAACATAAAATATTCATAAATTATTTCCATTAAAAGTTTTATATGATGAGCATCACATTTTAAGTCCTGTTTCTTTTCCATCGTATAGTGGGGCAGAATACATGAAAGTTGGCAGAATGTCGAAAAATGAAATGTGGAGGTTCTTTATTTCTTGAAATGCTATAAATTTCTGCATCCTTTACACTTTGTTAGAATTTGGGGGGCGAGAATAGTTTCCCTATTACATATCCTCAAAAATCGACAAATTTATGGGGGCCACACATGTGCTCGGCAGAAGACTTGGGTACCTTCATAATTAATGCAGCTTTTCAATGCTAAAGAATATTTTTTCAGATGTTTTTTGGTAGATTATGATCTTTTAATTCAAGATGAAATTTTTGTTTAGTGTTTATTGTTATTACTTTAGATTATAGTAAATTATTATTTTTTTTTTTTTTTTTTTTAATGTAACTATGCTTTTTAAAAAAAGTGAGAACAAGATCATTTTTCCTTCCTGTAAGCTTCAGGAGAAATTTTTAAATAAGTGTGTATCATTCTTTTATATCAAGTGGTTATGACATTTGCAATGATGCATTCAAATACTTTGTGTTAACTGCTGCCAAAGAACTTATTAAAAATTATGTGTGGTATGTGATACCTCTTAATCTACAAATTGTCAGATACATGGAGTGAAATAATTTCATTTGCATTGCCACCTATTTGACAACTATCTGAATCGAACTCTGGAGGCAATGTTTAAGGATTTTAAAATATATCTTGCACATTTTTCAAAAAATATTTGAGAGATAAATGTCATGAAAATTACTATCACACTATCTTCTAATATATTTTGATTCATATATAAAATACATCAACAAAATAATTTCATTTGATCGCAAAAGAATCTTGAGTAAATTAAATGAATTGAATTCAGAAAAATAGGAATTCGCTTAGGATCGTTTATGTTTTTAGATAATACTTTAATTTACTTTTTCATTCTCTTATCAAGATTTGTATTTGTAATTTTTGTTTTTAGTTAAAATAAATTATTGTTATTAGCAATAAAGATTTTTCGTTATTAATGTAAAACATAAACAAAGTAAAATTGTTTCTAATATTCCAAGTGATTTATTTTCTTTATTAAACTTCTATTAGTTATATATTTAATATTATGTTTTATTTATATGTAGATAAAATATATATTTAGAAAATATTTTAGCTTGCAAAATAAGTTTTTGTAACCAAAATAACGTAAAACCTGTCATACGAAAGATAATTTTAATAACATTAATATAACACTTATTATATTGATAGTAATATACATTATCACTGGTATTATATTTTTTATCACATAACATAAAATAATTATTTTACTATCGTCTATTAAATGTATTGCTAAAAATATATATTTCTGGAAATTAAACCTTATACAACCAAAATGAATTTTAGAACTTTTCTGGAAAACCTGATGTTAATTTAAATTAACAGTAATTATTGTCCTGAGTGTTTTGAAACTATTAAATTTGAATTCTTCACGCCTCAAAACCCCTGTGAAATACAGAAAAGTTGGATCAAGAGCTGATTTTATACCAGAAATCAAGATGTTTTGACGCACTGTGCATCTTCCACTACTGATATGTTTAGACGATTATTTATTTTCATCTCAAACAAAAAATTTTCTATTGTTTTGTTATTTGAAAAAATATTTTTAAAAAGGAATTTTATTGAAGTGATTTTTATGAAACACTCAGAAAAAAATGGCCATAGATGGTATGCAGCTGCCTATATTTTGCACCATAAAATTTTTAAGGTTTTATTTTTCATGTATAATCTGCAAATTACTGTAATTTTTTAATTTTCTTAAATTTACTTAATTTCTTATGTCTAAAACTTTTGTTTAATGCGATATTTTTTTTATAACTGTAATCAAATTTTATGTTTATAGACATCAATGAATGTATCGTATTTCCCAACATCTGTCCTAATGGAGCTTGTGAGAATCTTAAAGGTAGTTATCGATGTGTATGTAATCAAGGTTATCAAGTAGATGCAGGAGGAAAAATTTGTTCAGGTATCTTATAAATTTTATGAATTCCTTTTAATGATTAAGAAAAGAAAAAAAGCATTATTTTAATGCACCAGTAAATATACAGGTTTTGAATGTTTTAAAGCCTCAAGTCATATATCTGTTAATAAAATATTTTAAGCTTATTACAGATTTGATAACATGGGAAAATGTTTTTTCTTTACAGATATCAATGAATGTGCTGTAAATCTTTTATTATGTGATAATGGGCAATGTAGAAACACACCAGGCAGTTTTCAATGTACTTGTCCTATTGGATATAGGCACAATGTTTTGACTAATACATGTGATGGTATGTTTTAAAATAATTATAAATTCCTTATATATTTCAATTTTTTATTTTTTTAACATTTTATTTTATATTATTTCAAATCAGACATTGATGAATGCCAAGAAAAAATCTCAGACATATGTATTGGTGGCACATGTATTAATTCTCTTGGAAGTTATCGCTGTGAGTGTGAAACTGGTTCAGCTTTAGATGCTTCGAGAAACATTTGCATTGGTGAGTATATTATTAATAAAAATGATGACACATAAATTGGAATGTTGTTGTTTTATAGTTTAATTTTTTTACTAATTATTTTAAGACAATCGAAGAGGATCTTGCTGGATGACTATTAACAACAATGGACGGTGTGAAAATGATATCAAAACTCCAATGTTAAAATCTGAATGTTGTGGTTCCATTGGAAAAGCATGGGGTAGTCCATGTCAGCGTTGTACAGATTTGGGTAAGTTTACAATAATTTTTTTTTTCGGTAAAAAAAAAAAGTCTTATTAATGTTTATTTGCATTAAATGAGATTGTGTTCATTTATTTTAGGCTGAATGTGGAATTAATATATTTTGTTTGTTCAATTGATTTTATTCACTTGTTTAGATATGGATTTCTGCTGTTTTTTATTGTTATCAGTTATTGGTGTTGGCATATTATAAACAGCTCATATTACTGCTATAGAAAAATATTTCAAAGAAATAAACTCTAAAATTTAAAAATATACTTATTGTATATTTAATGAATTACAACAAAACTGTTAGTTTTTGTTGAATCTTTCTTGTTGGATAAATAATCCAAAAATATTAAATTCTGTGAATTATTTCATAAAATTCTATTAAAACTGAAGCAAATTTTCTGTTATCATAGAAAGACGATGCCCAAAAGGATTTGCTATGTTAGATGGTTCTACATGTACAGGTATTATGTTTACAATTAATTTATTAAACTACTTAAAAATATTTTTTTATTTGATTTGATCTTTTACAATATTCAATTTGTTTTTAAAATATTTTAGATATAAATGAATGTGAAGTATTCCCCAATATATGCCAAGGTGGAGGTTTATGTGTCAATGTTGAAGGCTCATATCATTGTAACTGTCCTCCAGGACTGACTTTAGATCCAACTGGAAGCAAATGTTTTGGTAATTAAATCACTATTTTTTTAATAAAATTTGTAATTATTTTGTTGATGAATTTTATTAATTAATTAAGTTTGTCTGTTACATTTTTAAATGTACTTATATCAAGTAACTGTATTAAATTTGTTAGAGATATTTAAGTAATTAAAGACATTAAATTGTCATTTATCATTTTCTTAAAGTTGGGGATAAAGTTACATAATGCATGATGTTGATGTGATTTATAACATCTGCATTAAAACAATTAATATTTTTTATGGATTAATTATTTATTATAATGTTATAATTGTTATGAAACATAAATCATTCTTTCATATCAAAAATTTTTATTTAATCAAGTTGACTTTATTGCAGATTTGAGAGAAGAAGTATGTTATTTACAATATCAAGGTGGGCGATGTCTTAGACCGTTTGATGGTGTATATAAAAAGATGCTTTGCTGCTGTTCCCTTGGAGCTGCATGGGGAAACCAGTGTGAACCATGTCCTCGTCCTGGATCAGGTATATTACTCATCCTTTCTTGAACATTTATTTTTGTAAAATACTAACCTGTATAACCCAGTGTTGTTTGTTCAACTTTAGTAAATAGCATAATATATTTCATATTAATAAAAAAAGAAAGGAAATAACAAATTGTACAATTTTATATCATTTAATCATTTCATGTCTAAATGTAACTAGGGCAGTGTTATTTGTTTGCAAAGAAATCTATATAATATTCATCTAAAATTTCCATTTCATTCCAAGTAAATAAAGAGTAATAAACATGAATTATGAAATACAAATGTGAATAAAAATATATGAACTATGGTATTGTTTATTTGTTATTCAAACAGTTGGTGAACAAAATAATATCAAAGCACAATTTCACAATCTGCACAATTAATTACTGTTTGAATTTATTTTAATTAAATATTATCTTTAATTTTACAATTTTAATAAAAATAAACTATAAAAAGTTTTGTGACTTAGTTTATTAACAAAAAAAATTAATGGAATCAAAGGAAAGCAAGTTAAGCTTTCCAATATTATTTTGAAATTTTTTTCTCAAAATGCATTATATCATAAATATTTGAATTATTATTCATAGTGATTTCAAGTGTATATATATACAAATTAACTAATTACTTCCAACTCATATTAAGTTTTTAGGGCGTCCTGTACACTGCCAACATTTTTGTATGGTAATTAAATAGTACTAAAAAATATCTTCTATTCATCATTAAACGAAGTTTCCACACAGCTGTAATTATCAGAAAATTACTTCAATTTCACTAATAAAAACTCATTGTCCGTCGAGAGATGATGTTTATTAAGCTTGTAATAAGAAAATTAAAGAAGAAAATTGTATGACTTTCACTTGTTGCAGGCAAATAGTTTACTAAATAATAATTACTGATGTATGTGAACAGGTCTTTTATTCCCACAGATGTAATACTCTAACAACATCAAAGTAGAACATGTTACATCTGTTTGGTTGCTTAAATCAGTGGGCAAGCTTTCATTGAAACAATAGGTTTCGTTTTCATTTCTAAGTAATTTCTCCACAAAAATTCCCAATGTGCGAAAGATCTTATTCATTTGTAAAAAAAGATGCAAAATTAAATGTTTGATGTTTAAATAAACATATAAATATTATCAAAATTTTTAAATATGATTGCTTAAAATCTTTTAAAATTTAATTTTTTGCTAAATATTTTTTTTATTGTAAAGTATTGTAATCTTTTTTTATCAGATTTAAAATTATTCAAATATTATTCTATTAAAAAAATTCATTTTTAAATATTATTATTTCTACTGGTCGTGGAAGTTGTTGGTTACAATTTTTATAACAGTATTCCAAAATTTAAAATATAAATGTCCTCAGTTTTTGTCTTTGAATTAATCTTAACCAAAATAAATGTTAATTTCTGGTTGTAATAAAATGCTCTGTGAATAAATTTCAATTTAATTATTATTAAAATAGATTTTATGAAATAATACGTCATTTTGCATTATGTTTGTTAAAATAGTATATTTCAGCTTTTATGCTTTTTACTTAGAGGCTTTCAATGAACTCTGTGTTAAAGGATTTGGATATTACTATGATAAACCAGGATCTCTATCAGGTATGTATTAAATTTATGTTTTAATTTAATTATAAATGTATATTTGTCAATCATAATTCAATATTTGAGTTGAATATATATTATATTTTCTTAATTTTCTGTCAATAATCCTTTGTACAAGTGAAAATGTTTTTTGTATAAATTTCAATATAATTATTATTAAAATAGATTTTACGCAATAATACAACATAATTTTGCATTATATTTGTTAAAATAGTATGTTTCATCATTTATGCTTTTTTCTGATTTTGAAAACTCAAAATTTTTCAAATCAGAGAATTTTTGAATGAAATACTGTAATATATACTGAATATATTACTGTGATTTAGTCATTTCATTAATCATAATATTTTGTTATAAATTTATATTGATGATTTTCCATACAAAGTGTTATGCCAATGTTTATGTGTTTCTTGCCTCTTAAAGAAATTTGATTAAATATTCATGAATAATCTTTTAAAGATATTACTTTTTCTAATTTTTATGATAATCTTATATTTGAATCAAAATCAGAGATTTATAAAGTACAGTAAACCATTGCAGAGCATGATTTTGTATATATGTGTTATCTTAGCTGTTGCTATTTATTTATCCAACATCTGAATTTTACTCTCATGAAATACACTGAAAAGTAGGCTGGCAGTTTTACTTAAGCTCTGTTCAGAAATCGTTAACAATTTTAAAGTATTTCCATTGATTATTTTTTAAAAGATGAAAATGGATTAATTAATATTTTTGATTTTATTGTTTTTAGAGAATTAATTTCATGGAAACTGTTTATCAGATTGCATTATTAATTGAGAATATTTTCTTTTAGACATCAATGAATGTGTACAGTTTCCTTCTATTTGCCAAAGTGGAAAATGCAAAAACACGGCTGGTAGTTTTAGTTGTCTATGTAATCAAGGTTTCACAATTGATTCTGAAGGGGTAAATTGCACTGGTAATTTATTTATTTATTGGTATTAATGTTTTTTAAAGTTAACAATATAATTTTAAAATTGTAATTATTACTAAGAAATATTTCCATAATTATAAAAAAATAAATTATTGTGAAACTTATCATTTAACAAAATCAATTAAAAATAAAGCATTTTTTTCATGATTTCTTTTCAATGTACTTATCATCTTGAAATCTCATTTTTTTTATTGTAAATTGCAATTATACTATTGTTATTTATTTAGTATAATCTTTTTGTAAAATTTGAATTCAAATTTTACAGTTTCATTTTAAATGGATAATTACTTAACATATTTTTGGGGTGTAAAGGGACTGATAATCTTTCATTAAGCAAATATATAAAGATTTGTATATTTTATGTTAATTTTTTTATAAATTTATTATTTTTTGATATTCAATCAGCATTTGAAAACAAAATTATCTAATTCATATTTTAATTCATACTTTATAAAAAAAATCATTATATTACATAATAATTATAATGATTTAATAATTTTTTTTTTATAATTACAGATATTAATGAATGCTCTGTTGCTCTTGGTGTTTGTTCAAATGGCATTTGTAGGAATACTCCAGGATCTTTCCGTTGTGATTGTGATGAAGGCTATGAAGATGTTCAAATGATGCAGACATGTGATGGTTTGTGTTGTGACCTTTTTAAAATGATTTAAGTTATGAAAAATAAATGATTAAATCTTTGAATTCTTTATCAACAAATTTATAAAAAATAAGGAATATTCTTTAATTTTTAATGAATCATGTTTATTCATAATTGTAAAAACTATTAAATATATCTTTGTGTGTAAGTATTTGTCTGTAAATTCTTAGTATTCTTCAATTGTTTCTTCTGTTTACCTTTTAATGTACCAATTATTTTTCTTAAATTGTTTTTCATTTAATTATGAGTTTAAATGCTTGAATTTGCTGTTCTTGAAATTTTAATTGAAAATATGCATACTAATAATTACTAAAGAAAGAAAATAAAAATCATTAATATAAATAAAATCTACTTTTTTCATAGTTTTTTTTTTTAAAAATGCATATAATGTAATTGAAATTAAATTTTATAATTTTCTTCCAATTTTTTTTAAGTAGCAGACATGACTTTGCATTGCCTTGCTTCAGTAAACAATATGTATTTTACTTTAGTTTGCTAGAAAAAAAAAAGTTATGGCATTATTTCCCATTTTATTTTACGATGGAATTCTGGATATAATAACTTAAAAATGCAATTTTACTAGGAAAAATTATGGTTTTCACTTATTTAAAAAATAATTTTCTAAAATTTTTTCTTATATTTTGTTGAGAATCATATTAGAAAAGAAGGGAAAGCTTTTTTTTTTAAATCCAAAGTTATAATATATATATATTTATATATTATCTAAATTAGAAAAAGTAAAAACAGTTAGACAGATAAATACATGCAAATCTCTTGCTTTGTAAGTTGTAGAACTAATTAAAAAAATAAATTATAATTTTATGTGTAATTTATTTTTCAGATATTAATGAATGCCAAAGAATTAGAGGATTATGTAGAGGTGGACAGTGTTTTAATACTCCTGGTTCTTTCAAATGTGAATGTCCGCCAGGTCATGAATTAACACCTGATGGAAGAGCTTGCAAAGGTACAAAATTATAAGTAATATCTATTGTCATGAAACATTATTATTTAATTTTCAAATGAATCCAATTAGTATTTAATTTTTAATTTTAAAATGTTTTGATTTTTTTTTCTTTTATTATTTATTTTATAATTCCTTTGTTTTTTATGTGTAACTAGTTTTAATGTTAGTTTAGTTCATATATTTAACTTAAAAAGCAGTTATTTTATTTTCTATGTATATTTATTGTTTTTGCCTCATTCATACAGATGTTGATGAATGCAGTCGGACAAGTGGTATTTGTTCACATGGTGTATGTGAAAATATGATGGGATCATATCAATGTTCTTGTAGTGATGGGTATAAGCAGACATTCCAGCATACCAGCTGTGAAGGTAAGATTAAAAACATTTCACAGTTTTCATTGGTATTACTTATTACTGTTGTTCATCTATAAACTTTTATGATTTAATTTGCTTGAAATTATAATATAATTTATAACTGATATTAATATGTAAATGTATTTTAATTTTGTAAATAATTTTTTAACATTTTAATGGTATTCATGTAAATAAAGATTTTTCATCATATGTGAACATGATGTTGTCCTGGTTAGAGGTTCAGGGCATCTCCAAAAAAAGTGAAGCAGTAAAAAAAAAAAAAAAAAAAAAAAATAATAAGTAAAAGTATAAGTTATTATTTAAAAGAGGTTAATCTCCTCATGCAACACAAGAAACTTTCATTTCAAAAATTTTTATTTAAAATAAATGCTTATTTTCACATGATTTTATTTATGTGTGTTTTTAAACCCATGAAATATGTGTTGCTAAATATAACGATTGACCCATATCAAGTTGTGTGCTCTCTAGTTCATATTGAATTGTCTGTCTTTCAAATTATAAACATATTGTTTCAATATTCTCAAAATATTGTCTTAGGATTACATTATGTTTATAAAAGTTAATTTGACCATCACTTAACAGACTTCTCTGTTTTAATTTAGTACGGCTTCTTGTAGTATTTGAACAATTGCTTTTTCATAAACTTCTAGAGTTACTAAATGTTGTTAGATTCCTGTCATTATTGAATTTGATAGTCCTGGTGAAAATTCTGTACTTAAGAATTCCGATTTCTCCAAGTCTTTTTAACGTGCCAAATGGAATCACAGTATTTTTTAACCACAGCCACAATTTTGTTTGCTTATAAGGGAACTTGGTGAAAACTTCAAGGCTGAAAAATCACAAATTAAACAAGGGGAACCCTAAAAGTATTCTAACGAATTGCTTCATAAATTTCTTGGATTATTGAATATTGGTATACTACCATATATGTTTATTTAGGAAAGTATGTTCACACATGATAAACTAAAATTTATGAAAGGATTTCAGTTTTTTTTTTTTTTTTTTTTTTAACTTTTAATAACTTTTTATAATGCTACAAATACTCTTCAAATCCTCTTTTATGTTTAAATTTACTGAAAAGTTTTATAGAACATGATATCTTATAAATAAATAACTTATTTTTAGATGTATTCATAGTTTTATAATAAAATGAATGATTTTGTTGTACGAATGGTTTTGTTGAAATATGTATTCCTTTATAATATTACAATAGATAACATTTATGCATTTCTCTCAAACTTAATTGCCATAAGAAATTTGATGCTTAATCAGCTGTTAAAATTTTTATCTTTCTAATAAAATTTATAACACGAAAAGGTTGGTGAATTATATAATAAATTAAGTTAATGGAAACTAAATTATTTTTTAATTCATGCAACTTTTTATTTTTTACTTACATTGAGTATTTTAAAGCATTTTTTAAGTTTAATGCAATATTCTTTAAGTATAATTTTATATGTTATATTTTCTTTTTGTCATAGATATTGATGAATGCACTTTGAATAATGGTGGATGTCAATCTAAATGTCTTAATATTCCTGGAAGTTATAGATGTGATTGTGAAAATGGATATAAACTTATGCCTGATGGAGCCACATGTGAAGGTAATAAATATACTGAAAAAATTAGTATTTGTTTTAAATCAGTTCTTTTTTTATTAATAAGTTCACACTAAATAAGAATTTTATTAATGATTTGCTTTAAGTCATTAATAAATTAATTAATTCCATTAATTAATTATTAATAATAAATAAATGGCAATAATAATAATAAACAGAATTAATAAAAAATTATTAATTCCGTTTTCAATTTGGAATAGGTGTTGATAACATCCTTTTTAATTGTTCCAAATCATGATTGAAATAATTTTATCTTCATTTTAAAATATGAATGTTTATTAAATGTAATACATGGAGTCATATTATTGATTGTATAATTTTGTAAAATTTCATTCATAATTATAAAATTAATTGTATAAATTCAGTTAATTGTGAATTAAGCAAAGTTATGTTGTTTAATAGAAATCTATCAAGAATTACTCATATTTAAAGAATTTTTTTTAATTAGTTTACTTAGTATAAACAGATAAAAAATTATAAAATTTTATGATATAGAAAACTTAAAATTGAATTCTTTTAAATATTTGTAAATAAGATGTGTTTGAATGAAGTTTGTGATTTCATCAATGTACTTTTTTTTAATCAGATATTGATGAGTGTAAAGATATTACCAATATTTGCAGTGGTGGAAAGTGTACTAATTATGCTGGAACACACACTTGCCACTGCACTGGTGGATTGATGCCATCAACTGATGGAAAATCTTGCCTTGGTAAGTATTTTTATATTTTTATCGATTAATAAAGCTGTAATATGTTTTAATTTAAACTCTGTATAAAATTAAATATTTTTGTGTGATTTTGTTAGTACATTTCATTGAATCAGATGTAAAATTTGTGCTTAACTTATTTATTTTTTAATAGAATATTTAAGTCTCCCTTTTTCTTACTTAAAATACAACTTTACTTTATTAAATACAATAAAATAAAGTTCATTTGTGATTTATATAAACTATTAAACTAGCTAAATTTGTTTGCCTGCACAGATTGGGTTTATGTGAGGGAAGAAAAATAATTTGACAGTTTTAAACGTAAATTATTTTTGAAAACAATAAAAAGCATGAAAAAAAAATTCATTTCCTATGAACTTTTACAAGTTATTTTGATTCGAAATTTTTTAATTCTTTAATACAATAGTTTTCTGTTTTTTGATATATCAATAATTATGATTGGAAGTTTATTTTTTCATAATATATTTTTCTCAGATATTGATGAATGTGCTTTAAATCCTAATGTTTGCCTCAATGGACGTTGTGAGAATAATCTTGGTTCCTATATTTGTCAATGTGAATTTGGATATTCTGTCAAATCTGGGGAAGTTGGATGTACAGGTTTGTATAAAAATGAAACAAATTTTAATTAACCATGAAACATCTTAATATTTATTTTTTTCTGCAATGTTTAAGTTGTATTAAAACAATGTATTGTTTTTTTCTGATAACCACAATATTATAATACAAATAATAGAATTAATTATTGTATAGTAAAAATTTAGTAAATACTGCATCCGTAATATATCCTATTCTTATTTTATTCTTTTTTATTTTTAAATCTATTCTTATTTTATAATGAAAAAAATTATTTTACTAATGGTTTAATTTTATAAAGCATACTTTGATGAAAAACTTTAATGTTAGTTATGCTTTTTATTATTAACCTATTTTAAATCTGAGGGATTTTTTTATATATATAAAATTATAAAATACATCAGGTATTATTTATTTTTACGTTAAGAATTTCTACAAATATTTTTTATTTGTATGAATTTTTATAAAAATGTTCAACATACCTACTTTTCCATTGAGAATGCTCAGGAATCATTAAAAAAATTGATAATATAAAGAAATTAATTTTAAATGTTTGAATACTTTTGTAATTAATTTAATTTTTTGTAATTAATTGTGGAAATTGAATAAACTTAAAAATTCTTACTAAAGTGTTCTTGAAAGAATTGTATGCACTTTAAAGCACTTGAATGTTTTATTTATTACAGATGATAATGAATGTGAAATGGGATTAAGTGAATGTGATGAACATGCAGACTGTGTCAATACTTTGGGTTCCTATGAATGCAATTGCCTTGATGGTTTCAGAGGAGATGGATTTGAATGCAGAGGTAAGCTTATAAGTATTTTTAATTTTAATTGAATTTCATTTTTATACAAATAAATATACATTCTTAATTTTTTATTACCTAATTTACCATGTTTTATGCTAAATATAATAACTTCCCCTTAATTCAGCATTCGATTGTTTGGCACATTGTGTAATTCGGCGCCAATCAAGCCGTCCCTTGCCTGTGGATTCGGGCATTTGTTGACTGTCACCATTGGATGGAGATATTATGCTGCTTGTGTTTTCTCCCAGTGTGTATCATAACTGTCAGTTTTGGCTTAAATACAGTGTTTCTTATTTAATATCTACACGTTTTAATCGTGTAAATATGTAGAGTGCTTTATTTTTCATATCCCCTTTAAAACTGTTGATTCCTTTCCTGTAAAACGGTTTGATTGGCCAATCAACCACCGCTCTAACCTTTTGTACCACAGGCTTCAGGTCCAAATCCCGGCAGTGGCATGGATGTTTGTGAGTCATTCGAAATCTACGTTAAACTGTAGGTCCTGGTCTAATGAGCCCAAAGTGTGCACAAAATGACCTGTAGAACAACAAACCAAATCTTTCCTACATTTTATATATATGTATATATAAAAACAGCGAAATATAGACAAGTTATTTTTTTTTGTCTGTATAGGTTGAATTAATAATATTTTATGTAATGTTCAGTTTATTTATTAAAAATGTTTTTTAGATATAAATGAATGCTTAAGGGATAATGGAGGCTGTGATCCTGATGCTGCTTGCATCAACACTATAGGTTCATTTCAATGTCAGTGTGATACTGGATTTACTGGAGATGGTTTTACTTGCAGAGGTAAAAATTTCTGATGTTATGATGAGCTACTTAATAGTATATTGTTTTTATTTCAATAAGCAAAATCTTATGTAATAGCGCTAATAACAAAATTGATTTTTTTTTAAAAATCAGAATATTTTTTTTCTTAAATAAAAATTTAAATTTAACTGTTTACTTTTGGGCTTTTTCTAAGGGCTAATTCTTAAATAAAAATTGAAAACCTGTTAAGATAAAAAATTTATTCATAAAATTAATCATTTGACTAATTTGTGGAAAAAAAATGGTATTGCTGATATAATATACAATAATACCATTTTATTATGAATACATTAAAAATTATGTCTTATAATGCATAAATTCTGATGGAATATAGGTTAAGATCATATCTTTTTTCGTTATTTGTAGGTGGGGAAATGTAATACAAATTTTTGTAAATTTAAAAAAAAAAAATTTTTAATAAAAAATTTACAAGTGTTCAATTTTAGGCAATGAAAGATTCTTTCAAAAGTGTTATTCCTTATAGTGAACTTATCAAACAAATTGTTATCTAGATGTTGATGAATGTAGTATGAATCCTACATTGTGTGAGAATGGTCAATGCCTCAATTATGGTGGAAGTTATCGTTGTGAATGTGATATGGGCTTTGAACCAGAAGACAGTGAAAGGTCATGTGTTGGTAAGTTTCTTGTAATCTAAATTATATTTCAGCAATTATGACATTATTAATGGCATGTCAATATTATTAGTATTGAATTAATAAATAGAATTGAAATGTGTTTTGCTTTATAATATAACAGATTTATATGAACTTTAACAGATTTATAATATGAATTTTTAATCTGTAGAATATTAATACTACCAAATTTAAAGGGAAATTATCTATTCTGTTGAATATCTTTCAGAGCTTAATTGTTAAAAAATATATATATACTAGTATATGGTTTGTTTTAGCTTGAGAACAATAATTACAATATAGTATATTCTTTTATTAAGTTATTTCTTAAAAAAAAGTGTCTTTTTCAAGAAAATTTTTTTTTAAAAAGTATTTTTGACTGTCTGTTGATTAATTTCTGAAATTTATAAAAATATGTCTTATATATGTAAAACCATATTTATTTGAAATAATTCTGTCAATGAGAGATTAAATTAAATGTTTTTAAATAAAATTCTCAATTTATAATTTAGATGTGGATGAATGTGCACTGTTTCAAAATAACTGTGCTTTTGGCAGATGTGAAAATGTATTTGGAATGTTCAGATGCAGTTGCAACACTGGTTATCAATTAGATACTACTGGTGGAAATTGCACAGGTGATTATTTTATTCCTTTCTTTATTCTCTTAAAAATGATTTCACTATTAAGAATATAATTTTAGTTCTAAACATATTTTATTTTTTAGCAAAGTTTTTACTAACAGTTTAAAGTATTAAGATTTGTATATCATTTGTTATAAATGTATTTCTTAAAGGTTTCAACATACATCTGTATAAAATATTTTCTCTGAATAGTTTTGTTCTTTTATAGATATCAATGAATGTGACAATCCACAAATTTGCCAGTATGGCACATGTATCAATACTCCAGGTTCATTTTTATGTGAATGTCCTCCAAATTATACATTAGCTCCAAATGGAGCTGGATGTGTTGGTGAGTATTGGTTGTTTTAAAAATTACTGATTATTTGCCTTGAATTGCATCCTGTTGCTTAAATAGATTAAGTAGTTATATATATGCAGGGTGAGCACAAAGTCATGCTGATTATAGAAATTTATTATAAAATAACTTTAACTGTAATTTTGATATTATTTGATAGTTTACTGTTAATAATTTTTTGTGCAATTGATCTGAACAACATTAATTGCATTTTTTTATAAGAATCAACCATTCATGTCTGCTGAAAGGTGAAAAAATATAATGCCCATATCAGGGGATCAAATAATCTGCATGTTTCTACACATGTAGTGAGAGACAGCTATAATATTTGTTGTGGTGTCATGCATAACATGATTATTGGGCAATTTCTCTTTATAGAAAAACATCGATTTAGTCGTTGTAATTAATTGCACCTCAATTGTTCATAGTACCTTATCACTGGGATTCCTTAGCTTGTGAATTTCTAGATGAGAAATTTATGGGCCAGTGGATTGGAAGAGATGAACCAATTCCATGGCCTCCTCATATTACTGTGCAGGTTTTTTTTTTTTTTTTTTATTATTATTATTTTATTTATTTTTATTGTAAGGGTATAAGAGGGTAGTCTTTGCCTCACCAATTACTGACTTTGAAATACTGAAGGCTAAGATAAAAGATGCTGTGTATACTGTTAAAACGGTATGTTAACACTTGACTTGTTAAGTAAAACACTTAACAAGAACCACTTTGACATTATTCGAGCTACTAAATGGCTGCATTGAAATCTACTAAAGTACATGATCTTATTAAAACCTTTATAACAGTACTTACAGTGTATCCAAACAAATAATATAATTATAATAGTTTTCACATAATAAATTTTTATAATCAGGGCATGACTTTTTCTTCAACCTGTATATATATTGTTTATTTAAGTTGAAAAGTTGATTGCAAATCACAGAATAATGTCAATCTGTCATATTTTTAAAAGCAGTTGATTATGTCCTTCAAATGCATTTCATGTAATCTTTTGACAACTGAGCATATTAACTAAAACTAATATTTTAATAATTTGAAAACAATTGTTATTTATGATTAAAATGTTATTTTATATTTGTTGAAATATTTTATTCATTAATGTACTTTTTTTTTTACTTTTGATTATTTCTGAAAAGTCTGTTGATAAATGTACAAATTTTATGTGTGGTGGGGATTTAAGCACATTTTTATTTAAGTTATAAAATGAAGATGAAATTAAATCTAATTTAAACTTTTATGCCATTCTAAATTATGAATATGACCAATCCATATAGCTGATTATTTAAAATGTTTAACCAATTTATCTTGGCATTCTTATTTGTGAATGTAGATTAACATTTGTTGTTAAAAAAAAAATTTTATCTTATATCAGCAATAGTTTTAGTAATTTTATTTATAAATAAAATTATTAAAGATTTAATGAAAAACATTAAAAATATTTTAAAATCTCGCCAGATGTAAGAGAAGGACAGTGTTTCCTTGATGTAGTATCTGCTCATCGTGGTCGTGGTATTTGTAATACTGAATTAGGAGAAAGATTGACTAAAGCAACTTGCTGCTGTTCTGTTGGAAAAGGGTGGGGACCAACCTGCGAAGTATGTCCTGTAGAGAATTCAAGTAAGATTTTTTTTTTAATATTTATTTGGATATTTAAAATGCTCTTATAATTTTCAAAGGTTTTATTTATTTTTTTTAAGAATTCAATATTTAGTTATTACTTTATAGATTTCGACAATAGAATTCAAATCACGTTTTTTATTGTTGTCTCAAGCCACTTTTTGAAAATAGGTATTGAGAGGTATTTTGATAAGGTACAGGTTTTAATGTTAGGAAAATGTCTCTCTGACTATCATTTTTTGTCTACCATAATTTTCTATGTATAATAAACTAATTATATGCTGTAAAAACTTAAAATTTAAGGATACAGATTTTAGTTTGTTGCATACTACAATTTGTGAATGTTTTCTTTCTGGAAATTTCACAAAAACGAATTCTATACATTTCTGAAATACTTGTTGCTAACAAAACTTTATGCGACAGAAAAATAAGCAATTTTTAAAAAGAAAAAAGAAACAACAGTTGTGGTGGATTTAAGAAACAGCATTTTACAAAATTCACAATTATGTGGCACTTTTATAGACAAATTACGCTTTTCTCGATTTGATGATAAAGGCCTAGAAAAAATTTGTTTATAAACACTTGTAGAAGGCCATATTGATACTGCAATATGGATCATGATTTTTATCTCTAGAAAATACAAAAATTTCAAGTCGTCAAAAAAAATGTCCTCTCTTTTGCTTTCAGCATAGTTCTTAAATGTTTTTTTTTTTTTTTTTTTTCTTCATGTTTCCACTATCTTAATTTTGTAAAAAAAAATTTATATCTATTGAATCAGGGTATCCAAATCACTAAAGCATATTTTAAAGCTAGAAAACTTCTATTATTTAATGTCATGGGCATATAAATAAAACTTGTGTAATATTTCAAAGAACAGACACAATTTGCTTAAAGATTGTACAAGTTCTTTTTTATTGAAAATTATTCCTGTGGATTATAGGCTATAATTAGGATAATTTTTTTATATGGAGTTGCTATTGTTATCATATTTAAAAAAAATATTTTTATTAATGAAACTAAAGGAAAAAATATATTATTTATAATAAAGTATAAAAAATTATAAATTTCTTTAGAAGGGTTTTCCTCTTTTAGCTGATTATCGACACCTTTGCCCTGGTGGACCTGGTTTTAGACCAAACCAAATAAATGTTGTTTTAGAAGGTAAATGTTTTCTATTTGCATTTTTTAAATTAATATATAAATTCTTTATGCATTTTTCAGTTTTATTATTAAAAGTAAAATTTACAATCAGTTAATGTAATTTATTGTGATGCAATTTTTATATAATTTTTAAAGTATTGTAAACTAACTTGAACATTTAAAAAAAATCTGTATTTCTTAAATTTAAATGCATCGATATACATTAAAAATTTTTTTTAATTATTTCATTTTTTAACTCTATAAGTGAAAATGTTTTGTTTGACATTTAAAATAATTTTGTGTTTCCTAGAATATATTAAATTTCTTTGGAATACAAAGAATTACTTATTTTTGTTTATTGTATTATGTAAAATGCTAATATATTAATTTCTATATGTAATTACGCTAACTTTAATTAAATTAAAATTTTGATGCGTTACTTCAAATAAAATAATTTGATAGTAATTATTTTAAAAAGGAATGTTTTAGTAATAAGTATTTTACTTTTTATAATCATAATTATTTTTAGTCATATTTTAATCACTTATTAAAAAAATAATTTAGTGTATTACTTTTTTTAGATATTGATGAATGCAGAGATCTGAATAATGTTTGTGAAAATGGAAGATGTTCAAATACTTTTGGTAGTTTCATGTGTATTTGTCCTGATGGTTATACTTTGGATTCAAGTCGTAGAAAATGCATAGGTAAATTACAATTATCTTTTTTTTTTTTTGTAAAAATGTTAATAGGGGATATTTTATAACTATATTTATGAAAATATTTTCATTTCTTTGGCAATCTTAAAATTTTCAGATCTCTGTTGTTTTGAGAAAAATAACTTTGCTACAAATATTTTAAAATCCATATAGCTAATTTTGCCTTTCTTAAGTTTTGTTTTATCATACATTAAGCACTTATTCTATTTCTCCTTTTAGCATTTTGAATATCTTGAAAATTCTTTGAAATGTCTTAAAAATATTTACAAAATCTTGTTTTTTTTATTTCAGATGTTGATGAATGCCTTTTAAGACCTGATATTTGCGGAGCTGGAACATGTATTAATTCAGAAGGTTCTTACACTTGTGCATGTCCTCCAGATTATGTTTTAGGTCCTACTCGTACATGTATTGGTATGTATGTATATATTTATAATTAAATACCTTTTTTAAATGTGTTAATAATTTAAAAAAACATTTGTTGAATATAATTTTTTAAACTAGTTACTTATTTTATTTTATTGATTAATTTGAAATTAAATTTTATTGATGCTTTTATTTGCTGATTTGTGTTTTCAATCAATTGTATATTCATAGCATTTAACATTGAATAATTATTTGCATATATACATTCCTTTATTTATTATATATGTACATCCATTTAGTTCCATTTTTGACCATAATAACCTTTCAATAGACATGAGAAGAGCCAATTGTTTTAGACAAGCTTATACATCTGGAACTTATCCTTTCAAACTGGTTTGTGAACATCCAATGATGACTAATGAAACAAAAGTTATGTGTTGTTGCTCAATTGGACGTGCTTGGGGTGATCCTTGTGAGCCATGCCCTGTTCAAAACTCTGGTAATTATTTTTTTTTAAAAACTTAAAAGTTTTTATTGGTGCATTTGCAAATAGTTTCTTTTGTGCCATTCACTTTTGTCTTTTGTTTAAAATATATAGATAAAATTTAAGTTTCTTTGCTATGTTTTATTTCATTTGCATGTGAGAGTATAAAGTAATATTGAAGTTCATTAAATCTTTTATTTAAGATTCTTAACCATGAAACTAATACTAGAGAATTAAGGAAGATGTTATTACATATTTTGGTATCAATATAAAATTATGAGTTTTTTTTTTTTAATATCCTCCAAAGGTAAGTTACATTTTTTTTTTATATAAAATGTGTTATTTTTTTGAGGAGTTAATGAGAAAATAATTTCACTGCTTAAACTTATTACGATGGTTAAAAAGATCATTTGTAGTTTTGTAAGTCATTCTATTAAAAAAAACTTTTGTGTTACCTTTCTTACAGAGGAATACCAAAAATTATGCTTTATGAGCCCAGGTACTTATGTAGATCCTGTTACTGGTGTAACAGTAGGTAAGATATCAGTTGAAAAAAAATTTATTATTCTATTAAATATTTATTTATTTTAATTATTATTTATTTATTAATTCTTTTCTGCATAATTTAATAGTTTTCATATTTTGATGAATTTCTAATCTTGAAATTTAATTTCTTTTATATGAATTTTAATTAATAAATGTATTAATTTTTATTAATAATAATAATATATATTGTGTTAATATTTTTCTTGCTCACTTCTGAAGTTGGTAAGTTTATTGTTATATAATTAATTTTAAATTATTAATTTTCCATTTTTAAAAAACAATTTGCTAGTATTTTCGAAATAGCAAATTAAGAATAAATTGTTTTAACAATAAATTTAAATTTATTTTCTTTTAATGCTCTTTATAAAAATGTTAAAATATTCTGCATTTTCCTTATAATTTTTACAATTGCAGGGTGTTTTTTTTAAAAAAAAAAGAGGATATAAGATTTTACTTATAAATATAAATGCAATTTTATATCATGAAAGATATAATTATTTATTACAAATTAATATGATCAAAGTAATATTTATGTGTAAAATTGGTATTTATTACTCATGTGATTTTATTTGCAAATTTTTAGATATGGATGAATGCAAAACTGGTGTTTGTGAAAATGGACATTGTATCAATACAATAGGAAGTTTTGTATGTGAATGCTACAATGGCTATCGATATAATTCTCTTATAAACAAATGTGAAGGTAATAACTGTCGTAGTTTTATTAAAATTTTTTGTAATTAATTTTGAAAAACAAAATCGAAACACTTTTAAAATCATGGATTTATTTTTTTAAGCATGAATTTTTTTTTTTTTTTTTTTTTTTTTTTTTTTTTTTTTTTTTATTTTTTATTTATTTGTATAAATCTATGTATGTATTTTTGAGGAATATTAACATGAAAAATTTCCTAATAAATTTTGCAGATAAAAATTAAATGATTATTTACATATACTTGAAATTATGTTTAAATAAAAAACAAAAGTGCAAATTCTATTTTTTTTTAAAACAACTACAATAATTCTATAATTTAAAAAAAAAAAAATTATCTTAATTTATTACTTTAAGCTCTATATACCCATTTCTGAATTCATATGTAAAATAAAGTATTAAAAATCTCTCTGAAATTCTGCCCTTCACTTTCAAGTGTCAGAAACAAATTAATCTATAAAATTATTGTACTAAATGGTTTTCATCAAAGAATGTAAGCATTCTTTTTAATATTTTTAAGTAAATAAAGATTTCAGTTGTATATAAATGAATGTTATATGATATTTTAAAAAATTATATAATATATGTAGAAGTAAATTAAATATTATTTGAAACATATGAGCTTTTGATTACTTTTTGCTTTTGGAATTTTCATTAAAATCTAAACAACATGTGATATAACTTTTGCTAATTTCCTGCAAAAACAATTACTAAAAAATTTGTACATAACTGGATACTAATTTCAAAATGCCCCCAAGATAAGATCTTATTGAAAAATAATAACATTTAAACAACCCTTGATAAATATTAAAACTGAGTTTTTTTTTTTTTTTTTTTTCTTTAGATATAAATGAATGTATAGAAACATCTGATATTTGTCAAGGCAGCTCAACGTGTTTTAATACTATTGGCAGTTTTGAATGTAGATGCCCTGATGGATATAAACCAGCTCCAAGCAAACGAGATTGCTTAGGTAGGAGATATATATTTTGTACTTTTAAATATGAAACTTTAAATCAAAATTATGTAGATTTTTATTACAGTTAAATATCTTGTAATCTTACAAGGCAATCACAAGGACCAATATAAATTTATTATAATGCGTTTATTTACTGTACACACTTAAGCTGATGTCATTTGTCACTTTAGTAACAGATGTAAGCAGATCTTGCATTGAGAAAGGAAGATTGCTATAATTATATTGTCTCTTATATTCTCTCCTTTAATTTGAAACAAATACCACAGGGATACTACTTGTGAAGGTTACTCCCTTGGCCATGAATCTAAAGAAAAAACTTTCTGGCTATAAATTTATCATGCTTCTTCTCAACATAAATAAAAGGCTACATCTCCCTCTGCTTTTCTTGCCTTATTTTGAAACTAAATTTCCCCAATTTGCAAGCTCAACATACAGTTCACCAGTCCATTGTTGATGTCCTAATTTATTGCACTATTTACAACACCCCGTGTTTTATTGAAATGAAAAGTGTTTTGAATCTTTTATTATATTTTTTGTAGTATATTTATTATTACTAGAGATAACGAATCCAACATTTTTGAAAGTGTCAGAATCAGAAATTGGTTTAAAAACCTGACTTCCAATTCTTTTATAAAAATACTTTTAGGTTTTTCAAAATTCTTGGAATTAATGTTAAAAATTAAATGGTAAGACTGCTATTCAATAATTTTCATCAAAGACACAACCAGTGGCAAAGGCATTGACTGCTTTAGCAGCATTTTAAGTGTTGAGAGCCTTTTCTTACCACTGAGTTTTGTAAGACACTATCTTAGATCAACAAAGAAAGAACTTATAGAAGTTATTCTATTATTGATATAAAATAAGCTTTAATATATTGCAAATATATCATTTTCGTATTTAAAATGTACAGTCTTCTTTTTCTTGTCTTTTGTTATCCCATAATACTTTGTTACCTGTTAATTTAGTACTGTTATTTTTTATGATATATATTTTTTGTAAGCATATTTAGAATACAAGAATGTCTTTTAACTGAATGCAAATACTTTACTATTAAAGTTTTATGACTTATTAAAAACCATTGAATCTATTTCATAAATTCTTCTAAATCGATTAGTAAAGATCTTTCTAGAAAAAATTAGGGAAAAGAGTCAGGAGTCAATATAAAAAATTCAGCTCAGGAGTGAGGAGACTATATGTGTGCAAAATTTTACTAATGAAATAGTTTAATATTATTTTTTTAATGAGTTCCTTTTAATTATTCATAATATTTGTTAGAATTTTTTTTGTATAAAATTTACTTTATTATGTAAATGTTTGATATTATTAACTGTGTTGTTATTTAAATGTTTGAAAAAAACACATTCTTTTCTTTTAAATCACAAGGTACTTAAACATATATCTCTAGGTTTTTTTTAATCAACAATATTAAATTTTTGTATTTTAATGAAAGCTATTCTTTCTTGCCCCTTTTAGATGTTAATGAATGCTCCAAAACTGGAATGTGCGACAATGGAATCTGCAAAAATTTTGATGGAAGTTTCAGGTGTACTTGCAACAATGGTTATTACTTGTCACCAGATGGAGAACATTGCCTTGGTAAGTAATTTAAATGTGTTCGTACTATGTTTATGCATCTATTCCATTTTGTTCATCTTTGTATTGCTCAATTATTCCGAACATAAAATTATAAAACAAAATTCTATAATAAATTTGTAATTATTTTTCATACGGTAAGCTTAAAACAAATAATTCTATATAACTTTATTATTTTCAAAAAAATAACCAGGCAAATTTACAGGGTAATTATCTGATAAATGTACTTGCACTCATGCATATTGCAATGCAGTATTAACCAACAGCCTGAAATTTAATATGCATATTTAGAGGGAAAACATAGTAACACAATGCCATGTTCCCTTTCTATATATTAATAGTACCTCTTCAAGAATTTCATAACATTATTTAAAATTATATCAGTAATGAATTACATTGTGTTAAATCTTTGTTTAAAAATTGTTCTTTTTATAGGAAGTTGTTGATTTAGCATCAAATTTTACATGAATTTTAATCTTCTTTGTTAAACACAAGGGAGGGGGGCTCATGTATTACATTTGTATCCTACAAACAGCCCACCAACAGGTGATGAGGGGAGGACTTATAGTGTTAACTGCCCTGCATTTGCATGACATATGAGAGAAAACTCGAAAAACTCTCACCAGGCAGTCTAACTATCAATGTGAGATGCTTTTGTACATATTGTGGCAATTGCTATCAAGTCTTCTCATTTCTGAAACCAGGGAATGCAAAAATACTGCTAACAGATTCGAACCTTGGCCCTTCTTAAACTAGACATACACACTGCTATTGGGCCGTGAGTCAGGCAATTAAAATATAATAAAGTGCATTTTTTAGCATACTTTTAAGTATGTTTCTTACATGATAGTGTTAATATAATTGTTTTACATTACATTTCATAATTTTTATTTGAATAAAATAACTCATGCTTTTATTTTTGTATTCATTTTGTAATATTAGTAATGGAAAAACAATCAAATACATTTCAGATATTGATGAATGCAAACGTAGCCCAGGTATATGCTCTGATGGAACATGTACTAATGTAGAAGGCTCCTACAAATGCCATTGTAACCCTGGCTTCCAAATATCACCTAATGGAGACTGTTTTGGTAAGAATTATATAATTCTTTTTTTTTATGTTTTGTTAATGAATTTAACAGGTTATTCTAGAAATATTCAATATCTGTTGATTAATTTATTGTGTTTTGCTACTATATTTTCTATTCTTTTTTTTCATAAAAATAATTTTTATGTATAAAATTTGCTTGTCCAATAAATTTTTTAATTAGATTTTTACATTTTAGATATTGATGAATGCCGTAATCAGTTTGGAATTTGTCAAAATGGTCGCTGTAAAAATACTATTGGCAGTTATACATGTCAATGCCAAAATGGTTATGCATTGAGCCAGGATGGTCGTAATTGTATAGGTAATTCGCATAATTTGTTACTATCAATTTCTTTTAATTCCACATTTAACTGAATTTTAATTATAACATAAGGCTAGTTTTTTTCTTTTAAAAAAAGAACTTTTAAATTATTTCATTTATCTTTTATGTTAATGTATTGCAGATATAAATGAATGCTCTGGAGATTTATGTAGAAATGGAAACTGTCGAAATTCTGAAGGATCTTTTCAGTGTACTTGTAATGAAGGATATCATTTAAGCCCCAATAAAAGAGATTGTGAAGGTACATAGTTTTCTTTTGAAAATATATTTTTAAAATATCATTTATTGATTACCAAAAAGGTTAATGGTCTAATCTTGGAAATTGTATTATTTTTCTTTAAAATATCTCTGTATGAAATTAATGTAAGAAAATTTTACTCTCCTAAATAGTTTTTTTTTTTTTTTTTTCTTCTTAATTTTAAAATAAGAATGTATATTCTTGAAATTACAACAATTTTAAAATTGGAAAATATATACAATTTTTACTTAATTTATTTTTATAAATTCATCTAATGTTGACCAATAAAATCAGACTAACTGTTTTTTCTTTTATATAAAATTCCTTTTTTTCTGTGTCCATTTAAAAATACATAATATACTATTTAATAAATGGCATCTTAAAATTTTAGATATTGATGAATGCCGTACTATCCCTGGAATCTGTGATGGAGGTCTATGTAAAAACACAGTTGGAGGATTTAACTGTGTTTGTTCTAAAGGATATGTATTATCCTTAGATGGTAAAACATGTATTGGTAAGTTATGTATAGACCTTTCTTTTTTATTACCTATAAATGTTTCTTCTCCCCGATATTTTATTTACACCTACCCTAAATATTATTTCTTTATGAATAAATTCATAATAAGTAATAACTATATGGCATTTAACTAAAATTAAAATTCATTTATCTTTAATTGAAAAAAGCTAAATATATGTTATCTTTTTCAATTATAAAGATAAATGTTTTTTAAATATATTTTATTATTTGATTATGTAAGTTCTATTTTTATCATTCCTTTTTTTTTTTTTTCCAAGAATTAGTTCTAATTTCTCATTAACTAAAAAAATTAGCTAAGTAAAATCTTTTTTATTGAGACTTAGTTTGAATGATTTTTTTTTAATAAATATAACATTTATTTTCATCAATCAAACAAAAGCAATACTTTTTTATTAATGTTTTGCCTTGTTAAAATTAATAAAATGAGCAATATTACATGGAAAGCAGCTAATTCTACAAAAAACATGGACATAAATAAAAATATTTGAAAAGTAAGAAATCTCAAAAATAATTATAAAAAATATAGGTAGCTTATCCAAATAGAAGAAGAATAAAAATATGTATATAAAGAAGATTACTTCCTTTTGAAAGCCATAAAAATAGCAATTGTAGCTTAACATCTCTTCATCAATGCTCAAGCATCATACCTAGTCCACTTCAACTTTTACCAAAAAAATAATTTCTATACAACAATTTATCATATCTTATTTTTATTGAAAATTGTTCTTGATGTTTGAAAATTTATTAATTAATTTTTATGGGATCTTTTCGTTAGATACTCGACAAAGCCATTGTTTCCAAACCTACGATAATGGATTCTGCAGAAATCCTCGATTATTCAACATGACTAAGAAAGAGTGTTGTTGTATGAAAGGATCTGCAGCTTGGGGAATAGACCTATGTGAACCTTGCCCAGATCCCAGAGGAGGTAAAAAAAAAATTCTCTTTATAAATGATTTACATAAATTGCTGGTTTCCTGCTTTGTTTAATAACATATTTGCTGTAAGTTTTATGTGTTATGTTAATACTTTAAAATATTTGAGATTTTATGTATGTAATTTAATTGAATAGCTATGAAAAGCAGTTTATTTAAAAAATTCAAGTATAAATTGAGATGTTACTGAGAAATTTTGTAATTAATTTCTCTTAACTCTTTAAAGTGTTAAAATGTTTAGTAAATGTTTTCTTAAGGTTAAAAGGCATTTAAATGCTTGTGTATGCATGCATTAATTTTCAATTGCAATAATTTTGGAGCCACTTACATTTTCTCACAACAATATTTTACATATTTCCAATTATAGATATGTAGTTGAATGTGTTGATTTATGATTAGTAGATTATTGATATAATTAAGTCAAACCACTTGATGTTATATTTTCTCTAAAAATATTTAATTAATGTTTTGGGTGTACACCAAATGTAAAATATCTTAAATGGGAAAAATTTAATACCATAATGTTTTGATTTTAAAATTTTGTAAAATTGTTTGGTGTTCATTTAAAACTAAATCATCAATCACTTTTAAAAAATTTGCACAAAAAAAAAAATTTAAAAAATTAATTCTTTTAATGTTTTTTTTTTTTTTTTTTTTTTTTTTCCAAATTTTTTAATGAATTATAATTATACAATAAGTATTACAGATATCTATGTCAAAAGTATAGCAGATAAATTTTTCTTTGTTTGCTAAGCCTTTCCTGATTAACTTTATTTAATTTTCCTTCTTGTTACTATTAAATTTGAATAATTTGCTTTACTTTTCATATTTTTAGATGCTTTCAAGAAACTGTGCCCAGATGGTTCTGGATATGTTACTGAAGGTGGAATAATGGGAGGTATAACTCATTATTTTATACTTATTTTATGTGTAAAAAAATTATTCATGACTGGTCACAATTTTATGTAGCATTTTCATGAAATAAATGTTTTCTTTGGATAGTTCAAATACATAATGTTTCAATATTTTGTTATATTCAATGTATAAGTTGCATATTATGAGACAAAAGCATTTTTCACAGCAAATCAAAACTGTTCAGCAATTTAATTTTAATTAATTTTATTTAATAATTATGTATTTTCAAGACAATTTTGTATCAATATATATATAGAGAGAGAGACTCAAAATTAATTGCTAGTAAAATTAGCACAGGTAAATAGGCTATCAAAATTAGAATTTTTTTGTGAACAATATTTGATACAATTGCAAGTTGTTGGCCATTTATGATTGAAAGATAAGTTTTGTTTTTCATTCAGTTTTTACTATAAACATTTATTGGACTCAATGTTTAATCATGTAAAAAGAAATATTTTTAGACATTTATTCAGTCTTATCATATTATATGTTATATAAAATTAAATATAAAAACTGAAATTTCTGAAAAATTTTGTTTAAAAAGATATTTTGTAAATAAGAATTTTTCCAATAATATTTTATGTTATATAGTATAAATCATGCTTGATGTGGTATGGCCATCAATTTTATTTGAGAGATGGGCCCAGTAAGGCTAGTAAAACATAATTTTTTTTTTATATGTAAACACATATCATAAGTTTTCTTTTTTATAATTATATCAAATGAAAAATAGGTGAATGAAATGAAATGAAATTTTTATTAAATTATTAGAAAATTTTATGTACTTCATTCTTTAGCAAGTAAAAAATTTCATGTTTCAATTTTTAATCATATGGTTAACATTTTTTGTTTTAATTGTTTAATTTTATAAATTGTTGTTTTTTAACTTTAACTAACTTTTAATTAATAATTTTTAAATTTGTTTTTATTGTGACTGTTTGAAACATAGAAAACTTATGGAATGCACTACAAATCCAAAATAATTTATATTTATTGACTTAACATTATGTTAATAATTTAATGCAAACATTTTTATGCCTTCTTTACCATTGTGTGAAATTTATGTATATTTTAGATATAAATGAATGTATGATGGATTCAACACTATGTGAAAATGGTATTTGTATTAATATGGATGGAAGTTACCGTTGTGAATGCCAAGAAGGTTTCAAACTTGATCATACTGGTACAAAATGTATAGGTAAGTTCTTTATGAACTTAAATTATATTTTCTGTTCTTTTTTAGGCTGTATTAATTATTTTCATTCTAATAATTGATATTGTATTTAAAATATTGCAAAATCATTTTTTCATGATAGAATTGACAAAAATAATTTAGTGAATACTTTTTACTTGATTGACAAGATAAATTAAGTATTTTCGTATTTCGTATTAAGAAATTAAAAACAACTAGAATTGATTATAAAGAAGGGACTGTAAAGAGATAAATTGTTGTTGAATTATAAAAATACTCAATAAGTTGAAATAATTTTTTAAAAATCATTAAAAAATATAATTTTTTGGAGTTTAGAATAATTGCAGAACTAAATTTAATAAATAAAAAAATTTTAATGTTTTTTATTCTTTATAATATTTTGTGCTGTTTCATATAAAATAGTTTATTACTTATGTTTTAAAAGATTTGGATGAATGTAGACAGACACCAGCAATCTGTGGCAATGGAACTTGTACAAATGTTATTGGCGGTTTTGAATGCGACTGCCGAGATGGTTTTACATCAGGGCCTCGAGAGACCTGTGAAGGTAAATTTCAATTAATTCAAATTGAAATAAAGTTATCTTATTTATTGTAAAGATAACATTTTAATATAATTAAAATAAATTTGTTTTTTGGCATAAATAAATAGACAAGTGGAATAACTCCTTTTTAGTGTAATAAAAATAAATGTATTCAATAAACGATTTTATATTTTAGATATCAATGAATGTGATGAGATGGCTTCCATGTGTGCTTTCAGATGCCAAAATCTTCCTGGTACTTTCAAATGCACTTGCCCTTATGGCTATGCACTTGCATCTGACGGAATGCATTGTGAAGGTATTTTATTTTTTTCTTTAATAATCTAAATTACTTAAAATTGTAATAATTTATTAACAAATTAAATGTAATCAATTATAATTTGTAACAGATTTGGATGAGTGTCAAACTCCAGCAAATGATTGCCGATTTGCATGCAAAAATCTTATTGGATCGTTCATGTGTATTTGCCCAGATGGTTACAGACAAGTTGGCATGGTGGACGATTGTGTTGGTCAGTTAATTTTTGATGTCATTAGTCATAACTTCAAGTAATACATACATAGTTATTAATATAGTATATATTATATATTCCATGCATATATAATATAATATATACATACATACATAATTATTATGAACTTAAAATTATTTTAAAGTCACTAAGATAATCAAATGAATCATGGTTTTTTTTAAATTTTATTCATGTTTTTCTTTTAATTAAAATATGTTTTAGAACTACCATTATTATTTATCAATTATGTGGCATTATCCTAAGAATCTTAAATTAAAACTACTTCATTTCCTATATTTATTTTTTTAAGAAAATATTTTATTCGTAATTTTTTAATTGGTTTGTTTTAGATACCATAAAAATAAATATTGTATGTACAATAATTAGCTTTTTTTATGTATTGTGTTTTTAGTAATATCTTATTGGGATTTTTCTTCCTTTTATAGATGTTGATGAATGTCGAACAGTTCAAGGCATTTGTGCTAATGGGCGTTGCATTAACACCAGAGGATCTTATAGATGTGATTGTTTTCCAGGTTATGAGCCATCCAGAACTCAAAAAGAATGCACTGGTAATTTTTTTATATTTCTGTATATATATATATATATCATAATACTTAACACTTATTTTTATAAATTTCTTATTTTCCTTATACAATTTCTGGGTTATTTTTCCATTTTAGTTAGTATTTCTTTTTTTTCTTTCTTTTTTAGTTAGCATTATATATTTATAGCAATATAAAATATTTTTACTTTTCTAGATGTACGTTCTGGAAACTGCTATAAGATTCCATCTTGTCCTAGAGATTCTCAAGATGTTTCCGAAATGACTAGAGTAGATTGTTGTTGTGGCATGGGAGCAGCTTGGGGTCCTAGGTGTGAGATGTGTCCTCTCAGAGGAAGCAGTAAGATATACTTCATTTAACATAGTTTGTTGTTAATCACATTCTTTAAATTTATTTGCTATTGCTAGCAAATATAGAATTTTAAATTATGAAAAAAATTATATTTTAATTAATTATGTTATATTATATTATATATTTTTGTAACTTCTGATTACATTTCTGTGTTTTTTTATTTTTTTTTTTTTATTTTATTTTAGAAGCTTATACTGATTTATGTCCCCATGGCCCAGGATTTGACAACACGGGCAAAGGTAATTTTATTTTAATACACATATGTTTATTCAGAGATTTTTTTTGATACTCAAAAAGCATTTAATTATCCACCCTGAAATCATTTCATTAAGGAAACAGAGAACTGATAGTACACTGAAGTGACAAAAGTCATGGGATACCTCTTAATATCGTGTCGGCCCTCCTTTCGCCCGGCGAAGTGCAGCAACTCGACGTGGCATGGACTCAACAAGTCGTTGGAAGTCTTCTGCAGGAATATTGAGCCATGCTGTCTCGATAGACGTCCATAATTGTGAAAGCGTTGATGGTGCAGGATTTTGGGCACGAACAGACCTCTCGATGATGTCCCATAAATGCTCGATGGGATTCATGTCGGGCGATCTAGGTGGCCAGATCATTCGTTGGAATTGTCCAGAATGTTCTTCAAACCAATCGCGAACAGTTGTGGCCCGGTGACATGGCGCATTGTCATCCATAAAAATCCCATCGTTGTTTGGGTACATGAAGTCCATGAATGGCTGCAAGTGATCTCCAAGTAGCTGAACATAAGCATTTCCAGTCAATGTTCGGTCCAGTCGCACCAGAGGACCAAGTCCATGCCATGAAAAAACAGCCCACACCATTACGGAGCCACCACCAGCTTGAACAGTGCCTTGCTGACAGTTTGGGTCCATGGCTTCGTGGGGTCTGCGCCACACTCGAACCCTACCATCAGCTCTTACCAACTGAAATCGTGACTCATCGGACCAGGCCACGGTTTTCCATTCATCTAGGGACCAACCGATATGCTCACGTGCCCACGAGAGTCGCTGCAAGCGATGTCGTTCTGTCAGTAAAGGCACTCGAGTCGGTCTTCTGCTGGAATAGCCCAAGAAAGCCAAATTTCTCCGCACAGTTCTAACAGACAAGTCCCTTGTACGTCCCACATTGATTTCTGCGGTTATTTGACGCAGTGTTGCTTGTCTGTTAGAATTTACGACTCTTTGCAGACGTCGCCGGTCTCGGTCGTTAAGTGCAGGCGGTCGACCACTGCGCTGTCCATGGTGGGATGTTATGCCTGAAATTTCATACTCTCGGCACACTCTTGACACAGTGGATCTGGGAATGTTGAATTCCCTAACGATTTCCGAAATGGCATGACCCATGCGTCTAGCTCCAACTAACATTCCGCGTTCAAAGTCTGTTAATTCCCGTCGTGCGGTCATCATCACGTCAAAACCTCTTCACATGAATAACTTGAACAGAAATGAAAGCTCTGCGAAAGCACTGCGCATTTATACCTGTTCTACGCGATGCTACTGCCATCTGAAAATTTGCATATTGCTATCCCATGACTTTTGTCACTTCAGTGTATTTCACAGATAGCAAAATGTCTTGTTCGATGCAACTACATTTGCTTGTAGTTTTATTGAAATAAAGTGGTAGCCAACAATGTAGGATATTATAGATTCCAATAAAGATATTTTGATAGGTCTAGCATGTATTTAAGGAATCTAGTGAACTTGATATAATCCTAGTGCATTGTTTACATGAATCACTTCCATTTAATTTAGACCTTATTTGGATAGGTGTTTATGTTAATTTATAGTGAACAACTCATCTTTACCATTCATTCAAGTGTTTATTTTTGTTCAGATTTCTTTAAATGCTACTAAATTATGAAAAATATCGAAATAATTTCTGTTGTGTGTGGTAAAATTAACTTTGAAGTCCCAAAGGAGAAAGAATATTACCTCTTTGAAAAATAATAAAAAAGGGCATATGAACTTTGTTTTTGGTGTCAAATTGATGATCAGGGCAAATCTCGAGTCCCTCATATTTGCTGTGCATCTTGTATAACATTATTAAAAAGTTGGTGTAATACAAAGTTGCGACATATGCTATTTGCATTTCCACTGGTATGGAAGAAACCAAAGGACTACTTTGTGTGCTGTTATTTCTGCATTACAAAACTTGCTAGAATAACAAGCAAGACCATTAAATATCACAAATTCCCTTCAACTATCAGGCCTGTTATTCACAGCAACGAGCTTCCAGTTCTAGTGCCACCTGAAAATTGGAATTTACATTCAGAAAACTCTGGCAATGAAGCTATGATTTATATATAATTAAGTCTTGAAAAAGATGGCATATTTTGGTGGAACATCTATAGAACCTTATAGAATCAATCAGTCTGAACTCAGTGATGTAGTTTGTGATCTAAACTTGTCAAAGAATCAGGCAAAATTGTCGGTGCCCAGATTAAAGAGTTGCAGTCTGCTTGATAAGGGAACTACACTTTCTTCTTATGGTCAACAGGATCCAGACCTCCATCGCTTGTTCTTCGCAGAAGGCAATTTATTGCATTGTACTGATGTTGATTTATTATCGAGTGAGTTAGGAGACAATATGATCCTAAGGAATGGAGATTATTTTAGATTCGTCTAAATTAAGCTTAAATCTATGCTTCTTCATATTGGAAATAAGAAATTTTTTATTCTTCTTACCTATGTAGCCCATATGAAAGAGACATATGATAGCATGAATATCTTGCTATTGAAGATGCACTATCAACAGCTTTCTAAGAATATAAGCAGTGATTTGAAAGTTCATAGCACTTTTGTTCGGTCTTGAGTAAGGATATACTAAATGTTGTTTTTTATGCGAGTGAGATAGATCGCAAAAATTAGTCAAGAAGCAATGGCCTGAAAGCAATCTGATACCTGGACTAAAAAATGTAACTTCTCAACCACTGTTAAATTCTGAACACATCTGTCTTCCTCTCTTGCACATAAAATTTGGATTAATGAAACATTTTCTTATAAACAGATTCCCTAGGATCTGTGAGGCTTAAAAATAAGTAAGCTTATGAAGGACCATAACTTTGAGAAAAGTTTGAATGGGATTAAAAAAGCTAAATGGAAGTTTTTAAAAATATCATAATTGAATTTTTTAGCAATAGAAAATATGAAAACTATGAAGAATTAGTTTCAGAACTCCTTGGAAATTATGATACTCTGAGATGTAAAAATAAGGATGCCCCTAAAAGTAAATTTTTTGGATTCACACTTGGACTTCCTGAAAATCTCAGCTCTGTGAGTGATGAACATGGTGCACAATTCCAATAATGGAAAAACATTATCAAGGAATATTGATTCCAAATATGCTTACATATACTGTTGGCCACTAAAAAGGGATGCTCAATTAAAATACAGTAGAAAATCGTTGAAAACTACATTTTGATTTGAATTAAAACGTGGGTAAATTACTAAATAAAACTAATCACTTTACAACAATATGAACTTTTTAATTTTGTATTACTAAAAAACCTTACAAAAACTGTTATAAATAAAAATAAAAAAATGTCATGCAAATTTGAAATCGGAGCAAAATATTTTATAACAAATAGCCATTCTTAATTTAACAGAGAAAAAGTTAATTTTTTTACAGTATTGTTATTGTTAAAACGATTAGAAGTGAATATATGATTAATTTTTGTTCCATTTAATGAATAAATTAAGCCATTGTGAAGTACATGTCACTTTCTTTTTATTAAAAAAAATGTAATGCATTAATCACAAAGTTTCTAATTTGATTTAAAAATATTTTATGTAAATTATTTGTAGTTATGTACAATATTTTTGAATATATTATGACATAATTACTGTTTTAAGAAATTCATTTCAGTTATTAAAAATTTTATATTATTTTAATATTTCCTTTTCTGTTTATAAAAAAAATATGTTTGGCATAACCATAAAGTTGTAAAAAATTTATAAAGATATGAAAGTAAACCATTTAACAATTACAAATAATATAAAATGAATATAATGAAAATTATATAATTATTTAAAAATGCATTTTGCACAGTATATTATTGACTGTTTGATATTCTAATTATTTTTTGCAGACATTGTATGTCAGCAATTCCTTCCATACCATTTGGTTTGCCTAAGCAATATGGTGATGGTTTAGATAACAATTTATCACTTTTGGGTAACCTTCATGTGCCCTCTGAAACTGGATACAACACTCCTGGGGAAAAAGTTATTTCTACTGAAGGCTGCTACTCCTGTAAACTAAACAGCAACAACCGTCAAAAACGTGACGTATCCCGAGCTAAACGACATGAAAATGATGTCAGACGACCTTTCGGCACTGGAAGACTGAGCCACCATGGTATAAGAAGACTAGATAAAAAGATTGTTAATAGATTGGTATGCTATTTTAAATGTTTTGGGTTTATTTATTTTTTTAATTTTTTGGTTAGAGACAGCAAGTAGTCTATGGTTTTTACTTTCTTTTTTTTTTTTTCTCCAGCAACATGGGTCACAAGTAAAGCGTGTGCATCACTCAGCCAAGTCCGCCAATAATACCAAGCTGTGGAAATCTGGCTTGCATACTACAGTTTTTGTTCCTCTCAATCATTTGGACAATGGAATAGATGTATTGAAAATACAGCCAAATCTTAAGTATTTAATGAACAATGAAAAATTTGAAATTGTGGAGGGAAATAAACAGAAGTTATTTAAAATCTCTACAAGGTAAGTGTTTGTTAAAATATTATATAATATATCAACTGAGATATCAATAGAATTTAAAGATTTTAATTGCATAACCTGTTAACTTCATAATAAATCTAATATAAAAATTAGGAAAACTGATTGAAAAGATATAAATTTACATTTGAATTATAATAAATTTTGCTAAAAAAATATTTGACATGTTTATTTTAAACCAGTATTTTCAAATTAAATGTTTAATTAATAGAGAAAATTTATTTTTTAGCTACATTAAAATAAAATTAGTGCTTACTCAGTCTAAAAGATTTGCTGACCATCAAAATTGCTACACCATGAACAAAATATATATATATATATAAATGGAGCATACAAAAAATATTGGAATATGTAAGTGATTAGCATTTTAAAGCAAATAGGTGTAAATGCTACTAATAATTTACATAAAAGAGAAGATTGTAAATATGGAAATTGCATTTACCCATTTCTTGCTTGTGTAAAGGCCTTTTCATGCCTATAGCATAGAATGGCAAAGCTGGTTTAACATATAAATTGATTACTTATTAGGGGTGCTACTCAGACAGATGTAGCACAAACTTGCTTTGAAAAAAAGGGAACAGTATGGAATTTTTTCATCTAGTTTTTCTTTTCATATAGTGTAATCTAAAATTTTGATTATTAAAAAATAAAATTCTTCCTAAATGACATTTTGCCCCTGTGATGATGTTCTTTTTTAATTTGGCTGCTTGCCAATTTTCCACACAATATCAGCAGATGTCGAAATTGAAGTGAGGCAGGATTGTAACTGTCTTTTATCATTCTGCTGTATTGCTATCTACATTGGTCAAAATCTAATTTTCTCCTCCATCTTGTTCAATGAGATACTTATGAGAATATAAGATTAATTACCTTAATGGCCTTCAGAATCTCAATAGGTCGCAATCACTAATGCTCAAAAAGACAGACATGTTGCCCACACAGACTTGCAGAATCATACGACACATCACATAACCTGGGTCAGGAAGAAATTTTTGCAGGACATTAAATGTCAGCAGTGAACATTGCTGTGACAGAGACAAATGCACCTGCAATGTTGCATTCAATGACAAACATGAAAATGTGAATGCCATCACATCATTTTTATATGTGAATATTGACACTGTAACACTATGGTGGTTGTGTGTTTTCACACTGAAGAAAACCACATCGTTAGCTGGCATTAAATATCCTCATATAAATCCAATGCTTACATTGATGATATGGAGTTTCACTGGTCATACATCCCAATTTCTTCTTGTTTGTATAGCTGGTAAATTGAGTAGCCTCCACCATGCCAACTTTCAACACATAATCTCATGTTATGTAAGCTGTTCTAATCTATCACAATACAGTAAGTATTCGAGGGTTGCCTGGCTACAATGAATAGATCTGTCAACAATTGAGAATGTCTGGCTAATAATTGCCAACTCTGTTCTACCAGATTAGAGCTGCTAATAAAAATAACTGGTCTGGATATAGATTTTTTTTTTCATGCTCTGCCTTTCAAAATTATTTGTAAATTGAATCACATTTTCATCATATTATATGCATAAAATAAATATGATTTTGCTACTGCTGTTCTTGGTATAGTAGTTTTAACAGCCGACCAAACATAGGATTAAAGTATTAGTTTTTATACAAGAAATATATTTTTAAATATTTTCTATAAGTGAATAAAAAAATTGAACTTAGATATAAGAATACATAAAAAAAATTAAGCATTTTTAATTTATTATGCATTCTTTTTTGCAGGAGAGGTGTGGCCGTATTGCATACTACTGAAAAAATTAAGCAACCAGGACTTCACATTCTAAAAATTTTAGGGACTGTACAAAATACAAATCTTACATCTCTGGAAGAACCTTTTCATCTAACAGTTCATTTAATAGTCAAGTGAGGCTACTTTGTGTTGACTTAGATAACACAACAAAAGAGATCTTACTTGTGAAATATGAACCTCAGTCTCAAACGAATTTTAAATAGATGCTTTTATCTGATTGCAGTTTTAGGAAGTTGATAGCATTTTCAAATATTATAAAAAATTTTATTTTACATCCATTTTCCTACAAAAATAATTGTAATTATTTTACAGGTTGTTTTTACCATAAAAAATTCTAAAGATTATTCTTTCAATGCAATGAAATCATCAAAATTAGGGTTTCAAAATTCTTATTTATCTCACATAAATTTAACTTTTTGTATTCCAACAAGTAACTCTGTGATATTCTGAGGTTTACAATGTATAAGAACTATGGTTGAAAATGTTCATGTACATTACATAAATATTTTATTAATTATTATCGAGGAAAAAATTAATTTTAAAATGAAACATATCCTGCTTAAATGCAAAGAGCTCTACAATTTGGCACAGCAATTCTTCATGTATCATAATTAACTTCCACAAGCAAGCTATGTTGGCTGAGCAATAATTTCATTTCTATAATCATTTCATCTCATCATTTCTTTTGTAAGCTTTTCATGTGAAAAAGTGTACAGTTTTTGTAAAATGAGTAATTTTTAATAAAGTTTATTTATAATCGTATGTAATTGATACTATTCCTTCTTGACAAAGTGTGAAATATTTTTATATATGCAGCTCAACAATCAACTACTTGGTTTCTCATATTTACAATAAGCTTTCATGGCATATTTTTAAAATAAAAGATGGATTGATACAGTTTAAGGATTTTTGGTTCAAAATTTGTTTTATAGTGCACAAATGAATTACTTAGAAAAAAATTTTCAGCAGATAAAATTAATTTCATAGCCAACGAAAATGATAGTTCCCATCTAGTTTTCTGAAAAAGTCTCTAGGATACAATACATATTTAAAACAAAATGTTTCACAAACATAATATATCTGTTGTAATTAAATATTTTACATATTGATGAAAAAAATAACCTTTAGTTGGCTTTTTTTTTTAATTCTTATGTTGAAAGTTTAAAAAAAATGAAACCATATTAAATGCTTCAAAAAATTCATTTTATATCTGAAGAAACTCAGAGTAGATATTTATGGAATAGAATGCCCAAAACATGGACTACAAATCATTTACAAAAGGAACCTGCTTGAATATCACAGTTTATAGAATGTCTGTGAACTACAAAGCAGCTATCTCATCCCATTATTTAAGATAAACTCTAAATTCCAGATAATAACATAAACATAAAATATGCAGAATAAATACAACAAAACAATTTTGATGAACTATAAATTTTTAACAATTTCATAATTAAGTACTTATAAACAAAAAATTTTCCAGTTAACTGCTGATGATTACAACTAAAGAAAATTCATAAAATATGCCAAAATTAATAATTTCAAGACAAAAACTCATGCATTTATAGTTATATATCGGTATACTCCTAATTTCAAAAATAAGGTCCATACAAAATAAAGTTGCCTTTGTTTTGAATACCCTCATCTATTTAGTTTTAAATAATTTTGGTATATTCATCACACATAAAACATTTATAATTTAAACTTTGCAATAGTTTTTCAATATGTATGAATGATAAGAGACTATTTGAGTAAAAAAAGCGTTATGAAAGCATCCTTTACTTTAAAGACAAATTACATAAGTATTTTAGAAGAAATTCCTTCAGTACAATATTGTTATTTAAATTTAATACAGAATAATGATTTGGAATGTAAAGTTAGCAATCATTATCAATATACGAAATTAATAAAATTTCTCTCTTTAAAATCAAAATAAACAATTTGAACTATTACTGGCAGTGATATGTACAGTAAAAATTTACTATTAAAAGTTAATGTCAAAAGAATCAAACTTCATAAAAACTTTTAATAATTTCTGAAAGATTAATGAAAAGTTTTTGTATAAATCTAATTTATGAACTATACAAACAATAAATAGAAATAATTAACATCACAAAATTTTTTGACATAAAATAGGATAAACATTTTTATAACATTTAAAAATAATAAAATTCTTCCAAAACAATTATATTTGTTCTTTAAACATTTATAAAAAATACTAAGTAATAAAATGATGATTGTTCAATTGTATTTTTTTTTTTTTTTTTTTTCAAGAAAGCATCAAGAGAAAAGAGCTGTCAGTATAAGAATAAAAATGTATAGGTATTTAAAAAATATCTATTCAAATATATCCTGTTGCATTTTTAAAACGAAGACAAATTCAGCAAATATGTATTATCATGTAGGAATGTTAGTTTTCATCTGTAGATAAAAATGAAAAAAATTTGTAAATTTATATAGCTACATAATCACTTGAGGTTCTGGAACGGATTCCGATATTGCTTTATGTGGTAGAACTTTTGCACCATTCACATACATTTCGTCCTTCACTATAACATCTTCACCCAAAACAGTTATATTCTCCATTCGAACCTATTTATATACAAGATTGAAATTTATACATATGTGTAAAAAAAAAAATTACAATACAAAATTGTAATTGTACCTCATTTTTTTTAGCAATTAGTTCTTTTAAATTCAAAATAAAATTAAAACATTGTTTTCATAATCTTTATAGCAATAAATTTTCAATAATACAGTTAATTACTGAAAAAAAAATCTTTAAGAAATATTTGAATTTACTCGTTTTTTAAAATGTATAGTCCAACCATTGATAGTGTGGAAAATAGGCAAGTCGGACAGGTTAAAAAAGAGTGGCATCATAGGGAAAGAAATGTCATTTAGGAGGGATTTTAATTGCAATAAAAAGAATGTTAATTTTTAATAATTCAAATTTAAGACCACACAATATTAAAAGAAAATTAAATAAAAAAAATTCCACACTAAAATTTTTTTTTCTTTTAAAACAGCTATGTGTAGTGTTTATCTGATTAACAAGTAACTGATTCATCCATTTCTACATTTAAACAGGATGTTTACTATTCCCTGCAATCCATGGTCAGACTATACTTTGAACCGCATTTAAAATATAAAATCAATTTTTAATTTACCCATTGTCCAATGACTGATTTCCATCCAATTATACATGACTGAATCCAAGAGTGTGATTTTATATGACAGTTTTTGAGAATTGTGCATTTCTTTAAGCAGACTCCATCTTCTATAACAACATTAGGTCCAATTACAACATTAGGACCAATACGACAATTTTTCCCAACTTTAGCAGAAGGATCCTATATTGAAACAACAGCAAAGCATTTTAAAATTGTTAGAAAATTATTATTTTTTGAATAATATGATAGAAATTAGTTAAATGCAATATTTAAAAATTAATTATAGAATTAAAAATAGATATGAAGTTTCTGGAAATGACTACTTATTATTTCATTTATTTATATAACAGATGTATTTTAAAATAAACCAAGAGATTCTCATATGTTACATTAGTAATTACAATCAACATAATCATTTCTATTTAACGAGATTAAAATGTAAAAGATGACTCATATTACTACACATACTAATAAAACATTTCCAACTGTATACTCAGCATGATGAAGTTTACCAGGCTGATGCTTTCTCATGTGATGGAGATAATAGCACATGCCAGTCAGAAAATCTTTTGGCTGGCCAACATCCATCCAAAATCCTTGCAACTCAAAAGCATACAGTTGTTGAAATTTAACCATTTCAGGAAAAATTTCTTTCTCAATTGATGTAGGTTTAAGCTAAAAATAGAAAAAACATTATTTCATAATCAAGACAAACATTAAAAAAATTAATTTTTACCAAATTTGCATTTTTAATAAATTAGACATCATATGAATTTATTTCAGACATTAATTTTATAAATTAAAGTCTTAATTAACAAATAAAAATGGTTAAATAGGGGTTTTTTCATAAAATTCACAATATGCTACATTTATGGGGAAAATAATATGCTAATTATAAATGCATACTAATATACTATATTATATTATTAAATGTAAAATAATATAATGATTAAATAAAACTTATAGATTCAAACTTTAAATTTAAGAAGTATTAGTAATTCAAGTATATGAACTCATTTATATTTTAATAATTACAATATTCCATTACCCAAGGAATAAGATTAGAATATAGAATAGTTAAACTTTATTTTCTTTCTGAATTAATGGAAGAGTGTGTTTGCTACAGTTCTTTTTAAGTAATTATATATATTAATAAAAATAATAGCACAAAATTAAAAACTATAATAAAGATAATAATAATTAACTTTTGAAATGCAAATTAATTTGTTTTATAATAATGATAAATATTAATACACAGTAACCCCCTTTTAATAAAAAAACATGCATACAGGAAAGAAATATATAGTACATGTATTTACTATAAATTTCAAGGTAAAATTCTTACCTCTATTCGATTTAAGACAGATGGATTAAGTATATACAGCCCGGCATTAATTCTGTTTGATACAAACTCTTGAGGCTTTTCAACAAATCTATCTACTTTTCCTTGTTCATCATATACTACTACACCATATTTAGAAGGTTCATCAACACGAGTCACCTTTAAAAATAATGAACATTATGAATTCAACATTAAGGAGGACAAGCATCAAAAATTTTCAAGGAAGAAATAATATTTACCACAATTGTTCCTTCTTGTCCGTGATGCTTGTGAAATGCAATCATATCTTTAAATGGGAAGTCACAAACTATATCACTATTCAAAACAAAGAATGGTTCATCTCCATCCAAGACACTTCTAGCTAAAGCAAGAGGTCCAGCAGTGCCTAACGGTTCATTTTCTTGTGATACACTGATTTTGATACCCAACTAAAATATGTATATACTGTTCAAATACATTAAAAACTATAATAATATATATTTGTTTTATTAAGCAAATAAAACAATGTGATTAAAATATATAATTTATCTGTGTTTAATTATATATCTCAAAATAATTTACAAGACAAGTTCAAGCACTTTAAGATTAAATATTCAGAGTAGCATTTACTAACAGTTACTTATAATTCCAACAAAAAAAAAAAAAAAAAAACATGTAAAAATTCTAGATTAATTTGCATTTAATTTAATTTAGTTTTTAATTTCAAATATTATAAACATGATCATAATCAGAAATTCAAATTTACTAACTATTTTTAAGAGAAATTGTTTAGAAATATATAATCCTTACTTAATTTACTAGCAAGTGAAAAAGATTTTCTCAAATGATGAAATAAATTTCTCTTTTCATTTATTTGCACTTTGTATAATTGTATGATTTTTTTCTTATTAAGATATTTTAAATGATAAAAATTGATATTAAAGAAAATACTTTTCGCTAAATTTGAAAATTGAACATATTTGTTGATTTGAACATACTTTTTAAAAATTGCTACATACACCTAGATTTCATAGTGCGTGTATGTGTGTGTGTAAGCAATGTGAAGTCTAAGTTAGGAAAAAAAATCTGTAATTCATGAAAATCATAGTATTTTGTAAAATTTTTTGATTTCAAAATTTTTAATTTGAGAATCTTAAATTGGGCAGAAATGTATGCAATTATTTTGTCCGACATGATCAAAATAAAGAATGCACTAAGTTTACATAACTATTATTACATATAATTTTTAGAAAAACATTCATCACATAATAATAGGTTTAGGTGTATACGAAATAAGCATAAACGGGAAAAAAGTATATTACTTTTGCAATTTGTAATAGAGATAAATAGTAATTTCTGAAATCAAATATTCCCAATATCAATAAAACTACAAGTAGGAAATACACTAAACTATATATATATATATATATATTCATTGATTGAGAAAAAGAAATATATTTTTATTATCAATACTATTATTATTAATAATAGTACATATCGATATTATTACTTTTTTTCCATGTTTATTAAATGGATTGTTTTTACTAAATAGTGCATTTTAAAAACTAAATGATTACCTAAAAGGTTCGATTTTGCTAAAATAAAAACTTAAATGCTTTATGAAAATAATACTGACTATTTTAGAGAAGTAAAAAAATTATCAAACCTTTTCTTCATCTTTTTTTATTTCTCGTTCCAACATTTCAGCTCTGTAACTCACAGCTAGTATAACATGATCTACACCTGCCTATAATAAAAGCAAGTTATTCAATTTATATTTTTAACCAATAATTCATTAATAAAATTATAAGAACTATTTACTTGCATAATAAAAAACTAATATATATTTATAAATGTTCAATGCAATTATTTTTAAAGTAATAACCTCCTATATAAAATCACAATGTAATAAAAATCAATTACTTTATATAAACATATTCTAAAGAAATGTATCAATATATACTGCTTTATATACAAGATAAACTAATTCATAAAAGAAATATATTGCAATGTTCTCTCATAAATAAAATGGATTTATTACAAGAGCATAATTAAGATTTAACTTCTAATAATTGAATTTCTTGATTCCTGTTTTAATATATTCTTAATTACATTTTTTTGAAATTCGAAATAAAAACTATACAAATTATATATTATCTATATAATTAATCATATGTATTAATAAAAAAATAAAATTTTTGATTTTGTTATAATATCTTAGTGTTTCTCGATTTTGATAAAGTGAACTATGTTTCAATCTAATATTTTAAAGTATGAATTATTCCTTGATTTATTCATATAATACTTAAATCCATCTCTTTAAAATAATTTCAGAATATTTTGCTGTTTTCATCTATATAATTATTCCTTTCTTTTTCTACAAATCAAATATTAATCAAGATCAATTCATGAATTGCTATCAGCTAATTTTTGTTCACTAATTTCAAGATGAATTTCCTGGCTATTTTAATGATTTTATTCATTTATTTGTTCTAATAGATTTTAAACAATAGTTTTGGGCAAAGATACAACTAGTTGCACGATCAAATCAATTAAAACAAGGATTACTGACAAAATTAATTCTACTTTTTAGTGAAGCTTTGTTCCCCTCTTTGTTCTGAATTCAATAAACAAAAAATTTATTTTAAATACATTTTTCTAACTTCATAAGATTTTAAAAAATAAAAGGATTTCTCTCTTTTCAAATCCATAATTTAAATTTGCATAATAAGACATTAAATAATCCTATTCTTATGCAATTAGGGCTGGTCTTCAACTATGTTATTAAATATATCTAGTACTCTATGGATTTTAATAAATTTAACCCAGTAAATCAAGATATATATATATGCTAATACTAAAAATTAATAGTAGTTCCTAATGAAGGATGCAAACAACTTTAAAATAGTTTAATAATGTAGTGTAAATAGATAAGAAATTTTAATTTCAAAAAGAAGCACATATTTTTGAAATATTAATATTAAATATACTTCTTAATGATAATAAAAAGCTATATTAGAAGTAAAAATTTATATGTTTCTTTTTCTTTTGAACAAATAAATTATTCTGTCTAAAAGGAAAATAAAACTTAGTTTCTGAAAAAAAAAATTTTTTTAAATGAAACACACTTTGAACATCTAAATTGTTTTTGATGATGTTTGAGTCTTGGGTAACTGCTACAGTTAAATTATGCAAAGAGAAATATATATATATATGTATTATATATATAATTTATTATATTTGTTTAATAAAGGATTTATTTATTTACTTAATAATTAAATAAATCCTTCAATACAAAAATATGCAAGAAAAAGGATGTGTAGCTTCTTAGAGTGCCCAGGAGTAGGACGCAGTATCTCCAGTTCCATAATTTTTATTAAATTGAAGCTAACAGAGAAGTTGAAAAGTCAATAAATAAACTGATATAAAATAATTGAGCAACATGCTATGTAATAATAAAAACTGAGAGAATGAGAGAAATTACTTTTATATTTAAATTCCTTTGCATGATGCCATAATTTAAAATTCTGTGAAAAGTGGAAAGGACAGGGAAGAGAAGCAGAGTTTGTTTACAAAACAACTGTAAAAAAGTTGCAACTCCTCCTTGATTCTCACTAGACGGGAAAAAGTACAAGTAGATATACCCAGTTTTTACAAAGATTTAAAATTGGATGAATAATATTTTTTTATGAATAAATTTGTAACTAAAATGATATGAAGTGTTAGTGAAATGCGTAATTATTTAATTCTGAAATACATGCAGCCTCTTCAAGTTGATCATGGCAGAATTAATTCAAATTAGGGCAACATATAAAAGAATAGGTCTGATGGCTGACGTGTAAATGGTGCATTTGTTTCTGATCAAGAGCTTGCTTCTCCGAACAGCTAACATCTTAATTGCTAGATTTGCTTTGTTGGGTTTATGTGATTTTTAAAAATGAGTCTTGGGTATTTGTACTCTGTGACAAAAGGGACTGGTTCATTGAAAATAGTGATTTGTTGTAATTGTGCAAGATTATTTCTTCTCCAGTAAAAAATAAGAACGGTATTTATACATTGCTGGGGGTGGAGGGGGGAATATTTTCTAACTTTTATCTTTAATAATAAAATAATACAGAATAATATATTTGTCCTTTGTTCCTTTTTTTCCCCACATGAAAACATTTGAAAAAGTATTTGAGAAAACAAACCGCAGCTAAGGCTTCTACTTGATGTAACATCATTGGTTTATTGCAGAATTCCACCAAAGGCTTTGGCCTGCTCAGTGTCAAAGGACGCAGTCTTGTTCCATAACCTCCAACCAATATCAAAGCTTTCATTTTGTTTGCTGCAAAATTCATTCAAAATCAAATGAATAAAAATTATTTAAAGCAAATATTATACTTTAGATGAAGTTTTTAAATGCTTAATATGGGTATATGCATTATTTAATCACATGAATTATTAAAAAAATTACAATTATTAAAAATTACACAAATTAATTACAACTTGTTTCTATAAAATATTTAACATCAATGATTCTATCAGAATATTTATTATTAAGTATTTTGCAACTAATTATTAACAAATAATAAATTTTTATCCTAACTCAACGATGGGCAAAACTCTTCAGAAAGCAAGCAAAAAAAAAAAAAAAAAAAAAATTAGCAGACCAATATAATTTTTAAAAATTCCTTAAATTGAGGTTCAAACTGTAATGTACTAATTCTGAGAAGTGATGTTAAATGTTCATCTGCCAGTTGTTTCTAATAGAACTCTTCCCAAGGTTCATGATAGAAAACACTTGTTCATGTACAAAACACAAAGAAAACATAGCACTAATTTTCTGGGCATGAGATATTAAATTTTGGAAACACAACCGCTTATAAAACTCAAATTTTAGATAACTGGGAAGCGACTGCTTGAAACAGTTAGATTGTAACATAATTAATTCAAACTGCAAAATTGGTCTCATTGCTTGAAATTTATGTTGAAAAATTTATGTTATATTTCAATTTTGTTTGAATGGCATTGAAATCTGCATTCAAATCCATTTTCTTAGGGTCATCTTCACTACTCTTAAGTTTGTCTTCATTTACTAAGGGTATTCAATTTAACCTCAAGCCATAATTTGCTCCTCCCTGTCCTAACTATAAATATCAAATGTATTTAACAAATTTGAATATTAACAATTATTGAAGTATTTAATTATTTGAATATTTTTAAAAAATTTGTCTAATAACAATTTTTTTTTTAAATATTTGAATAATTAAAAAATGCAATGATTTTATTATATTAACTTACAAGAATGCTGATAAATTTTATCTCATTCTTTTTAATTTTCTGTGACAAAAAAATCATTAAAAAAAATTCAAATTTAAAAAAAAAGAGCTGCATTACTTCAAAATACATAAGTTAATATTTATATCAGATGCATAGACAGTAGATAGCCTCAGGATGCATCAATTTTACTTTTTTTTAATCATATACATTAGATAATTTTTTTAAGATTTTGATGACATGAATGAAATATGATAATGTTTAATAAATAAATACTACAAATCTCTGATTTAATATTTTCCAATTTATTGCAAAATAAGAGATAACTTTTGTCAATTAACCATTAGTTTGGATGTAGAATATCATTATAGACATTATTTATTCATTTGTTTCTTATCCTAACCCAAGAATCTCAACTCTGATGTTTATCAAAGAATTAGGCATTTAGAAAATGTTTGTACTAATAATTGATTAAGTATTTTATTACTTTGCCTTCAAAGTAATTATGGGTATAGCTAGATAATGCATTAGAATGAGCAAGTCATTTGGATAAACATATATTTATGAATAACATTTTCAGGCATGAATATTAAAAGAATTGATAAATACAAGCCAATTGACAAATCACTTTTATGTTGGATTATCACAAAAACATTTAAATAAATACTAAAGCATTTAACAAATCAATTGTATCACATATGAAGATATTATTTATTTTTAAACTTTTTATTACATTTCATTAAAAATAGAAAACTTTAACTATATAATGAATTAGGAACCCCCATCATTTCTTTTCTGAAGATCTGCACACAAACTACAGCGAGAATATGCTGCCTATAGACTTCTGAATACGTATATTCTTAATTTATATTTTAACACTCGCTTGTTAATAAGATTTAATGACTTTTTACTGAAAAGTCACAAATCACAAAGATTATAATAAAATGAAGCATTAATATGCAAGTAGAGTAAAATTTTATTGAAATTCACAAACAATAATAAAATTCATTTAACAATAAATGGATAGAAAATTTAATATATAATTTTAATAATTTTATACCCATGCAATACATTTTAAAATTATATAATTAGTTTTGATTCTTTCCAATACATATTTACATCTTGACAGAATAAAAACAAATTAATTTTTTTTAATTAATGGATTCCTTAACTAATGAATTGTATTAAATTAATAAACAGGCAGCTTATATTCGTATTTTTTTTTTTTTATAAATATTTCCGCAATGAACAGAATAATCAATAAACCGCAAAATCTTTCATTCAGAAATAGATAATCAAACAATATATTTTTCAATACTATAATTAAAATAAATATCACAGCATAATTTCAATTATGCTAAATTGATAAAAATTCCTTAGATTTTTTTTAAAAAATTAGAGTTAAATATAAAACATTTAAGTCAAGTTGAATGATAGAAAAAAAATAAAATAATTTTTACATTTGCAATTTTTTCATAGCCCAAGAAAAATTTAAATAATAAGTAAAACTTTACTCACTTACTACAAAAATTATTTGTAGAAATATAAATATATACTTAAAATTTATTACAAAAACAAATTTGCAATTCTGCACAAATTATGACAGCGTGTCATTCCATCCAAAAACTCTTAAAAGAAATTAAATCAATAAAGTTAAGTAAATAATTTTGAAATAGAATTAATATTAAAATTGCAACATGAATAAATATGAAAAGTTTATTTTTCCAATAAACACTAAATCAGAACAGCCGGTAAAATTTGAACACATCACAACATAACTCTTTCGATTTCAAACGTAAACATATGCCAACGGATAAGTTATATGTGGCTCCTTTTTCGCATTGGTTAAATGAGTTGATTTTAATATCTTAAAGGATTTGGCAACACTCAGAGAATAATAAGCAATCAACCTATATTAGAGAAAATTAAGTCTGTGATTTGGAGTTGTGTGCATTTGTGGCGTTCGTTTTGCAGTGTTTATCTCGGTTTATTTGATTTGTAGCACGTTTTTCTGGTAATATAGACTTTATTTCTTTTTAATTTTAATTTTCAATTCTGATAAGTCACCTGTATTAGCATTTCTTTTCTTTCCGTTAACGAATTAATATAAGTCTAGAAGTCCCAACACTTTGAGTTGGCGAGCTTAGAGTTTAATATGACAGATAACAGTTTAAATCCTAACCTCAAGGAATATACCTCCGACGTAGTCCTTATTTTCATATCTCATGGTGACATCCTTTCAAAATTACAAATTGTATATGACAAGGCGTTCATTCCTTTCTCATTGTATTCGAGATTCCGAATAGCGTGATACCGAAAGCACATCCCAAAGTTCTAAAGGAAAACATATCATCAAAAGTAATTACTCTTAAATATATTGTTTACTTGCAACAAGGTAAATTAATCCTATCTAATACTCACTTTGATACTGCTAGAGAATTAGCAAACAAAAAGTCATTATGGAAGTTCCAAAAGCATCTCTTTACCCAGAGAAGATCCCCGCCTGATTCCTTCTTCATAACATTCCTGAAGACATATCACTTGAAGAACTTGCATTGCAATTCAGATAAGTCACTAGTATTTGCATTTCTGCTCTTTTCGTTAACGAATTAATATAGGTTTAGAAAATCCAACACTTTGAGTTGGCGAGTTTGGTATGACAGATACAGTTTAAATAAAGGAATACACCTCCGATGTAGACCTTACTTTCATATTTCATGTTGACATCCTTTCAAAATTACAAATTGCATATGACATGGCTCTCGTTCCTTTCTCATTGTATTCGAAGTTCAGTTGAAGAAGAAAATAATTTCTATGTCACAGACGTCTATTTCTATGTCTAACGCCCGTGAATTCGACGAGTTTTCAGGGTTTTTTTTTTTAAGGAAAACAATGAACAATGATATTCAAACGTTATAGACAGATCAAATCACTTTAATAGTATACAAAAGATTATAATTAAAAAAATTTTTTTAGTAGTTAAGGAGTGGCGATGAAGTTGTCCTCTTCATAAATATGCACCTGGGTGGTGGATCAAGTTTTGGCTCTTTTACTTATCTGTAAACAAAAAACGAAAAAAATGTTTGATCAGTATGAGTGTAGTTATCGCAGGAGCTAGAATAAAATAAAATTGACAAAATGGAGCGTTGTTGAAATTTACATACAGAAAACAGACTGTTTTTTCATTATTTTTTGTATGTAAAAAATAAGAAGTATTTAAAGTAAAATCTTTTTATTTTAGTTCCAGCCATAGATGCTGGTGTACTGAATAACATATTAAAATTTGAGACAAAACGGCTGAGTATTTTTTTCTCCCTCACACCATACAGAAAAAAGTAGTTTCGAAATAAATAAATTTGAAGTTTAAGGTAAGCATATTCTCAATAAAATCGGACATAAATATGTACTTACAATTAATCTGCTATACCAGACCATACAATATCCCTTCTGTTCGCTCATATTCTTCTGCTTCTTCGGATTTAGCTTTTTTCCGAGCTGTTCTGGCCTCTTTGGAGTCACTGGTGCTCTGACGATTTGCTATATAGACTCTTCGAGCTTCACATTTTCGGGTGAGTTGCTCCGCTTGTGGACCGATTTTAATGCCCATGACATCCATGATTTTTAAGATAGCTGTTAAAAATTCATTGGTTGTTATGTCGACGATTTTTTGCCAAAAAATTGAAGCTTTGGCGTAATTTGAAATATATAAGAATTGAAACTTTCATTATTGTTTTGAGTGTTACTGCCGAGACATCTTTCTAATAGATCATCGGCAGTTAAATCCTCTTAAATCGACTTCAATGTTTCTTGTGCTTCATCATCTAGAGCAGATAGATGCTCAAAGGTTTTCAAAGTACCTTCAGCTTCACTTTTACGCCATTTACACCAAGATTCAGGGCCTACCGGACAATATGAATGATGTGGATTTTCATCCGCCGAGACTTTGTGATAAAATCCCGCCCATATTATATTAAGGGGAATAAAGAAGACTCTTTATTCCCCTTAATATAATATGCAGCTGCATTCCTACGAACAATATATCTATTCGTCAGGCTGCCCGGTCCTTTTACCTGCTTCTGTACTGACCTCATAAATGGGCTGTAGAACTTAAAATATTCTCAATATCATTACAAATATTTAACAGTATACTCTTAAAGGATTATACTATCGAAATATCGAAAAGAAATTCGATTTTTTGAAAATTCTAGACCACCGGATCCCCTTAAATGATTTTGCAGGAAAATAAGCAGCACTGACCTTTACCACATCGGTTTTAGTTATTATATTAGGTACAATCTTGCCAAAATGTGTGACTAACACAACAAAAAATTGATCTGTTTTATGAAAAACTCCGTCAGTGCCGTAATTGTTATTCATATACTCACCCAACAACAAATTGTAAAAATTCAATTGCATGTAAATTTTGCAGTGCCAGATATCCTATAGATTCGAGATCAGCTCAAATGTATAAATGTATCAATTGCAGTGAGGCATATAAAGCCACTGGCGTTAACTTCCTAAAAGTAAAGCCGAAGAAAAATTTCTGCAATTTAAACCTCTCAACTGACGTTCTTTTATTGAGGGTCGGAGACAATATCGGGCTCCGAAGGAGGACTCATATGCATCTAAATTAAAATCCGGCACTACTATATCATCAACTTACATAACAAAGGACTAAATTTCAAAATATTTCAACAACAAGTCTTGGAAACCCAACAATTTGTCAAAAAAATTTGTCAGGCCTCCATTTTTCAAGAATCTTAAAATGCTAACTGAAAATATAACAGTTTCTGTCTCCTTAAGCCAAGTAAAAAACAAACAAACTATCTTCTTCTCCAGTTACTACTTCAATACCTGCGTTTAAGGATAAGAAAAAATAAGAAACAAAATCCTGGGTTTTGAAGTCTTACAATGTTTCGATAGCTCATGTAAAAATTTAACAGATCATGTAATCCGTCTTCATCCTTCTCTGCGTCTCGTTGAACGTAACTATCATTCTAAAGCACTAAATAAGTGTTTTAGGCTCTTTTTTTTTTTATTCATTAATAATTCTTCAATTTTTATAAACTTTTCCTTCCATGTTTAATACAACATTTAAAATGTTATAATGGAATGCTCGCAGTATCAGAACCAAACTATCCTTTCTGCTTCAATTTTTTTTCTTCCATGTCAGTTTTAGCAATACAAGGCACATTCCTTAGTTCCGAAGATCAATTTCACTTACCTGGTAAACTAATTTATCGAACTGATAGCTCAGATAATACACGCAGAGGGGAGGGAGGAGGGGGGTCTTTTAATTGTAATCGATTCAAATATTCCTAGCTGAGTTTTTAATCTTGTCAATAAGAAAAGAAAAACAAAAATATCTCAAAAAATAAAGTCATTGAAAAGTTGAATGCACTCAAAGCATTTGCGGTTAATACATTGGGTTGTAGGTCCTGGCATTTAATTCAAATAATTAAGTCCACAATTCGTAGCTTACTTGAATATGGAGCTCTTATCTTTATCCCATCCAGCCATAGTAACTTTTAAACACTAAACACTTTATATCATTTTGCTTTATGTTCTGCAACAGGTCTTCCGAGAGGGACACCGATCCCAATTTTATTAAAAGAAGCCGGTCAACATTCTCTGTTTCAGAGGCAGCGCTTTTTTCTCCAACATGTTTCTTTTGATTCCTCTTCTACTCTCTCCATTTATCTTCGATCAGAAAATCAAACCCCTAGGTTGAAACATCCCATTTCTCTTCATTTTTTTAAAAGCCTTTCTAAACAATTTAAACATTCCCAATTTTCCTCCTGTTAGTTTGAACTCTACAATGGTATTTCACCTCAATGATTTACCTTTTCAAACCGAACAATTACTCATCAAGTCATCGAACACCTTTTTGAACAATATAAAAGCAAACATTGGAAAGATAGGATCATTTTAGCCCCTGACACATCTTAGAAAAATTTTAAATATTCAATAGCAATCATTAATTGCTTTTCACAAGGGTCTTCATCAGGACAGATTTCAAATTATGACAGTATTTTCATAGAAGAAGCTCTTGCACTCCTTTTAACCCTGTCAAGTTATGTTCTCATAAATATATTATCCTCCTAAACAGTCTTTCTGCTCTTCAGGCATTACAGAATTGTAACATCCATTCTAATCGTGTCATCCAGTTCCTTGGCAATTAACTTCAAAATATTTGCAACAACATTTTATCTATCGAATTCATCTGGTCTCCAGGGTACGTTGGTATAAATTTTGTTTTTATAGAACATAGATGTGAAAACATCTATAAAATCTGTATAGTTAACCAATTCGGATATGAGCGTTACGTTTTCATGTCAAGTTTGAAATTTTAATAATTTCAAAACTATACATAATTTGAAAAATCTAAATTTATTATAGGGAAGAGCAAGATTGAAAGATTCAAGAGGAAGAGAGAAGTAGTGAGCAATATAGCTAGTAGTGAAGGGGGGAAAGGGAGTTGGCCTAGGATCCGACTCCGCAAGCTCAGTTCCGCTGTTATGTCTTGGAATTCAGACGTATTACGGGAGGAATCAAGGACTCACTTGAAACGTCTTTATAAAATCTAACAAAACCTGACAATAAAAGCCATAATTATAAAATTATATATATAAAATCAGAAAATTAGTGAAATCTTTGATGAAAATTTATGATGTTTGGTAATTTTTTTACATTCTAAGATGGAAGCTAAATTCGACTAAACGTATTGCAGAAGGTAGAGGATCTCAAAACGAATCCAAAAGTCATTTGCAGATAGAAAATGTGACTGCAAGGCCATGAATGGAAGTTAAGCGGGCGCAACGCTTGGTACATTTAGTACAAGTGCCATTATTGAGTCAATGGATATAAATAATGCGGAGCAAATTATAGCAGGGGAAGAGCCTATGGAAATTGATTTCAAAAGGGCCAGTGTATATAATCATAAATATCTAATACCTGCTAAGCTTAAATACCTACGCCATTCCTTCACTCTTTTATTTCCTCCACTACCTCTCAATTCTTCTTCTCGCTTCGCTTGCAAATGTGTTTTTTAACATTAAGACAAAGGTATAAAGCAGAGAACTGCGCCTCTCTTGATTTTTTATTTTTATTTCTTTAATCATTACGGCAGATATTGTCACAAATGTCCCTACTCTAAAAAACATTATTTCTAATCAAGATGAGCATTTTACCTGACAATATGAAATAATTTGAAATTTAGATTTTGACTTCTAAAAAGAAGCCAGTTCTTTTACTATAGTTTTTCATCGATCTGGCGGAACAATTTTCATAGCCCTAAAAATAGTTTATTAAAGTTGACAACTAAAAACACATTGATTATTTACAGCTAGCCAGATAGGGGAAAACTGGCTAGCCACACGAATCATCTGGATACAACCGATAAACTTGTTCCTATCAAAGTTATCATAGGGATACGAATTACTGGTTCAATCTCTATAGAAAAAAACCACGTATTTCCTAGTGCAAAATAGTCCGTTTGATGTTTCGTTAGATGATTTATCATAATTTGACATAATTATGTAACGATAAATGTCCGCGGCAGGACTTTCAAATAAACTGGAATAATAAGAATCACAGAAGTAAAGACGATATTTACTTTAAAAGCAATATCTGGATTCATTACTAAAGAGTACAGAACTTTTTTAACTTGCACTTTAATTGATATGTGAGGTTGCAAAATTAAATATATTTTTTTTTTTTGGTGGGGTTTGCAAAGCGCACGTAATGCTGCACATATTGCACACAAAACTCTTTTGTAATGTTTGCTGCACACAGTTGCACAGATATCATTGATTCTAGTTGCTGTTATAAAGGATCTGAGGTCAGGGGTTTTGGGCTTACTTACAGTTAGTTGCAAATAGAGGTCACTTGTAAGTGTACATTTTTCTCAGCTGTACTTTCTAGAAGATAATTCTGTCCCAAAAATGCATTGCATGGTATAAGAATTACAAAAATGCTGCAATTTATTCGTTGCATTTAATCTAATGGTCTATGATTTTGCGCTTTTTATTATAGAAGAATCAAAACTCTCAAATAATTCTTTACATTTCATTTCATTATTATTTACAGTGTTTTTTCCAGGGGGTAAAACAAAATGATCTTATAGTACGGAAAATTCATACAGACAAATATTTCACCACACAGTATATCTGTTCAAAATTAGGAAAGAAGCAAATCTTTTAAATTTTTTTCTTTTCCTTTTCATATTTCATTTTATAAGAAAATTTCCAGAGAACTATTCTATTTTTTTTTTTTTTTTTTTTTTTTCAAATAAAAAAATTATTTTTTTAAATTTTAACTCTTATTTGCTGTATAACCCTAATTTTTTTCTTCTTTTTATTTAAATGAATACATAAAATTTTAGTATCACTTAATGCTGCATAGGTACTACAGAAGGAAAAGTCCGTTGGCGCATTGTTGTAGAAAATTTCCATATAGTGGCGTCATCTATTATCTATCAGAAGAACTGAAAATGTTAGTAAATGTAAAATTTCTGTCTCCCGCTGCTTTTTTTTTTTTTTTTTAAAAGACACTAATTTTTTCTATTCAATATTTTAACAGATAGAGCATAAAAGTTTCTCTAAGAACTATCTTAAAAAATTAAATTTTTAATTTAAATTTATTTTTTTTAAATTTACAAAATTGCTGTAGTCTGCGATTCGTATTCTATTGTGACTAGAAGAATTGGCGTGATCTTTTATTTCAGACTTACTACTTGAGTCTAATTTTGTAAGTTTTGCAGCTTGCATTGCAATTTATTTCCCCACAGAACTTCTGCAGTTTTTTTTACATCAAAGAAACATAAAATTTTCAAAAATACAATTTGGCCATCAATATTTGTTGAAAAACATGTGTATTCATAATTTATGTATTTCACATTCTTTTTATATATGGCACACAATTTTATTTATTTACGCTATGCAATAGCTCTTTCTTTTCCCAAAAATTGATATATCGATTTAAAAAAAAAACTTAGATGCTTTATTTTAAAATAAATTTAAAAACGAACCCCATTTTTTTCTTTGCAAAGGAAAGTACACATTTTAAAATCTACTGCTAATATTTTTTTTTTTATTTAACTCATAAACCATTCGGTATTTTTAAATTCATATTAAACATTTATTATTATTTATTATTTTTATCCTACATTTATTATTTTTATTGATACTCTTAAATGTAAAGTAATTTATATTTCAGATAAATAAAGGATTTTATGCAAAGATAGAACACCAAAATAAAATTCCAAAAATAATTTTTTTTAAAGAATTAAAAAATTTATTAAAATATGATATCTGTGCATAATCCCCAAGGTTCCAAAATCCTCGTTTTGGTGAAAATTTTCTAAATTTTACCTTATTATTTTCGTATTTTACCATCCACATATTGCGGATTTCAAAAAAATGTTAATTTTTTTGTTTTTATGTAAACTAGAAACAAAATTTTACTATAAATAACAAACCGAAAGTGAAGTTTCAGATACCATAAGTAGTAAACAAATTTGACAGTAAATGGTAGAAAAATTAGTTTCAACAGCTGTTTTCTTATTTTCAAACAATAGAATTTTTGTAAATTTTAAAAATATAAATTTACGTTTCCTTAATTTAGTTTTATTATTTAGTTGACTCGCTGCTAATAAAATTTAAAAAGAATATTAAAGAATCTGATAGAAAAGGTAAACTAACTGATAAACTACATAATTATTATCTATCCACAGCGATGCTGAAAATCTAGGTAACATGAATCTGCTGCAATATTTGCTTTAATTGTACTATAATGTAATCAGATTTTGAAAAAATCACTGGATGTCGTAAGTTCAGTTTTAAAAGCTGTAACCTTTTACACCTTTTGATAAAAATTTGCTCATAAAAATACGTGATGGTATAACGCAGTACACTGACGAATGTTTAAACAACCTCTTGTGGAATATTTTACGAAAAGAACTTTTGTTCAACAGAAAATTGTTGCTGCTTAATTATTTAATTTCGACTATTTATAACTTTTACATGTTTTCAAGTGTTTAGAAAAAAAATTAACGACTGCTGCTAAAAAACTGCATATGAGAATTGACAAAGTGAGTGAGTTTAGAAATTGAAAAGTTGAAGTTTGCTACCAAATAATTCGGAAAAAAGTTGAAAAAAAAATCAAAGTTAGTTCAAAAATGAAGTTCCTTAAAGATATTATGATTTTAAGAGTCTAAAATGGGAAAAAGCTGCATTAAAATTTTTAAATGTGTTTTTTGTGAAAGTGTGGTTTTTGTTATTTCATCTCATAAAATGTTTTGATTATATTGAAAATAAATTTTGCCAAAATGTTTTATCCATTTCTAGATATATTATAAACAAAAATATAGCCCCTCTGCAATTATTTATTGATTTTAATGACTATTTAATATTATTATTATTATCATATTTATTATTATTATCATTATCATATTTATTATTATTATTATATTTATTATTAATATTATTATTATTTAAAAATGTAAAGAATTTTTAAATTTTGGGTTTTCCTACAAAGTTTAAAATATTTCAATAACTTTCAGAAATTCTACAAATGTTTGAGTTAGTTACGTACTGTACGAAGATTACAGAAACATGTTGATTAGAATGCATTACAGAAGACTGGCATAAATGTAAATTTTCCTTAAAACTTTCCTAAGAATTGCCTTTTTTTGTCAGAAAGTTAATAAAAATTTGCTTGAAATCATATTTAAATACATAGTTTTATATCCCATTTTAAATTTTGTTGCAAAAAGAGATAAATTAACATCTATAAACCCAACTGATCACTAAACGATTTCTTTAAAAGATTAAATCAATAACGATAGGATCATTTATTAGTCTAACAAATTAGTTAAAATTAGTGATCACAATAATTTTAAACTCAATAGACAAAAATTATTATAAAATCACATTTTCTACTGCCTAAATCGCACAATTATTGTACAAAACAAGTAATATAAAAAAAAAAATGGTAAAGTCAATTTCTACTTTTTTTTCACTATATTGCAGAAAGTCGTTTATAAATAATTTTCATTCATTTTTTTAAGTTTATCTGGCGCCATCTATTGGTAGATATATGCAACTTAAATCTAAAAAAAAATTAAAATTAATTAATTAAATTTAATTCCTGAATTAATATTTGAAAAAACTGTATTAACATCATCAAGTGTCATCCACTACAAGTTAAAAAAAATGTATTTGAACTTGAGTGGATGAATAAAAGATATTTTATGAACGATTGAAAATTTGAACAAGATATATATAGAGAGAGTGTGAACTAATAGAAGGAATTGAAATAACGGATCATTTATCAGAACAATGTTTCCAAATGCTGAAAATAAAGCAAAATAATTTATGTGCTTTTCCTTAGGCACATTCCATAATAAGAAAATTTACTAAAAAAGTACTCAGGATATTTCAAATTTTGCTGCTAGAAATATACTAAAGCTAATATTAGTGCTGTTTTTTTCGAATAAAATCCTTATTTCCGTTAGTAATAAAAAATACATCTAATAGTAATTTATTGAATGCATTCTTATAGTAAATACTAGATTAATTGGAGGTCAATGAATAAAAATATTTTATTGACCAAGCTCATTGGCGTTCTTTTATCAAGAACCCACTTTATTATACATGTATATTGCATCTAAGTATTATACATGTAATAGTAATTTATTAAATGCATTCATATAATAAATGCTAGATTAATTATAGTTCAATGAAAAAAATGTTTTACTATCCAAACTTATGACGATCCTTTGCCAAGAGCCTTCAGTATTATACATGTATGTTACATTTAAGTATTTTGCATTTAATAGCAATTTATTGAATGCAGTAATATAATAAATGCTAGATTAATTGGAGGTCAATGAAAAAAAATTGTATTGCCCAAACTCATGGCGTCTCTTTGCCAAGAGCCCACTGTATTATACATGCTGGTGATTTAACAAGTAATATAAAAAAAAAAAAAAAAAATGTAAAGTCAATTCCTACTTTTTTTTCACTCTATTGCAGAAAGTCCTTTATAAATAATTTTCATTCATTTTTTTAAGCTTATCTGGCGCCATCTATTGGTAAATATATGCAACTTAAATCTGAAAAAAACTAAAATTAAGTAAATTAATTTAATCAATGAATTAATATTTGAAAAAAAACTGTATTAACATCCAGTGTCATCCACTACTAGTTCAAAAAAATGTATTTGAACTGGAGTGGTTGAATAAAATGTATTTTATGAACGATTGAAAATTTGAACAAGATTTATATAGGGAGCGTGTGAGTTAATAGAAGGAATTGAAAAATATTTTCATATTTGGATTTAATATCTGGATTTCATTTATTTATTTAATTGACACGGAGAAACGTTAAAAAGATATTAGATTTTTTTTGTGCATGCAGTTGATATAACTGTATAGAAACATGAAATAATCAATCGAGATTAATAATATAATATGTAGAATATTTATCCCTTTTAGTTGGAAGCAACTTACTTAAAGTGCTTTGTGATAATGAATGAAGCCGCTTCCCATATCAGCTAGTTTAATACCGTGCCATCTTTCGCGGATTTCCGCTTTTTCTCGAGCTTTAAGTAAACATTCCGCTTCCACTATGCCAATCGTTTTGAGAAATTTCCCTTTTCCAGCTGAAGGAAGTTTTCGATTTGTCATTGCCTTGATGAAAATGCGGACTTTCTTTTTCAATTCCTTCTATTAGCTCACACTCTCCCTATATATATCTTGTTCAAATTTCCAATCGTTCATAAAATGCTTTTTATTCATACACTCAAGTTCAAATACATTTTTTTTTAACTTGTAGCGGATGACACTGGATGTTAATGCAGTTTTTTCAAATATTAATTCAGCAATTAAATTTAATTCATTAATTTTAGGTTTTTTTTTAGATTTAAGTTGCATGTATCTAAAAATAGATGGCGCCAGATAAACTTAAAAAAATGAATGAAAATTATTTATAAAGGACTTTCTGCAATAGAGTGAAAAAAAAGTAGGAATTGACTTTAAATTTTTATTTTTTATTTTTATTTTACTTGTTTTTGTTGATATAAGGATTTCTACTAATAGAGAAAGAGTAAAGATGTGTATTTGAAGCATATCTTGTTATTTATCAGAAAAAATGAATCGAATGAACTATTTTCATGCAAACAGTAAGGGGAAAAAAATGTGTTTATAGTTAAAATCTTTTAAGTACAAAAAAAAAAAAAACCAGGAATGTAATCTCCATTTAGAAATTTCGCCGGCCGTATGCACAACAATAAAAAAAAATACCCCCTTAAAATATATATAAATTAATATCATAAGCTAAAGTTTGAGAGGTGATTATATTTCTTTTATTACTAGGTCCCAAAAAATCGAAATTTCAAAAAGAATTGTGAACTTTGAAGTTAAATATCTCTGTCGGCCACATATTAAAAAATCCGAAAATTGTGCACACAAAATATTATGTGAGGCAACTGTGGTCTCAACTTTCAGTGGTTCAAGCCTTCTAAATTGCTGAGGAATCCACAATTCTTATTTATTATCAACAATTTAAGTTTTTCCTAATTGTTTAGTAAAATATCCAATCATACAATGTATTTAAACAAAATATTGAAATTGTAATATTAAAACTGAAATTTATGAACTAAAGTGAATCAAACAGAAAGTTCAGTGGTGTGTTAATGTTCCATTTAAATTAAAAATTCTAATCTAACGTTCAAAACAAAATATATATCCTCTGCGCTATGTGAGATTAATAGTCCAGTATTTGATATTAAAGCTGATTTTACCACTTGTTGAAATTGAATTCTTTGACAGGCAAAGATTATTTAGCGAGTTGTGTTGAATTCAACTCTCGCACTTGCGACTGCATTATTCAATTCCTTCTATTAGCTCACACTCTCCCCATATATATCTTGTTCAAATTTTCAATCGTTCATAAAATGCTTTGCATTCATCCACTGAAGTTCAAATACATTTTTTTTTTTTAACTTGTAGTGGATGACACTGGATGTTAATACAGTTTTTTTAAATATTAATTCAGTAATTAAATTTAATTAATTAATTTTAGTTTTTTTTAGATTTAAGTTGCATGTATCTACCAATAGATGGCGCCAGACAAACTTAAAAAAATGAATGAACATTATTTATAAAAGACTTTCTGCAATAGAGTGAAAAAAAAAGTAGGAATTGACTTTAAAAAATTTTTTTTTTATATTACTTGTTTTTTAATTCCACGTAAGTTTAGCCTATTTAAAACTTAAAGCATACTTATTGAACATTTCTAACTCTTGATAGTTATTATTTATTTATTGTTTGGACTTTTTTATATTTTATAATTTTTTAAATTGTGATTTAACGATTAAATTATAGATACATATTATAGAGAATATTTTGCAAATGAGATTGCTGCAATCGCTTAAAGATATGATAAGCTACGATGATATATAATACATATAAGATATATTATATAATACACATATTTTTTTTTCTTAATTCTAATTCACCAATTTTATTAAAATATTTTTATCAACAAAATTTATTGAAATAAAGAATGTACACTAAAACCGAACAATGAATAATTTTCTTTTTTTTTTTATAGTATATTAAGAAATATTGGACAAAAATTATTTATCTAACAAAGTATTATTTTTAACCGAGAATACATTTTACAGATGGATCAACAAATTATTTTTTATGCATAAATTTATGATTGCCGCCTTTTCAGAAATTAAGAAAAAGTTATTAATATTTAAGAATAAAAAATTCATATATTCAAAGTTATATTTGTTTTATTAATCTTTTCTTACAGAATTGCTATAAATTTTCTTAATTACAAATAAATCTTTCATTTTATTAATCAAAATATTTATTGCGATTAATAATTCTACCAATAAACTTTACTAAAAATAATATTTCCTTTAATATAAAAATTTTTAAGAAAGGAACTATATCGAAATACGCTTGATTAATTCTTTTAGTCCAATTTATTGAATTAGAAATTTTATTTTTCTGCAAATGAGGGAAAAAAAATTAGTGCAATTGTTGGATAGAAAAAAAATACATACATATATAACACAGAAATGTAATTCTAAAAAAAAAATATATAATATTCATTTTCATAATTTAACCATTCACTAAAGAATCAGGGAACGTTAAATTTAATGGTTAAAATTAACCGTTAATTTAAATTAGCAATAACGGTTAACACTGCTTACGAACGTTTTCCTATCTCTGTAATGTATATATACATTATATATTACGTACTTTTATTATTATTATGAATTTTTGTGCAGCAATAGTTTTGTATATTTCACGCTCTCTTGCTTATGTCTATGCATCGAAAATATTATAATCATATGAACATAAAATGCACATTCTAGTTAAAAATAAATTAAAATGATATTAATTTTATTGGTTCATGCCTATTTATACGCCCTGATGGGCAACTATTATGGCTAGCGCTCTGGCCTTTGGTACCACAGGCTTCAGGTTCGAATCCTGGCCTGTGGCATGGATGATTGTTAGTGGTACGGAATTCACTTTAAACTGCAGGTCTCAGTCAAATTAGCCTAAAAAAAATAACAAATAACAAATATGATTATGCAAAAATAACCGTAGAACGCCAAACCAAATCAAACCATGCCTCTTTATTTCAGAATGTCCATAGAAATATGAGTTATATTATTAATAATAAGTACTTAAACATATAAGTTTATTATTTTATGAATATTAATTTATTAATTTAATGCTTTGATAAAAAATACATTACATGTCTTTGTTTCATTAGCACGTACGAATACATCTGTGTTTAATCTCTCTTTGGATAATGATACTTGTAATTGTCCATGGTAAAACTGTGTTCGAAGACCTCTTCCACTAAGTTCATTGTTTATCATGTGTGACCATGATGTTGCCCTGGTCAGGGATACTTGGCGTCTCCGAAAAAGTGAAACTAGAAAGTAAAAAATAAGTAGGCGTATAAGTTATTATTTAAAATAGATTAGTCTCCTCATATAACAGAAGAAACTTACAGTTCAAAAAATCTACTTAAATTAAATGTTGATTTTCATGCGATTTTATTTATGTGTGTTTTAAACTGGCATGAAATATGTGTTGCCAAATATAATGATTGACCCATATCAAGGCCGTATTCTATAGTTCATTTCGAATTGTCTGGCTTTCAAAATATAGACTGATTGTTGTTTCAATTTCCTAATTGTCTACGATAAGTTAATTAAGTGTCTTAGATAAGATAATTTAACCATCACTTAACATACTCCTCTGCCAGAATTTGATAATGTTTCATGTAGTTTTTGAACAGTTGCTTCCTCATGAAGTTCTAGAGTTATCAAATTTTGGTACATTTCTGTGGCTATTGAATTTGATAGTTCTTGTGGTATTCTGGCAAATTGCTTCATAAATGTGTTGTTATTGAATATTGATATATTCCCATATGAAGGCAAAACAAAGAATGTTCTTGCATTATAATTTAAAATTCGTGAACGTATTTCAGCTTTTTTAAGCTTAAAAACTAAATCATCGCCATTTATTATTATTGTAATAAAATTGAATGAAATAATCACTTTTATGTTAAAAAAAAAAAAAACTTTTTAATTGGGTCAATTGACAGAGAAAATTGATAAATAAAATTAATGGCATGCATTGAACAAAAACAATTAGCAATTGATAATCTGTATTTTTAATTATGCGTATATATAATTTATATATGCATTGTAATAGATAATTTACGTAAAAAGTAGTCTTTATTTTAAACTACTTTACTTTACTTTACTTAAGAATTTTCATCTAAATCGTGTAAAAAGACAAAGACAAGCAGAACCTAAAGATCAATATATAAACTCATGTTTGTGAAAATTGCAACACCATGAAGGAATCGTCATAATTGAATGAAATTTAATACACAGTTGAGTGGTAGTGGTACAAATAAATGATTAAATGTTCAAAGCAAAGAAACAATAACAAGAGATCGGAATCAGTATTTTGTGTAGCCACCACGCGCCGCAATAAGTGCTGCTACGCGACGTGGCATGGAGTCAAACAAATTTTAAATGTCTGCCTGAGGAAGAGCATTCCATATTGTTTGTATGCGCACCCAAAGTTCGTCTGCAGAAGCAACAGGACGAGGATCACGAACGAGACGCCGACCAACGAAATCCCACACATGTTCAATCGGCGACATATCCGGGGAATACGCAGGCCAAGGAAGAAGCTGTACCTGCCGAGTTGCAAAGAAGGATTGAACAGTTCTAGCGATATGAGGGCGGGCATTGTCCTGTTGAAATACAGCGCCTGACAAGCTTTGAAGGAAGGGAACAGCTTGGTGCTGTAGAACTTCACTGATGTACCGGTTGCTGTTCAGATTGCCCACAATTCTTAGCAATTGAGATTGTCCGTGATATGCTATGGCACCCCAGACCATAACTCCGGGTGTTCGTCCACTGTGGCGTTCGATAATGCACTCCGGAAGGTGGCGTTCACCGGCATAGCGTCTGACACGAATGCGGCCATCATGGTACCACAAATTAAAGCGGGATTCGTCAGAAAACACGACATGCTGCCAATCAGCACGCCAGTCTCTATGCTGAGCGGCCCATTGTAGCCGCAGGCGGCGATGGTTTAGGGTGAGAGGGATCCTGTATAAAGGTGTCCTTGAGCGCAGTCCACGCTGCAGCAGACGTCTACGAATTGATGAAGCACACAATGAAACACCTGTAGCTATTGACCACTGTGCTGCCAATTGTCTAGAGGAAGCTGTACGGTCCGTCAGCGCCATGCGGACCAGGTGTCTATCATCGCGAGCTGACGTCGCATTTCGGGGTCCACTCCCGGATTTCCGAGTTGTCCGACATTCTTCCGTCCACTGCTTCCAAAGACGCATCACTGTGCTGCTGTTGCGCTGCACACGAGCGGCTACTGCACGATAAGACAATCCAGCTTCACGAAGGCCGATGATTCTCCCCCGTTCAAACTCTGTAAGTTGTTCAAATCTCGTTCTCTTTCGTCGAAGAGGCATAAGTAACGATTGAGCTAAAGTTTACCACTAGCAGATAGCCACCGACAACCATACACGCCTCGCTACAGCCGTCTATTTATTCGGATCCATCCTCCGTTCAGAGGGCGCTGCTCAGCATACGCCTGCGCTACGGATTTGAAATTCTAATCATTTGCATATAATGCGCTAATTTGCATTTCCTGAAAATTTCAGCTCACTCGCGTAAGTCCTTCATGGTGTTGCAATTGTCACAAACATGAGTTTATATATATATATATATTATGTGTGTGTGTGCGTATATTCAATTTTTAGGAATTTATGTAAATATATTCTATTTTCGGTTATGGTTGTAGAAAGCAGAGATTTTTTAATAGGACTTTAATGATGTTTCGAAACATGCATTAATTAAAATTTGATGTTAAAGTTTTTTAAAGACATGTCATTAATAAACGAAAAGCATATTTTGCGCTTATTATTTTTTTTTCAATCTAAAAGAACTTGGAACAAATAAAATAAATCACAATAAAAATGTTCAGTTTTTATTTATTCGACATCATCATGCATTGCATATCAATGTACAGAAGATCATCTAAAATAGTAGCCGTTTCTTCGAATGCAGTCGAAGCGCAGGCAGTTATTTTCCATTAACGATTTAAACATAGCTTGTGGTTCACAATGGTTATGGCTGTAATTTCCGATCGTTCTGAGCCCACGCGCACGAAAACCGACGATGAATGATCCATTCGCTGCCTGTTTTTGAAATTAATAGACTCATTTCACTTCACATCATTACAATACTTTATCGGTCAGAAAATTTTCTTGTTCTTAGAAGAAATGATAACACAGAAGAATGGTTCATTCGAATAAAAGCTAGCTGTTGATATCGATTTTGTATTGATTTTTTTCTTTTTTTCTTCTGAATGTGATTCTCTTTTCTATTTCTTACATAATCTTTACTGTAACACGGCTTAGGAATAATAAATTCTGCCATAACTCAGAAATTCTTTTCGAAAGTAAAGACATTCTCGCATGTGCTTGAGAAAAGATAGCTCGATATTTTTTTTTTTTTTTCATTTTAACCATTTATGCGCCTCGTATTCAATTTTCATATTAGTTTTAAAATTTATTACATTTTCTACATGAAATATTAAAAGTACTTAACATCTTTCAATTTTACCCTTTAACTTTGCAATACTAAAAAAAATTTTTAGTAAAATTTTTATTGTGCTATTATTATTGATTTATTTGTATTACTATTACTGATGTATTTTAATAAAGACTTATTTATTTTATAAATAAATCAGGATTTTTTTTTATGTAAAACAAGAGGTACCTCTGTGTGTTTTTTCTTTAAAACTGCAACACTTAGATGCTCAAATGTTTTCCCTCTAATCCCCTTATTTATTTATCTGATTATCAGTTTTTTTAATTAAATAAAAACTAATTGAAATGTAGTATAGCAATGTATTAAATTCGTATAACCGATCAATAAAATGAATTGCAATATCAATGTTTTGTTACAAATTATTTCACTCTTTATATAAAGCAAAAGAATATACATATATAAAGAAGATAAAAAGAGAATATATACAGTATATATTCAAAAACTGAAAATCATTCCATTTCCTAAAAATTAAAAGCTATAACATTTAACAGTTCATTTTTGTTTCTTTTATAATACATTATTATTTTTTTATCAGGTGAGCAGCAAAAAAACTACGAAAAAATTATTTCTTCTTTCATTAAATAAAAACTGTGATTTTAGCGTATTATTACGACAATTCATAAAAAAGTTATAACAAAATATTGTATTGTTACAACATGTTTAAAAAGTGAATGTTTTGCAACAATTTTTTAATTGTTATATGCATTACATAGTTATATCAGGACACTGAGTTGTTATAAAGCACATTCAAAAAAAATGAATCGAATATCAATGTTTAGCAACAGTTTATTTCTTATAATATCGTTCAGAAGCTCAATTTTCGTAATGAAGTCGATGTACCTTTTTCGTCCATACGTTTTTAAATTAAGATTATCTGGAACAGAATATTTATTAAAAAAAAATCAATTAATGAACTAATAAATCAAATTGTTACAAAATTAAAATAGAAAAGACGAAGTGACATTTTGAGTGGACAATGAAAGTCTTATTTATGTATACTTTACTTCCTAGATTGAACGAAGTAATACTTAAAAGAATTTGAAGAGAAATGGATTTTTTTTAATTAGAAGTATAAAAATCTTATACTACATTTTTAATTGCTAACTGAATGTTAATTTTTAAATTTCATATGTTATATTTAAATAAACCGGTTAATGTTGGATTATATTTACTAATAAGAAATAAGATTTTTAAACAATTCTCCAAAATATTTACTGCAATTTTTATGTAAAACCCACCAAAATATTTTATTTTTGTGAAATATTTATTATCTCTCCAATCCAATCAATCTCTTTATATATAAAACAAGAGATTTTTTTTTTTATTTATATTTCCTAAAAAGCAAAATTATGGAATTCAAGGAATATATGGACTTTCTTGCTTTATTTGGTGCCTAACCGAAAATTGCTAAAACAATTCTAATCAGTTATTCCTATTTAATTAAAACTAATTCTTATTGCCATTAGCCGTTTTTTATTAAAGAATTACGAATAAAAATGACGTCACATGTCTTTTCCGCTTAGCGTCATTTTGATATTCTGTTTCTGCTCCCAGCATCATCTGCTGTTTTTATTTTTGATCATTATTAAATGTATTCCACTAACGATTAAGATTTTTTTTAATATAGCTTTTATATGACTTCTAAATTCTATACAGAAGTTAACTTCCAATTCGTTTTTATCATCCTATTAAGTTACTTATTTTTAAGATTTAAAAAAGTTGATAATGTTTTATTCTCTGTAGCAGAAAACATCTTCTAGTTACTTTATAAAAAAATCAATATATCATTTTTACGCATGTATTTTTAATTTCAAATGTTTTAAAATAGAAAGTGTGTTTAAAAAAGTCAATAAAAGGACAAATCACATTTTATCACAATTGAAATAAGAAAGAAGAAGGGAGATCACAAATTGAGGACGACGAACTTATTTATAAATACTTTTCTTTCAATAATACTTAAAGTAAGTTAATAGCAATACTTAAATAAATATAAGAAAAAAGGTTTTTTTTTTCCTTTTTTCATTAGAAATATTAAAATTTTAAACTATATCTTTTTAATTTCAAATTTAATTTTAATTACGAATATGTAATTAATATTTTATTTTATTAAATATATTGAAATTGAATGTATAATATTTAAACAAAATGATGAACTCTGGATTACATTTACAAGTAGCATTATGAATTATGTTTAATTGTTTAATAAAAAAAAACCAGTACCATGTTATGTGTATTTTTAAATAAAAATATTCTGAAAATGTTTTAAATACGGATATACGTTATAAAACAAAAGTAGTGAACACATAAATTTTTTACAAAATTGAATAAGAAAAGACAAAAGATCGGGAATTGAATGACTTATGAATGATGATTGAATGTTGATTGACTTATTTCTGAATATTGTACTTCCATGAATAAAGAAATAATGTTATTTTTTTCCTATTTTTTTCATTAAAAATATCAGAATCTTAAAATTATTTTTAGATATGTAATTTTACTTTTGCAATACATTTTTTCTTTATTAAAAATTCTTGGAATTTAATATATTACAACTACTCAAACCTAAGTACACCGGGTTGGTTATATTTGCTGCTTCTAAACATTTATTTTTTGTGAGTTAATTTTTATTCTTCAACAATTACTATAAAAAAAAAAAAAAAAAAACTAGTACTTTCCGGTTAAGGGAGAACATAAATATTGGTTTGTCGCCAAGCATAAATATTAGCTCAAAATCTAACTAAAGATAGAAATGACAACCTTGACTTTATGTAAAACAGTTAATGAAATAAAAGGTTACCACGTTTGCAAAGTGACGCACAGTTATGATTGGAACTCCGATAATCGAAAAGTACCAAAAACTAATTGTGTTGACGAAGAGAGCATTAAAATAGGTTCGGTCAATTATTAAAATTGTTTTAATAAGAATGACAATTCTCCAATTAAAAACAATAATATTGCAATTTTCGTGTAATTTAAATTAAGTTATATGTTTTATGTATCATTTAGCCCTTATATTACATGTGCATTCTTACTATTAAAAGTTAAGAACAATCACAAAAATAAATCCTCATTGATTTGAAGCAAATATTCCTGCATAATAATGGGTTGAAAAAAATTCAATGTTTCCTTCAATTTGGAGTAATTCCTGACGGTGATTATCTTCAAAAAAATTTGGCGATATCTGTTCTATAGTGTTCACACATATTCTACAATTTATTTCAACAATATTGAATCATCCTTTATATGTTATACAAGAATTCATATGAGATATAAGTGGAAGATTATAGTATTTAAATGTTATATATTGAATTTTGGTGTGAAAATAAATTATTAATTCTCGTAGATTGAATTGTTTTTAATAACATTCAATTTTTAATAAAAATATATTTAAAAAAATTGAAAATAGTTAAGTGTATCAAATACTTTTTTAAGCACCTAATATAATTCCCTCAAAGCATTTTATTTGTAACTAATATTATTTTTATCAATATTGAACTTTTCAAAAAGTAATTAATTTTTTTATTTTTTTATTTTATAAATCTTAATGAAAAACTGTAACGTACTCTATGACGGACATGTTCGAACATAGTTTATTGTAAATTATTAAACTTTCCATTAATCAGAGCCATGCTTCATGATACGCTTAAAATTCAAATTCTCTAAGTGAGAGCAAAAATGTTTAGTATAAATTAAAAAACGAACTAAATCGGAACAAACTGACGACTTAGCTCCTTTTAATTTAACTCTGTAGAGACTTAATTCACACAAGCGATTTCATAATCAACAGGTCGTCACTCAACCAACGATCCGCCACTTTGCATCATAAGCATTCTGAGAGTCCATTCACTTGAGTTTCGATCCAACTCTCCTTCAATGTCCTTATCGATCCTTGTTGTCCTTGCAGGCCGTAACTCCTCTTAAGCGATCTCTCGGTTCAGAGTTGAATCCTTATTCCATTCATTTGAAGGATCGCTCTGTCCCTTTCGTGCCAAACTGGCGACTAGGCGTTTCGTTTCGGAGCCATGAGAATGAAGCCGCTGGCACCATGGATATGTTCGTGAACAAAAGGAATCCATCATTCTAGTAGTCAATAAAAAATAGTTGAATGATTTATTTTATTCCAGATATGTTCTTGGAAACTTGTTGTAAAATGGCAACCATCTGGAATGCGCAGTTTCTTCCTAAAGAACTCCAGCTGTTTTTATAAGGTTGAAAATAAAAGATGATAGTTAAATTATTCGAGAGTCTTTAAGAAAATTTTTAACTTTCTTTACCCCGTGTTTCTATGAATTAGTAATACCCATTTTTTTTTTTAATAAGGGAATCCTTTTGGAATTTAATTATTCCTGTAAATAGGTTTTCTCTTTATTGCTGATAATTTGTCTCAAAATAAGTTTATAATTTAGCTGTGTCTAATTGTAAGTGTGCTAATTTCACTTTTTTAGACAGCTCCTAAATTTACTAAAAATATTTTACGTTGACAGTTGTAATTCATTTTATATTGTCAACATCCTCAAAAAATCAAAACAGTATCTTCTGTTACTCGATAATAAAAATTAGTTAGTAAAAAATATATAAATTAGTTATATATGAAAATTAGATAGATTAGAAAACTAAAATAAAAATAATAAAATTCTTACTCTCACGTTGAAAAAATGAAATTGTAACTGGTTTAAACATAACAAAATAAATAATAATAATAATACATTCCAGTAAATTGTTTCATTGCGTATTAGAAAACTAATAAATGTATTAATTGTAATAAATATCCTAAATATCAATACTTATAATTGATAAAAACATGTATGCATGTCACGCAAAAAAAATACAGAGATAAAAGTTCGATGAAAAGATTGAGCGTGGAACATATTTCAAATATTATATATATATATATATATAGAGAGAGAGAGAGAGAGAGAGAGAGATAAGTAAATACAATACAATTCTGTTAAATAACATATATTTAATTCAGCTTAATTTTGATACGAAAAATTATCAATAAAAATTCCAAAATTGGAATTCCAGAAAAATGCAAAATTAAACATTTACGTAGTCTAACTGCAACCAATCATTTTACATCTTTGTACATGTAATCACACCTACAGAAAAGTCATTCCAATATTAATATAAAGTTTCATCATGCAAAACCAACTAAAATAGCCGCATTAAATCTAAAATTAAAAAAATTAGCAATAAATACATAAGAATCAAGTATTAAAGTCAAAATTTGAAACAAAAACCAAACAATAACATTATCATCCAATAAATAAATTCAAAATATGAAATAGATAAATAAATAAAGCCAGTTATCAACAAATGGGTGTTTAACTGCATTTTCTTACGTATTTTATGAATTTAACTTCTGCGAAAACGAATCCCATTTTTGAATTGCGAACCATAGTACAGAACAGTGCACTTAATTTTAAATTTAAATGCATTAATTATGACAAAAAGGTGTATATTTTGGCTGGAACACCACTGTAATTTCTTAGGGAGTTCCTTCTCCCTCTCAAGATTTTCCGAGTTCTAATGGCTCTAATCTCAGGTGTCAATGAAAGATAAATATTTATGCACCAGGTGCTTTCAGGGATGAATCAGTTTGCGTGGTTATTTTCATTTTCCCAACTGTGAAAGATGAAAATTATTTCGTAAGAAGTCGGGGTTTTTCTGACTGCGAAAACTATTATTCTGATTAAGAAGAACTCTTAATGCAAACACGAAGTGCTTTAGAATTTTTGCTCAATTTAGTGAAGAGAGAGTAGAGAAGACAGTTGTTATAGTGAAGAATAATCATGCAATGCTTGAAAAATATGTTTACTAACTACTGGACAATCAGTGATATAGTTTTCGCCCCATAACTGTGGAACCATTTCAAATCCATTAGTGTCCTTTGATAAATCGTTGGTTCATTATACCTGTAGTGATAATTGTATTCTATTTTATTAGTAATTTATAATTAATAATAATTTTAAGTAATGCATTATAATTAATAATTGTATTCTATTATTCTCGAATTTCTATTGTTGCTACATAGCCTGGTATATAATTTTCAGAGCTAGAGAGCTGCTTCAAAACTTGACAAGCGAAACTGAACCGAAAACTATGCTGAATGTAGAGTATAGGTCCGCAATATTCATAAAGCGGCGTCCAGACGAGAATACAAGAACCACTCAGTCGGTCTCGCGAACCATTTACAAATCGGTTTGTCTCAGTGTGGACAGAACCCTCAGAGTGAGTTAATTGTCTCAGCTCTCTCCGACCAAAAGTAGTTTTTCCCCTACATAAAAGGGATTTCTCGCTGACGCCATTTTCGACTAGCTATCCCTCACAGCGAGAAATAACGTTCCCTTGTTTCTCGAGGTTAGACGGAAAAACTAGGAGCGAGATCGGCTAGTTCGTCTCGTACTCTCGTATGGACACCGCTTGAAACTACGTCCAGCACTGCAGGACACTGAGAATTACACACAACAACAACAACAAGAGAAGCAAAAGAATCTCACATTCAAATTTCTGTACTTATTTTGTAAATTATTGTGGTAACTTTTGTGGATATATTGTAAATTAGTAAAAAATGTTTTATGTTTACCTCTTCTAGTGTTTTTTTTCCCCACATTTAATTTTGTAATGAATTTAATAATTCTGGTTCACCTTGTAATTCATTAGAAATTCTAAATATAATTTTAGAAACGTCTTTTGACATCAACTTCGACGTATTTTAAAAAACTAGATTTTTTTTTTTTTTTTTTGTTGTCTCAATACTCAACCCATTCTCGCATCTCGGAATTTATGTGCTTTGTTCTGAGAGCACCAGTTCGATGTGTTTTGCATTATCTGGATTGCATATAAAGAGAAAAAAGTGCAAAATCTGGAATCTTTAGTTCTTTTTACATCTCGCCACTGGAAAAAAGAAAAAATACTATAGATCTCCGCTCCGGATTTTAACAAGGGGATTGAATTTCCATGCATGAATCGTAAAGTTCATTTCTTTTGCAAATCTAGACAATTTTTTATTCTTCAAATGTCACGAATCTTGCTTCGTTTAAAAAACACTTCTTAGCATAAAACAGCATACGCTAACCTTTTGTCCTGACGCCTTAACACTGAAAAATTCCGCCGATCTCTCTTTGACCTTTTTCTTTACTGAATATTGTAGTAGGTATTGATTAATTAATATAGTAGGTTTAATGTAGTAGGTAGGTAGTGATTAATGTAGTAGGTTATTATAGTAGGTTTATTGTAGCAGTAACAAGTAATATAAAAAAAAAATTTTAAGTCAATTCCTACTTTTTTCTCACTATATTGCAGAAAGTCCTTTATAAATAATTTTCATTCATTTTTTAAATTTATCTGGCGCCATCTATTGGTAGACATATGCAACTTAAAACTAAATTAATTAATTAAATTTAATTACTGAATTAATATTTGAAAAAATTGTATTAACATCAAGTTTCATCCCCTACAAGTTAAAAAAAAAATGCATTTGAACTTGAGTGGATGAATAAAAAGTATTTTATTAAGAATAGAATATTTGAACAAGATATATATAGGGAGAGTGTGAGCTAATAGAAGGAATTGGGAAAAAAATAACAGATCATTTTGAGACAATAATCAAAATATAATTATTATAAATACAATTAATCAATTTTGTTGAAATATAATTATAACTAAAATATCATTAAATAATTGGAGAACATTACGAGAATTCAATTTTAGCTTTAAAGTAATCTATGCCATGTGCTCTTCTAATAACTTCTAGTTGCTTCAAAAAAATATCGAAAACCAATATCGCTCAATACTTCCCAAAGTTTGTCGCTAAAGTCATCACGATTAGCAGTTTGCTCGGAAATATTTTAAGTTCTTTGTTTTATATAGAATACTTTCCATGTATTTGTACAGAAAAAAAATCGTTTGATAAAAAAATAACAAATAAACTAAAGATTTTAAACAGTAATAAATCACTAAACAATTATTTGTATATTAACAACACATTTTCGAGACTGCAAATTTTCTATATTTTAATGGTATTTTTTACCTTTGTATCAACTAAATTGAATAAAATGACTATTTATTTGAATATTAATGGCATCACTTCATTTGTTAAAGATGTTTTTAAAAATAAAAATAATAATCACAGTTGTTTTGAAACAAATGATCGCAATACGAAGCTGCAAGATAAGTAAATTTCTGATTAGTAAAAGATAGAGGTATCATTTTTAGAGGTATTTGGGCGCAATGATAACGGATAAAATGGAAAAATGATTCAGCTGTCTACTTAGCAGATTAGACTCGTAAGATCTAATTAATATCAGTTGAATCTGACAGCATCTCTTGATAACTATGCATTAATGCATGAAGAAACACGATTAGAGTGACCAAGTAGCAAGTTAAAAAAAAAAAAAAAAAAAAAAAAATGTAAGTCAATTCCTACTTTTTTTTCATTATATTGCAGAAAGTCCTTTATAAATAATTTTCATTCCTTTTTTTTAAGTTTATCTGGCGCCATCTATTGGTAGATATATGCAACTTAAAACTAAAAAAAAAAAAAAAAATTAATTAATTAAATTTAATTACTGAATTAATATTTGAAAAATCTGTATTAACATCAAGAGTCATCCACTACAAGTTCAAAAAAATGCATTTGAACTTGAGTGAATGAATAAAAAGTATTTTATGAACGATAGAAAATTTGAACAAGATATATATAGGGAAAGTGTGAGTTAATAGAAGGAATTGAAAAAAAATAACAGATCATTTTGAGACAATAATCAAAATATAATTATTATAAATACAATTAATCAATTTTGTTGAAATGTAATTATAATTAAAATATCATTAAATAATTGGGGAGCATCGTGAGAAATCAATTTTAGCTTTAAAGTAATCTATGCGATGTGCTCTTCTAATAACTTCTAGCTGCTCTAAAAATATCGAAAACCGATATCGCTCAATATCTTCCAAACCTTGTCCCTAAAGACATCGTAATTAGCAGTGAACTTGGAAATATTTTTAATGCTTCGTTTTATATAGAATACTTTCGTTTGATAAAAAAAATAACAAGTAAACTAAACATTTTAAATAACAATAAATCACTAAACAATTATTTGTATATTAGCAATACATTTTCATGACTATTTAATTGAATATTAATGGTATCACTTCATTTTTTGAAGATTTTTTAAAAAAATAATAACAATAATCACAGTTGTTTCGGAACAAATGATCGTAATACGAAGCTGCAAGATAAGTAAATTTCTGATTAGTAAAAGATCGAGGTATCATGTTTAGAGGTATTTGGGCGCAATGGTAACAGATAAAATCGAAAAATGATTCAGCTGTCTACTTACGTTTCCTTACTACTCGTAAGATACTATCTTACTACTCGTAAGATCTAATTAATATCAGTTGAATTTGACAGCATCAATTGATAACTATGCGTTAATGCATGAAGAAACACCGCTAAAGTGACTAATTAAAAAGAATAATCTTTGCCACCCTCATGCGTATATAAAGCAATAAATTTTTCTGCATCTATCTGTATATATCAAAGTTAAAAACAATTAAACTCATACTTTTTTCCCTCATTATTTCAACATTGTCTGGTGCAAATTTGAAAATCCCAAAACAACACTTATTTTAATTAAATAAAAAAACCGTAATTTTTTTTTTCTAATGCAGCTGGCAAACACTTGGACAGTTGTCTTAGATGCCTTAAGGCAAGCACTGCACAGACGTTACTCCTACCCTCCTGGGTAGTGCTAAGTGCGAACCACTACAAACAGGGAATGAACCACTACAAACATCCATGGTACCTCTGGGACTCTAACCCGAAACCTGGGATACCGAGCGCCAGAGTGCTAGCTGGCCACTCGGCCATCAAGCCCCATTTTTATAATAAAATAATGATTTTAAATTGAATTAGTTTAGAATTGTTTCGTAACAATTTTGAATGGCAGTTGACATCATAGATATTTATATGCTCTTATTCTATTCTTAATGCAAAATTCGCATTTAATAATTTTTTTCTCATTGTTTGATTTTGGAATATTGTGGGTTTCTTCTTTTTTTTTCCGTATTTGAATTTAATGATTAATTTAATTAATGTATTTTTATGTGAGGAAATATTAAATGTATATTAGGCAGATTATTGTTGCTATTATAGAGTTATAAACTTGTGTGCAAAACTTAAACATCGATTTTTCCGCCCTCAACTTTGAAAGAAATCGATTGGGAGACGTGAAATTCAGAATTCTGAGGCCGTATTTTGTACTTAAAGGACGAAGAAAGTATATTAACGCAAAAAATAACAGAATGAATGCGGTATGAAATAAAACATAAAAAAAGGTTCATCGACAGAGTAGGGTTGGTAGAAATGCTTGTCTCCCTAAAGCTCCTCTCCATTTGGGAGCACACGAGGGACGAATGGTTTTCACAAACCCATTAAAAAATCGGTTTGACAGAAAATCACGTGTTTCGATCTCGCTCCGACAAAAGTCGATTTTTTCAGCACATACAAGGGACCCTATTTACGACTGGCTGTCTCATATAACCAGAGATAACTTGGGTTGCTTTTCGCGATCAGGGACCCTCGGAGAGAAAGCCACTCGCCCTTTATGCCCTCTCGTCAGGTTGGGTCTTTAGAGATATGGCATCTAAAATGGTTCCTTGGAATAGTCTCAGCATACTCAACAACCATAGTTCCTGCTTTACTTTATCTTCAAGATAGATGCCATAATGTTATTATGCTAGGTTTTGCCGCTTTTCAAGTTGCTCTCGTTTCAGTTGACATCATATTTACTGTGGTTAGTATTGAGATGTAAAACCGGGTATCCAGTGGTGGGGTAAAACCAGGTGATACGTCTTATCCAGTCATATATTGTGAATAGGAAGCTCGTAAATGGATGTTAAAAAACCTCTGATTGTGCAATTTCCATCTGCTAAGTGGCTCAGATTTTCAAAGAAGCTTTTTTCCGACCAAAAGTTATGCAACGGATTTTCTTCAACAGGAAGTTGTGTTGTGACCTGATGGACAATTAGCTAGCTTTCTGGCCTTTGGTACTATAGGCTTCAGGTTCTAATGCTGGCAATGGCATGGATGTTTGTTAGTGGTTCCACACTTTATCCACTTTAAACTGTAGGTACCGGTCAAATTACCCCAATGTGGGCACAAAATGAACATATAGCGACAAATTAAACCAATCAACAGGAAGTTATCCTTTTAAACAGACAATTTTTTTTTCTTCTAAAAAGTGTGAAAATTGATTGAAGATCTAAAATAAATTAGAAATGAAATGATGTTTGGGTATGTTCTGTGTTTATTTCTAGAGTCGTGGTTTTACCCGTTTCTACCTCAAAAGTTGGACTTTTTTTTTTTTAATTTAACTCATTTGTTATCATTGATTATTTTATCCTATGTTCAACATTTTTTTCAATAGCCTTCGTGTGTACGATTACTACTATATCTTTGTTACATTTAGAATGGAAGGATGAAATTATTCATCAACTAAGTCATGCTTACTTGATGAATAATTCCATCCATTTCCATCCTTTTATTCCATCCATGAATAATTCCATCCTACCGTGTCTCATTCCCTATGTCTGGCTTTCTCTTTTTTCAAAGCCATCATGTATAATGTAACATTGCTAAAATATGTCTCAGATTTATTTGCTTTAAAATAAAAAAATTCTTTAATAATAATTATTTTATATTATTCACTAGACAATATTTTATTATAGTTTATATCCTATAATATGGATTATTTTTTAGACTAGTGCTTGCTTTTGTGATAAACGAAACTTCTTTTGTGCAAAGGTTTTTGTGATTTTGAAGTCAGCAACTGGAAATGACCAGTCTAATCTGTTCATGTATTTTAGTACCATATATGAGTTTATTCAGATGAGCTAAAAAAAAGAGGGATTAATGTGTTTCATATTCTGAATAGAAAAGACCATAAAAATGAATATGCAAATAAATATAGCAGAAATAAAAAAAAAACCTAACAAACATATCGCATTTTCACGAAATCCTTTTTAATTTTTTGGTTTAAAATATGTTTCGCGTAAAAATAACGTTGTTTTTAAATACATTTGGAATAATATTTTCACTTTCCATGTTGTTATTTTGTCTATTGTTTCTGTTATTTTTCTCCCTCTAGTTTGTTATTTTAACGTTTCGCAATTTTTTAACCCCGTAAACGCAACAAAATAATGTGACATTGAACAATAACAAAGAAATGAAAAGTGTACGTAATCTTTTTAATCACTGATAAAAGCAGTCGAGTCAGCCACCATTAAATTGTTTCCAAGGCTATTTAAATTTCTGCAATTAGAATTCCATTCCTGTAAGTGTTTAAAAAAACGATTATTGTTTTTTTTTTTCCGACTTAAGATTGTAGAAATTTTTTTAAGTATTTAAAAATTGTATGCAGCTTATTTTATTTATTTAGGAGAATTGCCATTTGCGATTACGATAAAATAAAAATACGTCGTCTGCTTTATTATAAGAACGAAACAAAATAAAATCAGTTTTGAAATAAAGAAAATTCTGAAGTACTTAAAAAACATTGTAAAAAAAATCGCTTTTATTAGGACGAATTAAATAATAAAATCAGTTTTTAAAAATAAATAAATAAATTATGGAGAAATGCTCAAAAAATTTTGATTGTATCTGGACGTTTATTAACATACCAACAAAAATTAATTATTGGAACACACTTCGTAAAAAAAATCTGTTTAAAAAAATTAGGATGAAATATTTTAAAATTTTTTATTGCATTTGGAAAAATATACTTATTTTAACTAAACATGCTGTTTGGACATTCATTTTTTTGCAAAAATGTATTATATTTTTTTTATTCTAATATTGCAAGAACTGCCATTTAAATAATATTCCTTTATTTTCATTTGTTTAAAAATAACTAATACGATAACACTTATTCCAGAAAATTTATAATTAGTTGTATTTATTTGATCCTCATTTAGTTGTATTGATTTAATTTTAATAAGGATTAAATCAACCCTTAAGTTATTTTCAGATGCCGCAGAATTCTTGATGGATATCAAATCGATAAAACAGGGGCAGCTCTCACTCAAACAAAATGTAAGTATGAAATACGGTCCAAGAAAACTGACCAAAATCCATAAATAATACTTTTCGTTTCTGGTTACAGAGTTATTCAGAGTCATAAATATTAAAATGTTATCCGACAAAAATACATTGTTTTGACACAATGAAATAATTTTGTAAAGAAAATCTTTAAAAGATATGCTTCTGGTTAATAACTTATGTGGTGTTCTTATTAGAATATAAAAGTTTTTAGTACCTGCACTTCAAACCGATGTACTGCGATTCAGATAGAGATCGAAATGCATGCGATTTTGTTTGTCGCCGTTCGGAAGAGAAAAATTACTGCTCGGACTGGTGTTGGATTTTAGACCTCATTGAACAATTAAAGATCTACCGAAAAATAACTGGATACTCGCTCGCACGAAGAGATAACGGGGTTTGTTTTTTCAAGTTCAAATTGCAACAGGCAAACATTCAGTGACATTCAAATTTTAATAGGCATGGATGAGGCGTTTACGAATACAGCATTTTAGCAGTTGGTTACAAAAAAAAAAAAAAAATGGTTGATAACTTGCTAGGACAGTTCATCCAAGTTCAGTTAAAAAACGATCTGATAATGCAGATGGCTAGTCCTTCTATAGATTTTAGAATCGAACGCCCGCATCTGAAAATAAGGAAAATCTGAAATGAGGAGCGATTTCAGTTATGATGTGTAAGGAAGTCATTTCACAGCTGAAATAACAAAGAGAAAATAGAAGGTATTTAATCACGAAAACAAATTTCCTGACTAGCAGAATATCTGTGGAATTTATTACCGAGCAATTCCGGTATCAATTTGCGTAGTTGCCAAGATTTGAAATTTAAAGCATCAACAGTATATATATATATATATATATATATTGTAAAATGATACAAATTTACCAAAAAAAAAAAACCATAATTATGAATTTGATATATAACTCAAAACATGCTTATTTTTAAATGAAAATGTTAACGGACTTTTTAATTAAAGGAAAATATCGTTCTCTTTAATTGGCAACAGCAAATTTGCTTTCTTCAGAAGTACAGTGAAGAAATGTAAATAAATTTTTAAATCATAACAATAATATAAAAAGAATGTGTCATTTACAACAAAACAAAGTAATTTTTTTTTTTATACAAATTCGTTGTTTTATTCAATGTTCTTTAACTTAATAATGCGTTTTATCTGTTTACATATATATACAAAATTATAAGTTTTTACTTACTTGATTTCCTAATCAATGCGTTATTTTAACTTATTCTGCATACAATTCCAATTAAGATCATTGCAAAATTTGCATAAGCAAATATTCTATATTGTTTCTAAATATATAATATTAAAAGCTGTCATGTGTTGAATCTTGCTTTTTTCTTCTTTTTTTTCTTGTATTATATTTTCGACCATCTATAAAATAGATTCCATTTATGTTGTTCTGTCTATAAAATACATTCTGTTCCACATTCTATTAAAATACATTCTATTTTACCTATCTATTCAATAAATTCTGAGTTTAATATACATTCTATATATTAAGAAAAGATTACAAAATATTGTTCGCTGACAATTACCATGCAAAATATAAACAAATATCCAAAATGTTAGATATTTGTTTTTGTCCATATGTCGTTTCTAAATATATTTGACCATGGTAAATATATTTAGAAATTTATAAGGAATCTATTTTAATATTCTTAAACTATTTGTAAAAAATAAAATTGCTTTTAAGTAGATTTCTTCCTTAAATTAATATAATGTTAAATTTGTTTGCAATATGCGAATGCAATATACGAATGCAATAATTAAATAGTTAATCCAGTTAGTTGATAGTTAGTTTCCTATTTGCTTGCAACACTTAATGTAAAACAAAATATTATGTAAATTAAAATTTTGTTTATCAATATGATACAATGGAAAGTTCATTATTTTTATAAACAAATTTGTGTTAGACAAATGAGTATACAAATTATTTTATTTTATGCTGATATGTAATGTATGATACTTATGCTGAATAAAAGAGTAAAATGTCAGTACATAACTTCCTAAAATTTTTGACTTTATAATTTGTTAATCGTTTTAAGAATTTTACTTATATTTTTTATGTTCCAAGAGAATTTTTTTTTTTCTTACTGACAAAAAAGTAGGTTCTAAAATGCTATCTAAATTAAAATTAAAAGAGGAACAGAAAAAATATTTGAACATTCAGGGAAAAAAATCCTTTCCAAACTAGTAAGCATTTGCCAATAGAACATTTTGAACAATTATTCTAGTAATTTCACAATAAAAGTTTTTAAAAATTATCTTTTAAAAGATCCTTTTGAACTGCTTTTTATTTTGAATGTGCATTTGGATGACATTTTTTTGGATAATTTAAACAAATTATAAATTTATTACCAAGGTTAAGACCGAAAAAGAGATGAGTCGACTGTTTAGACTCTGATTTTAATGTTATTAAGATTAAAAACTGGAGGTCCACGGCCAAGAGAAGAACAGCTTGGCTGGATCTTTTAAAGAAGGCCAAGGCCCACAACGGCCTGTCGAGCCAGTTATGATAATGATAAATTTATTACATTAAACTCAATTACAATGCAACTTTAATAATATGACAATACTGATATTATTATTCCACCTGAATAATATTCTAATAAAAACGTATAGGACTGATATACTCAATATATCACGCCTCTTTGTTTGCACATGCGTATAGTTCAAACGCTAATGGGAGGAAAAAATCTCTCGATTATATCGTGCTTTTTCTTTGTCACTAAACATGTTCGATATAGAGGGGTCCACATTTTTTATCCACTATCGAACACTACAAGTTTTCAATCGGCAATTGTCTTTCCATGCAATAATACCTAACATGATTTCAACATTAACCTCTCTCGTAACAGTATTAGCTGACGTGTAGCACATACCTAGAGTAAAAAAGAGAAACCAAAAGATTGATATCAGCAGATGGCGACTGAATGGTGTGTCATTCAAATGCAAAGATCGCAAAAAAACCCAAGATTTGAAACACATTGTGGAGATAAAAGTGCTCATGGAATGAAAGCTAACATAAAATATTCTTTTCCACATAAAATGAAATCAATGGTACTTCTATTTTTAAATAATCTACCCTACAAGAGTTATTAAACTGTAATATTGCAAATAAATCAGTAAGCGAGATAACGTTTGAAATATTAATATTATCAGTTCTATAACGTGTTTTTATCGCTTGGCTTTGTTGTCGATAAAAGAATTAAAAGCGAGGCAATATTTCAAAACGTATTTATTGAAAAAAAAAAGCAAATAATTTTATTGTATAAAGATATGGTAATTTGTTTTAGATAGTTAGAACCTCGTAATCCTTTTAAGCAATGTTAATAACAAAGGGATTTTATTCTGTTTTTTAATTATTCAAACAATTTATACACATTACTATGATTAATATTCAATTTTAATTGCCTGATACGCAGTAATTATATAACTGCGTATTGTATTTGATTTCGTAATTTTTTTAGACAAAATGCTAAGCATTCAAATTTTATTGCAGCATTTATACGCTTGAAGCCTTCTGAAATGGGTTCGGCATTTGTAATGATTCATCGACTTTGATTTAGGAAAGGCTAGATATCACTTACAATCTTAACTTTGCTGATGCGTATGCGAATTTTTAGATTACTTTCTTTATCATTGCAATGTTTATTGCAATTATGAAGCTTTTATTTGCAATAAACATTGCAATTAAAAGGAACATTACAAATTAAGGATCTTTTTAATTACAATGTATATTCATTTATTATACTCATAACATAATATATTATTATATTGCTTAATGTATCATTATATTCATAACATAGCATATTTATATTATATTGGAAAGAGATAATTTTTTATTTTTAGCATTATATATTAAATAAGTATAAATGATATATTAAATATGAAATTTAGTCTAGATTACTATACAACAATAGTGCATTATATATATATATATATATATATATAAATATAATAAAGTTTTTTTTTAACTTAATATAGTATTTGCCAACAAAGTCAATGCGTTTTCTATAAATCCCTGATTTCAAATGGACCTTGCTATGTAACATCAACCACTTTGGCAACCGCTCTTTGAGCTGGTAACGAATTATTATATAAGAAATAGTATATAAAATGAAGGCAAGGAATATAGGTACATCAATCAAATGAAGGCATTATTTCTGGAGGTATTTTTATGTAATTATAATTTCGAAAGAATTTTAAAAAATTAGGTAACATCTGAGAGAAATTAACGATTTCGGGTTGGGATTTCATTCATAAAAACACCGAGCCTCGTGTTAAACGTCTCTTCAGTAAAATATTTTTTTGGAATATATTTTAGAAGCTAATATGTGACAAATGAAGCAAATAGAATAGCATTGCAGAAAAATATTGATTGTAAAATAGGAAAGCAGGGTGTTAGGGTGGATACAGAAAACTACTGGAACAGTGATTCTCAAAGAATGCGCCTGGACACAGTCCTTATAAGATGCTCCTTAAAAGATTTCCAGGAGCGCCCTGTGGTATTCCAGAGAAATATGTGTCCAGATATAAAAATAAGCACGTTTCACTCTTTTTCTTATAAATTTTCCCATTCAAAGACAATTTTCATTATAAACAACTAAACTATTTGATTGGGTTTTTTTAATACACGTAAAAAGTGCCAAACAGAGTTAATGCACTAAAGAATGTTTCTGAGAAACTAAGAGCGGTCACTTCCATTGTTGGTTACTAGAAATGTTAGCGTTTATGTGATTTTCAGTGTTAAAAATCTCCAATGTAGTCTATGAGATTCCGCCGTCTATAAGATGCGAAGCTAATCATTTAATATTAATTGAAGAAGAACTAGTATTTATATACATGATCCTGCATTAAGGATTAAACATAATGAATAGTCTCTTGTAACCTTCTTTAAAAGAAGAAAGCGTGTTAATATCTGAAAAAGTTTTGAAAAATTTTTTCGATCTCTTGCTTCACTTGTTCTCAAGCAAGAGATGTTTTTCCTAAATTTTAATTGTTTTATTTTATTTATTACTATTCATTAATTTAAGCAACTACATTTTATGCTAATTTTTTAACTAATTTAAGATGTGGAGGTTTTGTGGTTCTTAAAACCACTGTGGTTCCGTAACCAGTACGCCCGTTGCCCTGCTTTGAAAATTTTACTATCATTTTCTGCGTCATATTTATGAGAATTAGGACCCCCTCCCCCTCACCTCAATTAAGAGTAAAAAGAGAGGAAACTGAGCAAAAAATGAAAGTTTCCCTATTTAAAATAATGCCTAAACATTGAAGAAATCACTAGGACACATCAGGTTCATGCTTCTCATAAACACAAGAATCAATAAATTTAAGGTGCATTTCATTATATCTTTTTATCACATTATTTTCTTTGCAATATTCAAAACAGAAACGGAAGTATCTGTTTCGGAGTACCAATGGGGTAAATGAATTTCAATGGGGTAAATATACCCAGAAAACCTCCACATAATCATTAATATAATTAAATTTACATTATTGAAATTACATCGTGAATTTAGATAAAAAAAGAAAATTTATGCTATTAAGTTAAAAGACAAAAGAAAGAAGTAAGTTAAGTTAAGTTATACTGAGGCACAATTAGGAGTCCGTGACATGTTTCCCCGCGGACAGTCAGTGTATTAATGGAAAAAAATAATAAATAAATAAAAAATTAAAGAATTTAAAACAAATACATTAGAAATGAAAACATTAACTTCTTAAGAATTTTAGATGTCATTTGCAAAAAATTACGATAGCCAGTATTTAACTTAACTATCATAACATATTTTTCAGAAATTTGTATATAGTGAGCCTACTTCAAAAAGTTTGAGAACCGCTGCTCTAGAGAAAAGTGATGCATCTTCAAGAGAACCTCTCAAAGCCGGCCGCCCACGTCGTTTTATAAATAGAAATAAATTGTTTTCGAGTATGGTAATTCAAGAACAAATTAATAATTTTTTTCTGGGATAGTTTCGAATTTTTAATACAATATGACTATCGAACAATTCTTTTTATAGTAATTCACCATCACGTTATTTTAATTATTTTATTATTATTTTAAAAGTAACTGTCACTAATCGTGGGATGCAGCCTCCAAAGAATGCGTGTCACATTTCTATCAGAAAATGAAATCCACTTCAACCACACATCACTTCATCATATATCCATTCTACTTAAAAAATATAGCTAAAAATATAAATAAATAATGTATATATTTTTAATTTTTTTGTGAGATTTTCAGATTCTGATGAAATATTAAAATCGAGAACTTTTATTTTAATGAATTATTGAACAGATGAGAATGAACGAAGAGATTTATTTTAATCAATAACAGAAAAATATTTTAATTATTTTTTTCACTGTAGCCTATCACTTCTGATCCGCTGTCAATAATGTGATGGGCTGAATGTAGGATACCTACCTATTTTATTTTTATTTCCACAATGTCTATAGCCAAAAACATCCTTTATAAATGCACAAGCCTGTTTAGGTTAATTCAATTTTTGCATATTTATGAAAAAACTTGTTTAGGCATGAACATAAAAAAATTCCATAATAAAACTGATTGACTAATATCGCTTTAGTGCCTGGTAACTATAAAAATCAAATCCAATACTAGAAGCATTTATTCAATTGCAATAAATTTCTCATTGACAATTGAATAAGTGTGAAATCATCCCTTTATTTGTTTTTTTTTAATTAAATTATATTATTTTTATTATATATAAATAAATGATATATATATATTGTGTGTGTGTGTGTGTGTGTAATTAATTAGATAACTTTCGAGCTTTTTCTATACTACCAGCGAGTCATTTACATTGAAATCATGCGGGCTTCACAAGTTCGTGCATCTCTGCCTTAAATCAATAAAAAAAAATGTTGAAAAATAACAAAAGGAACTTTCTGATTATAAGCTTTAATTATCGCTAATTTCTAGATGCATATATGTATAATTATATAATAATATATATGCATATAATTTCAAGATGCATATGTATAATTTCAAGATACTCTCTAGCAAGATAGAATTTTTTTTTATCATAAAATCTAATTAAGTTCCTGCTTTATTTTTCACATAACTATTGATGAAAGAATGGCTTTCTTGATTCGGGGGGTATCAAGTCACAGACTCATTTATATATTTCATATTATAAAAATAACAATCTAATAAAAGAAGGGCTTTTTTACACTACGTCGGGCTTTGTAAATAAATTCTTAATAATCCCCATGAACATTTAAATGTTAATTATTTTTTAAAAATTTAAATGTTTGTCATTTCATTTCAATAAAAAGAAAACCGTTTTTTGTAACCTAATGCTAAATAATAAGCCGACTGGATAATTTTTTATGCTTAATGTATTTAATGATGAAAAACGTTTAGATAGTGACAATATTTCATCTTGTTTGAGAACCACTTCTTTAAATGGATTCAAAAGTAATACGACGATAAATCACACAATATTATAAGATAAATTAAAACTAACAAAATCATGTTATTAATTAAATTTGATATTGTTAGATGGATAATATATGTGTCGAAATCAATTATTTTATTTCAGTTGATACCCATTGTAAAAGTTAGATGAAGTTGTTGTTCTAATGCAGCTGGCAATACAGAGACAGTTAATCTTTAAGCCATAAGCAAAGGCTGCACCGCTGTTACTCATTTAGACTCAGGGGGCACTTGTAGCTTAAAGATATGATACGGACACGATATGATATAGCACTACCTCCACAACGCTCTACGATCCTATTAGACCGGGACCAACGGTTTAAAGTGGTTTCCGAACCGCTACAGACATCCATGGCACCGCAGGGATTCGAACACGAAACTTGTGGTACCGAGAGCCAGAGCACTAGCCACTCGGCCATCAGGCTCCTGGGTAATATTATACATGTGTTGAAATTACAATAACGATGGCTGTGTAAAATTATAAGTAGTACACATAATCTAATAAATTAGAACGAAGCACATTAAATATTACTTTTTGTTTAATGAATGTCTGTTGTTGTTTGTTGTTTCTTATCCCACTTGGCTGGCCAAGCCCACAAGCCCATATAGACTCATGATTGAAGGGGAAGGAAGCAGCTTCTGTTGTGATGGAGCACCCGTAGGTAGAAGCCTGACTTTTGCTCCGTGACGCTCTTACAGTCATAGAAGACCGGGACCTACGGCTTAAAGTGGATTCCGAACCACTACAAACATCCATGGCACCGCCGGGATTCGAACCCGAAACCTGTGGCACCGAGTGCCAGAGCGCTAGACACTCGCCCATTCAGGTCCCAAATTTGCCAACGGCACGCAGTGTTCCCAGGTGGTCACCCACCCAAGTACTGACCGCGCCCAATGATGCTTAACTTCGGTGATCTAACGAGAACCGGTGTATTCAGCATGGTACGGCCGTTGGAATGTCTTCATAAAGAAAATGAAAGATATCACAATTTTTTTCTATACATCAGTATTTCATTGTTATTATGCCACAAACATCTAGTTGACGTGGGAAGAGCACTGCCTTCCTGAAGAACTTTCTCGGTTGACTGCACTGCATTTGCTTGTCTTGCGATAGCTCCCTCCAGCAGTGTTACTGCTATAGTCTACTACTACTACACCACACCACGTTACGTTACTGCGTCTAAAGCCGAGTTGCCCCTTTGCAGTTTGAGAATGATGTGGGTGAAAAGAAGTCTGGTTGGGCTCTGTGACGCTCTACGGCATATGAAGCCGGGACCTACGGTTTAAAGTGGATTCCGAACCACTACAAATATCCATGGCATCACCGGAATTTGAACTCGAAACCTGTGGTACCGAGAGCCAGAGGTCCCTACTGCTATAGTCTGACTGATCATGTAAGACGTTTATTCTACGCACGCTGTCCCAATATCCATCAAGTCTCCTGGTTTTTGAAGGCAGACACTGAAAAAGTCCCCATTACAAATACGAATTTGAATTATCTTTCTCGTTAGCTGCGCACGTTACCACTAGGCCAGAAATCAGACTGACAAATAAATGAACAAATAAAAAAGCATTTTTACTATCTGTCTATTCCATTCTAGTGAGCAGCACTACAGATTTCTTTTTAAAAGAAAGTAGAAACGGCGAATTCTTGCGTCATTATCAATTCTTGCTTCAATTCGTCCGTCATTATCGCATTTAGTTTCCGCGCATTAGTTTTACTTCCTGACATTTAAGTAAAACTGCTCGAAATCAGAAATTTGTTTTTACAAAATTTTACATAATACAAAAGTAGACATTTAATAATATTTTTAATGCTGAATGGTTGCCCAGAATGGTGGAAATTTAAACCCACAGGTATGCGTTACAGTGTTGGCTTTCAGAAATAAGATAACTTAACGACGATTATATATTCATACGACATACATATTCAGCTTGACTTGTGGGGGTTTCTCTGAAATTTCTTCTATACTGCAAAAAAGCAAATCGGTAAACTCTGAAATTCCCTTGTAAGGCATCATTTCCCTATTCCATCAGATGGCTACTATTGGTATGCATAAATAGAACACAATATATGAAAAAAAAAAATTTTTAGTCTGAATACGCCTAGTTGCGTCTGTTACAGTCACTCCTTTCAAACACTAAAAAAACTAGAAGGTGATTATGACTTGTGTAAACTTCTCACATCGATAGTCAGCTTTCCTTCCCAGAGAGTTTTCCGAGTTTTCTCCAATGCGACATTACGAAATAGCTATCTTTAAATGTCTTTCCCTTAACAGCCGTCGGTAGGCTGTTAATAGCATACTCAATTGGTACAATAAATATATCACAAACAGTCTAGATATACAATATATATGCAAATGCATTGTTTAAATATTACATATTTCAATAATGTTGCATGTCTGGACAGACATTTGGAAAATCATAAAATAGAAATTTTTAATAATTAAAAAATAGAAATTTTAAAGAATTTTAAAAATTTTAAAGAATTACATTTTTTTCATTTGGAGTTTAGTTGCATCCTTAGACTTGTGAAAGTGTCAAATTCTTTTCTTCATCTTTTTCTTTATTTGGAGGGGGAAAAAACAAGTGTACCAATCCCAGGTTTACAAGAAAACTAAGCTGTTAAAATTGTTTCTGATAAGTGCCGCAAGAATTACAAATATTCATTGGATTCACCACCGCACAATAGAACATTCTGCAGTAAGATGAGCAAACCATTTATATTTGTATACAATCTGTCAGGATCAGCAACAGACATCTCTCGACGTGCGGCATCTTTAAGTTCGGGCGAAGTAAATGGACTTCGAATATACATCAGAGATTTCAGATACCGTCACAAAAAGAAATCCACATTTGTCAAGCCCAAACATCGTGGAAGCCATTTTATTGAAGAAATGGCTTATTATTTGCATATGACGGTGCTTGACTGTATTACAACAGCAATCATTTGAGTTGATGCTCTCCTGATATGCTTCTCTGACAACTTCATAGATTCAAAATATAAACTAATATGCACTCAGACAAAAAAAAATAAACATAATCATATATGAGTATGTATGTAATCATACACATCCTCATATAATTCATAAATTTCTGCATGTATATATATGTTTACATACATCTCATACTTCTATATATAAATGTAGACATATCTATTCAAACATTTATACTACAAACATGAAAATACTTAAATATATGTATAAATATTCATACTCTCTCATAGATACTTACAAGAAATCTTATTTTTAGTTGCATTGATTTAAAAATGCAGATTTAAATTGCACGAAGGTTAGCTTTAATATCAAAATAGATAAAAATAAATAATTAATCAATAAGTAAATACATTTAAAAGCTGAATAGTTACAAAAGCATTTTCAAGTGATTATAACATGATTTATGATTTTTTTTACCAATATTTTTTTAAACACTATTTTTAATTTCATTTCAAAAGGTTTTATATTATTATTTATTGCCACAATTTTGATTTGAACAATTAGTGATAATAACTGCATTTAAACATTGGGGATTGACCTATGGCATTATTCGTTACCATAGAAACTAAAAATTCTTTCACTAATTCATAAACTCTGATTGGCTCTTTTTTTCTATTCCTGACGTCATGACTCTATTGTCTTTACATGTCGTTATATGTGGATATCATATGATAACTGAAGAATATAATTTTCGTATGAAGTTTATTCACTTAAAAACTTATGTTTATTTTTAATTAAGTTGTCTATATTGCATTGAATAAATGTCAATTGCTGTAATTTATTTTTTCTAAAGGCATTAATTAAAAATATGTATCATGCTAAGCATTAAGCTTTAGATTTTATAAAGTTTAAATTTATTTAACAAATTGTAAGAAATACTGTTATGTTTTATTACTATACATTCACAATTAAGAGAATGTGCTCCCCCCCCCCCCCTTCTTAAGCATTTAAAAGAAATATAAAAATAATTAAATATCTTCTACTAAATTTAAAGGAAACAAAAACCACATGAAACATAATAATTTCGCAATTTCTTTGGAGACTTAATTGACTTAAATTTTGCAAGTAATTTTTTATAAGAGTCTTAGTCGATTATTAATCAAAAGTGAATAGGCAATAGCTTTGGTTGCATTTTCATTGTTTTCATTTTAGATTCTGGTAGCGCATGCGGTGTAAGCTTCAAGTACCAACCACCACCAAACGACCATTGATCTATCTCCGCCTCCTTGCAACAGCAATGGAGCATCTATGGGTCTGCGAGTAGCAAATGTTTGTAATTGAATTGCTGAAGAGACCCAGAAGAAAACTCTTTCAAAATGAGTGGAAATATTGGAATGGAAAATTTGATTCCCATAGTAAATAAGCTGCAGGATGCCTTTACCAAGCTAGGAGTAAATCTATCACTAGATCTACCTCAGATAGCCGTCATTGGTGGACAGAGCGCAGGGAAGAGCAGTGTTTTGGAGAATTTCGTAGGAAAGTAAGTTATTTAAAATTTATTTTTTATTTTTAAACGATTAGATAAATTATTGTTATTTAATGGATTCAGTTAATTGAAAATTCCGATCGGTGGAATTGTTCCGCAAGCAATTCGCTTTCTAAATTTATCGATTGATTGCCTTTGACGTTCATGATCAGGTGTTTTTAATTAATTTTGCTTTATTTATAATAATTATTATTTTGTTATTGTAAAAGATGACAAGGAAATTTCTCCATAACAAGATAAAATCGATTTTTCATTTTAAATTTACTATACATTTTTTTTTAAGAAAGTAATTTTTGTTGCAAGTTCTTTTCTGTGTCTGTTTTTTAATTCCAATAATTTACTTTTAGTATCAAAAAATTAATATTTTCTTTTATTTTATATTTTAATGCATTTTTTATTAATAACTTGTTGAATTTTGTTCTTATCTTATTATTAAGATTTTCAAATTATAGTTTTATTCATGATTTTATTATTTTAATCATAAATATTTTCATTAAAAATTTTTTGAAGTTTAATTTATTAAGTTTTTTCTATGGGCTTTATTCTGTATTATTATTAATGGTTAGTTCTTATTTTATAATTTGCTCTCAGAGTTAAGTTGATTTATTAAAAAAAAAAGACAATAATTTGTGCTTTCTTAATTTCTTTTTTTATATTTTTTTTAATTTATTAACAATTCTTATCCTAAAATTTTATGATGAGGAATTTATCTGAGGTATCATTAAACCTAATTATAAATTTTTTAAATCGTTTTTGCATTGCTTTTTAAATTATTACATTTTTAATTTCAATATGCTCTTCAAAATATTTGTTGCATATCAAAAATATAAAATGGTTTTGAAAATTAATAGTGAACGTTAAAATATTATTTATGGAAATCTGTTACAAACTGTTTTCTTTTAATATTTATTAATTGAAATTCAGTTCTTTATTCATTTTAAACACACATTTATGACATGCATTTGATGCTCTTGTAATTGCTTGCAATTTTAATTTTCAGAGATTTTTTACCAAGAGGCTCTGGTATTGTAACTAGGCGTCCTCTTGTACTTCAATTAATATTTTCTAATCAAGGTAATTGATTTTAGTTTTTATGTATTAAAGTATGATTAAATTTTTACTTAATAATTACACATTTTTTAAGTATAAAAATAACTAGAATAAAAACAAATATTAATTATTATTAACAAAAAATATTATTTAATAATTGTAATAAAAACAAATTCTACTCTTTTTTTTTTTTAAAACACATCTCTGCTAATAATTTTTAAAAAATATATTATTTTAGGATAGATCATTGAAAAATAGTTTATATAATGTTCTATGTTGTTTTTGATATAAAAGACACAATATTAAAAGGAATAAATTATTAATTATGAAAACACTTCTTTCTTAATATTTTATTTAATAAGATTTTTTTTTCTTCTCTTTTTAGATATTTAAAGATTAAAATGCTTAATAAATATTATTTTTAGTTATAAATGGAAAATTTTGTGTTAAATACATACATCATTTATTTTACTGCAGAATATGGAGAATTTTTGCATACCAGAGGTAAAAAGTTTACTGATTTTGATGCTATTCGAAAAGAAATTGAAGATGAAACGGATCGTATGACTGGTTCCAATAAAGGCATATCAAATGCTCCCATTAATTTAAGGGTCTACTCTCCAAATGGTGAATTTACTTTTCTAATTTAAAAAATTTTGTTTTTATTATTGTGAATAAAATTGTTTATTTTTGATATTTGCAAATGAATATTAAATGCTTTGCATTATTGATATTTCTTTTTTTTTTTTTTTTAAAAATTAAAATTTTAAATTAAAAGAAATAATTTCTTCTCTCTGTGTATTCTCTTTTTAAAAGTATTTTATGTAGAATTATTTATTTCAATATTTTTTTGCAAATATCTTATTAGTTTTTCGATAACATTTTATTAAATATTTATTTAAATTAATTAGAGAATGAATTTTAAAATCTTTAGTG
>BPLQ01015594.1:1406565-1444831 GCA_021605075.1 Caerostris darwini
CATAATTAATAAGAGTAAGTTGAGTTATGAGCATTTGGAAGAAGATTGAGTATATTTATTATCAGTATTTAAATAATTAAAGGCTTGTGCTTAGGCATTGTGATTAACCTTAAGGCTTATAATATGGACACTTTTCATCATTGATTAATGTAAAAGCAAATTAGCTCTCTTTACGAAAATTTCTAGAAAGTTAAATATCTTCTTATCATATCAATAGAATACAATCTTGGTATACTTATGAGATTTTCCACCTTCCAATTTACAAATTTTATAGGCATGTTGCATATCACTAGAATTCTGTGTTAGGTTTTATTTAACATGTTGTTATGATTATGACATGTATTTATTTTATAATGTTTATAGTGTTTTTACTAGAGGATAAAAACATAATATTAAAAACATTTTTTTTTTTAATGATCCATATTTGTTGCACTTGTCAGTGTTTCCCCTCCTCCTGTTTTATCAGATATTTTAGTAAATGATACTAATACTAGAGCTCTGACGAATGATATACAATTCTAGAAACTGTCCCCGTTCAGAGTAGGTGCTATATTAAATACAGTATTTCAATTAAATTTTTCTTTGCTTATGTATTGGAATATAATGTTGTATTTAATTGATTTACACCAAGACATTGCTATAGAAATATTTTGTTTCTACCAAGGTTAATGCAAAAGTTTTCATTTCACTTTTTAATATCTTATCAATTTTTAACATTTTAAGAGCTAATTGAGACAAATCCTTGTATTAAATAATAAAAAAAAAGGTATGTGCTTCTCGCAGAAAAAAGTTAAAATATCTCTGAAAACTTCTTTGCTAGTGATATACAATAACATTTGACTAATTTGCTATAAACTGAATTGAAATGGGAAAATAGCTTTAAAAAATAATTTTATTCGTGAATGAGGTGGTGAAATTTTTCTTTTTCAGTTCTGAATCTGACTCTGATTGATTTACCTGGTATGACGAGAGTTCCAGTTGGAGATCAGCCTATTGATATTGAACAGCAAATTAGAGATATGCTTCTTACTTACATTAAAAGAGAGACTTGTCTCATCCTGGCTGTTACTGCAGCCAATCAGGATTTGGCAACTTCAGATGCTTTAAAACTAGCCAAGGAGGTGGATCCTGAAGGTAAGATTTCTATAATTTATGAATATTCATCTTTATTTCAGCTAGGGTCATTTTTATGCTGCTTAAAATGTTTTATTACATAGCTGCTAAGTTGCTTTTAGCTTAGAAGTGATTGTGTTTTGAAAATTTGATGTTATCCATTCCAAAAATTTCATAATACTAGGTTTGAGAAGCTATTTATCTATTGCATGTTTTAAAAAATAAATGTTTAAAAAGTTATGATTTCTGTACACAGTCAATAAAGGTAACATATTAAATGGGCCATTTCTTTCAAAATTGATGTTATGATTCTGCTAGAAAATGGAGAATTGTGGCCCAATTTCAGAAAATTATAATGGTTGTACCCACAATAAGCCCTGATTTGGCCATCTAATGTTTGAATTTAAGACAATTGTCAAGGTTCATAATATAATTCAGTTTCCTGTTCCGTTTGCAAATGAATGAATAAATACAAGCTAATAAAAGACAAGCCTCATTTTATGTTCTATCACTGATTGACAAATTATAATGTACATAAAGAAGACAGAGTGAACAAAAAGTTGACCATTCTTGGTAAAATGACAGCATCGAATGGTTAACTGAAGTTTAAAAGATTTTCCATGTATTTTGATTGTTCTTTACTGTAATGCAAAATGTGAGAAAATATGCAGTGATGTATTTAAAAAAAAACCCACCAAGAATTGTGTTTAGAAGCTTCCTGTTAGATGAAAACCTTCAGAATATTTCTAAAAAAAGACATTTCATTGAGCCAAAAGACAGAAAAGTCTAGCAGTCGGAGCTTGGTGCTCTAACACAAACAATGTGGATTTAAACTCAATACTTGATTATTGCGCAGTTGGCTGAATGGTTGAAGATTCATTTCACTCAGAATACATTGAGTTAAAAATTATATCAATTCTGTAGATTGTTACAATATTAGAGAAAATCATAATATCCAGACATACATATTTTTCAGATTTGATTATCCAGCATCCCCAGTTAAGCTTTTTTATCATTAATTTATGGTGAAGTTTAATGGATTTTGAAACTAAATTTTTATTCCTTAAATGGTGCTCTCATTCACATTTAAGCAAAAAATTTGATGAAGAGTTTTGAATATCCTCCAAATCAACTACTTTTCAAAAAACTTATTAAATAGTAAAAAAAGGCAAAATAATTAGTAGTTCATTTATTATTAAAAATTTCTGTATGTTGTTAAGTTTAATAAATTTTACATTATGTATGCAAGATGCATGCTCTTAAAAGGAGCAAAACAAGTCTTAATATTTTTTTTTCTCTTTTGCAATTTGTAGGTTTACGCACAATTGGTGTAATAACTAAACTTGATTTAATGGATGAAGGAACTGACGCTAGGGATATATTGGAAAACAAACTTCTACCATTAAGAAGAGGTAATTTATATTTTACTTCTTTAATATATATTAATAAGGTAATTAAAAAATTATTACTTAAATATATGTCCTTTTCTTAATGTAATAAAAATTTTCTATAGGTTATATTGGTGTTGTTAACAGAAGTCAAAGAGATATTGAAGGTAGAAAAGATATAAAGGCTGCTTTAGAAGCAGAAAGAAAGTTCTTTCTTAGTCATCCAGGTTATAGGTAACAAAAATATATTAATAAAAAAGCATTCTTAAATTTAATAATAGTTTTAACTAATTTTTTTTTAAAGTTTCATAGAATATTTTTATGATCACTAAAAAAAAAAATTTGTATTATTAAAGGCACATGGCTGATCGTATGGGTACACCTCACCTGCAGCGAGTACTCAATCAGCAGTTGACTAATCACATTAGAGATACTTTGCCTGCACTTCGTGACAAATTACAGCGCCAGATGCTTTCCATGGAAAAAGATGTAGAAGAATACAAGCATTTTCATCCTGATGATCCGTCTCGTAAAACAAAAGCCATGTTGCAGTATGTATTTATTTTAATCTTCATTTGTATGATTATTAACTTAAATTTATTATTTGTTTATTGCTAATATTGTAAAGAATAAAAAAAGTATAACATAAATTTTTCTGCTTTTTAAAATTTTTAACATTTGCTTCCTTTAAATGTTGTAAAATCCTTCTTTTTTTACTTACTTTTATAAAAAACATTTCATGTGAGTTTTTTTCCCATGAATATTTTTCTAAAAAAACATAATGAAATTGTAAAATGTTCTTCATTTTTAATTGAAATATTTTATATCTATTTAAAATCGTAGAAACAGATTACTTGAAATTACATTTAATCTCATTCAAGCTAGTTAGTTGTATGTAAATTTTTAAAGATTTTTCCATAATTTTTCTTTGCAATGAAATCTAAGATCTATTTTTTTTTTCTATAAATACCATTAAGTATTTTAGAACTAATATATTTTCAACCAGTATGCCAAATACTACTAATACAATATTATGTATTCATCAATTACATTAACAGTAAACATTTAGATCTTGTATGTCATCAGAAAGGAATAGTAGAAAAAAGATAATACAAATTGCTTCACAAGTTTCATGTAATGTTACCTTAGTTAATTTATTTTGTATTTACCTCATTTAGAATGATTCAACAGTTGCAGACAGATTTTGAACGCAATATTGAGGGATCAGGTTCTGCAGCTATTAATACAAGTGAACTTTCTGGTGGTGCTAGAATAAACAGATTATTTCACGAAAGATTTCCTTTTGAACTTGTGAAGGTTTGTATTTTTCCCCCTTAGATACTTTTTTTATTTTTTTATTTTTGATGAGTAAATCTCATCTACAATGTATTTTGAGAATAACTGCATTTTATTGTAGATGGAATTTGATGAAAAAGAACTTCGACGAGAGATTGCTTTTGCCATTCGAAACATACATGGTATTAGGTAAGTTGTTTTATTTTATAATAGCTTTGAGAAAAAAAAAAAAAAATTTAACAACAAATTTTTGTGTCTATATCATTTTTTAAATATAATGTTTTGCTATGTTTGTTTATATTAGATATTTTTAAAAAGTTTTTTAATTTATAAAAAATCTATAAATATTACATATTTTTTAGTGGCTATTCCATTTATTTTAAATTTATTATTTCTCTATCAGAGTTGGTTTATTTACCCCTGATATGGCATTTGAAGCAATAGTAAAGAAACAGATTTCTAAATTAAAGGAACCTTCCTTAAAATGTGTAGATCTTGTTGTTGCTGAATTGGGAAATGTTGTGAGAAAATGCACTGATAAGGTAATGTAGATCTTCTCTAAATCTTAAAAAAATTGTTTAAAAACCATAAATTTGAATGTTGAAAATTTGCATTGATATTTTAATCAATTTATTAAATATATAGCTGCCATTAAGGTATTTTCAAAGTTAATATATATATATATGCCCATATTTAAGAAGAAAATTATAAGTCTTTAGATATTAATAATTTCATGTCATATAGTATGCATATTTTTTATAGTAAGGTCTAATTTAAATATTCAGAATTCATTACTATTTTATCGATATCTATATAGATGTAATAATATCAAAAATATATTGTGTGACTAAAAAAAGATTATTTACAAATATGTAATACTCATGTCAAATATTAAGAAAACTTTTGTTTTTAGATGAGTCGGTATCCTACTCTTCGAGAAGAAACCGAACGAATCATCACGTCTTTCATTCGAGAAAGAGAACAAAAAACCAAAGAACAGTTGATTTTATTAGTGGATGTAGAACTGGCTTATATGAATACCAATCATGAAGATTTCATAGGTTTTACAAAGTAAAGCTCTTTAATTATGCTGACATTAAGCTAATATTTATGTCTGTAATTTCTTGTTAAATTATTATTATTTAAACCTTAGAATATTACTTGAAATTCATTAACATTATTAAGTTTCTACTTGGGATTTTCTTTCAGTATTATTTTTATATTTGTTCTAGTGCCCAGCAAACAACTGAAGTAAAACCAGGAAAAGGAAAACTTGGTAACCAGGTATTTTTTTTTAAATTTTGAAATAATTACCAGAGAATATATTTTATTACTTTTTTTAAATTTTATTTCACAATTTTCTTTTAAAATACTTTTGTAGGTTATCCGGAAAGGTTGGATGTGTATTCACAATTTAGGAATAATGAAAGGAGGCTCCAGGGATTATTGGTTTGTTCTGACTTCTGAAACATTGTCCTGGTATAAAGATGAAGAGGTTAGTTAATTTTTATCACACTCTCTAAGTGAAAAGATTACTATTTTTAAATTTACAGTATATATGTATTTCAAATGTCTTTTTAGTTTTAATTATGTATATATTTTATTGTTTTTGAATGTTAAGCACTTTGACCTGTAGTTATTCATAAAAAAAAAAAAGTAGAATTGCTCCAGGTGTACTTCAGGGAGCCTGCTACATTATATTCACATTTTGCCACCGCTATTTTAAATGAACAGATATGCTAATGAGATCTGGATGATTTATACCCTATTGCTCCTTGAATCCAACTGAAGGATTTTCTGACATATGAATTTATTTGCACTGTAGCTTTCAATTAGGTTTCATTTGTTGGATTTTGAATTGATTTCCTTGCCTCGCCATCACTTTTTATGTTCTTTACTAATTTTGTTTAATTTTTAATTTAAAGTTACAGATGTCAAAAAATTTAAAATTGATTTCAAGGATGGTTAAGATTAATAAAATACTCTTTTCAGGAAAAAGAAAAGAAATATATGCTTCAACTTGATGGTTTGCAGGTCAAGGATATTGAATCGGGGTTCATGTCAAAACGTCATACTTTTGCTTTGTTTAATCCTGAGAACAGGTATTATTATTTTACCTTAGTATATTATTTATTTCTAAATAGTTACTGAATTTTAGATTGACAGCCACTGAATTATGTTATTCATCTGCAATTATTTTTCAAATAAATCAACAAATAATATTTTGTATTTATTTTAAAGTGATATTTTCTAAAAATAGAATATAGATATGAGGGTCAAACAAATGGATAATCTTAAAAAATGTATAGAAATAATTTATTAAAAAAATTAGAATTACAGATGCTTAATTTGCTACATTATTTCTCTCATGGTTAAAAAGGTTTTTAATGCTTACGAAGTGCCTGGATTTTTCTGACAAAAAATTGGTATAGGTCTTCAATCAATTGCAACCCAAATTTATTAATATTTCCTTTACAATCACTTGGAAAATTTTCTTTTTACATACTTCAACAACAGCTGTACTCTGTTGCCATAACTCAATATACTTGACCTTGATAAGAAGCAGACATCACCATATTACACTTTTATTTTGGAATAAATTTCACTATGTTTTGCATGTTCACCATTAACAGAATGATATTCAGTTTTTACAGAATGGTACTTCTATTCAGTAGATATTGTCAGTGAGGCATTATCTTTACCCTGCTACTATAAAAGTGCTTGAAATCTTCATTTATGTGCCTCCTATTGGACATTCCTTACACAATTAGCAACAAAATTATTTGCATACAGCATAGTAGGCTTAAAATTAACCAGCTGGCTGAAATTTCTCATTTTTAGAGCTTTTTTATGCAGCTTTTGCTTCTAACCTCTGTTTTAGTAACAGTGTAACATCGATGGTAACTAGTTTTGAAAAATCGGAATTTCAATGTTGAACATCAATATCTTAAATGAGAATTTCGTTAATATCTGTTATATGATGTTAGATTTATATCAATATATATATATATACACAGTCCAGTCACATTAATGTGACCACCACCTACTTTCAACGTCAAATAACCAATCACAAAAGACAGGTGGCAGCACATTGCAGTGGCATGTATATAAAGGATGTCCTAGGGCATCGGGAAGCATTTCAATCGTTGGCGTAATGCAGAAACGTAGCAATTTATCCAACGTCCCAAAGGGGTATGATTATTGGCTTTCGAGCCAAGGGTGGAAGCATTTCGGAAACGGCTAATTTTGTGAACTGTTCGCGTGCCGTTGTGGTAAAAGTATACCGTGCATGGCAAAATAGCACTATCCAAAATCAGCAGCGGAGCACCACGGGCTATAGATGGCAGGCGAACGAAGGCTACAGAGATGCGTTCGGGCGAATAAACGTGCAACTGACCGTCCAGTTGAACCAAGGGGATACCAAGTGTGTATCCTCAACAACGGTTCAGCGAACGTTGCTGCGCATGGGCCTCCGCAGCAGACGCCTGGTTAATGCACCTATGCTGACTGCTGTTCATCGGTGACGGAGGCTGGAATTTGCACGCCAGTACTGAAACTGGACGTCCACAGAGTGGCGACAGGTGGCTTTTTCCGATGAACCACGTTTTATGCTCCATCGGACAGATGGACATTGGCGTGTACGGCATGAAACGTCTGAAAGCAAACACCCTGCAACAATTGCCGGAAGGATCCAAGCTGGAGGAGGGAGCTTTATGGTTAGGGGAATGTTTTCCTGGCATTCACTGGGTGCACTCATCATTGTGGAAGACACGATGGATCAACAGAAGTACGCATCTGTCTTTGCGGACCATGTCCACCCCCTACATATGAATTATTTTTCCTCAATGATGGCATCTGCCAGCAGGACAATGCGAGGTGTCATACAGCTCTTAGTGTATGTGCGTGGTTCGAAGAGCACCAGGATGAGTTTGCCGTACTCCGCTGACCAGCAAACTCATCGGATTTAAACCCAATTGAGAATCTGTGGGACCACCTCGATCGGGTTGTTCGCGCCATGGATCCTCAACCGCGTAATCTAGCGCAGCTGGCCACGGCACTGGAGTCGGCATGGCTAAACATCCCAGTGAACACCTTCAGAAACCTAATTGACTCTCTTCCTGCACGTCTCGCAGCGGTCCGCTCTGCCAAAGGTGGTTATTTTGGCTTTTGACAGGTGGTCACATTAATGTGACTGGACTGTATGTATGTATATATATATATATATGTCGATTAATCACAGAGGCCTAATATTTTTCTTAGTAATAAACTAATATTTTGCATATTTAGTTTTTCAGACTAAGAACAGAACCTTTCAAGAAAATGTTTTGTGATATACTGAAAATAATTTTGAATATGTAAAATTAAAACAAATTTGTTATATTTTCAGTGTTATTTTAAATTTAAAAATTTCTTTTCCTACTTTATTGCTATTGTCAGTCTGATTTATTGCTATTATCGATTAGTTTTGCTCATTTAGTTCATAATGTGGAAAATTTATTCTAACATATATTAGTTATTGTCACGACGATTTTTCCTTTTATGCTCAAAGTCAAATTAGTTATGATTCAATGTGAAATTATACATATTTTTCGTTTCTTTATTTGCTTTATTAATTTTTATTTCCTACTAGGAATGTATACAAAGATTACAAGCAATTAGAATTGTCATGTGAAAGTTTAGAAGAAGTGGATAGTTGGAAAGCTTCCTTCCTTCGAGCTGGGGTGTATCCAGAGAGAACTTCTTCTGAAAATGTCAATGGAGAAGAAAGTAGCTCAGAAGGATCTACCTCTATGGATCCCCAGTTGGAACGACAAGTTGAAACTATTCGCAACCTTGTGGATTCTTACATGAAAATCATAACGAAGACATTCCGTGACCTTGTACCGAAGATTTTGATGCATTTGACTATTAATAGTGTAGGTGTTTATTGTGAAATAAGTAACATTTTCATTTTTGCTTTGTTGTTTAAAATGGTAAATTGCTCAAGCAAGTTTAAGTGTAGTCCACTGAAAATTATTTTTTAAAGTGAATCTATATAATAAATTTGTTATGCGTATTATTATTACTACATTGTGTCTAGAATTGAAATGTCACTTTTCAGTTTTGGTAATAATGGGAGAGAAGTTATGTTACTGCTATTTGAATGAACACTTCCAGGAGGGTATCTCAGGAGTTTCCACTTAACTCCCCCCTCCCTCAAGCCTCAAAAAGCATATTCCTGCTTGTATGTCTATCATGCTCATTCCTGACATCAACCTGTAAGCTTTCAGTTCAGCACCACTTGTTGAATTTCAAATTGAATACTCTTTACTTGAAAATCCATTGCACTAATCACCATTATACTACAGCTCAATTTGTAGAAGCTGAAAATTCTTGTGTTCAATATATATAAAAACTTGGAATAAGAACCTAAGTATCAATCTATATGCCAATAATCAACAATTTAGATCAATCTATATAACTTTTTATCACTTGTATAAAAAGAAATCAAATTACATACCTGAAAGAATTACAAGGATAGAATTACTGGTGTAAAAGCACCATCAGCATAACTGACTTATTAAGCTACCATTTTAAGTGGCTCTGGAGCATTGAGTTTTGAGCTGAATCTTTGATTGTAATTTTGTTTTGTTTTTAAGTTGTGAAGGCTAATAAGGATACTTTTGAAATCTGAATGCTAAAATAAATCATAGCAGAAAGTAAATAAACATTAATAAAATTTAAATAAATATTAATTTTGAATAAATTGATAGCAATAAAGGTGTTTAAAATATATTTCTTTTTATGTGTTATGGTAGATGATTGTAAAATTATGTAATATTTTTAAATTAATATTAAAATAAAATTAAAAATCGGATAAAACTCAAGCATTTGAGAATGTGAGTAATTGAAAAGTTGTTGATAATATTTAGAAACTGAGATCCATTAGGGGAAAAAACAACAACCTTAAGAGCTGTTAACAGTTTAAATATTTCTAAAGAGAATATTTTCATAAATTGTGAAGACTGTGTTGTTTTAGAAATACGAAGGCAAATAACAAAACCATAAAAACAGCATTCAATATTCATAAATTTTTATTTGCTTCCTATCAATATTATCAAAGAAATTGCCAAAAACAGAGAAAATTGGAAATTAGTTTATTGAAGATCTGCAGTGCTCTTAAGTTGCTGTGGCAAAATCGAAAATCATGAAACATACACATACATCATAGACTAAACTGCAGAAGTGGATCAAAAACATAATATACATATATGCAATGTCCCCCCCCCCCCAAAAAAAAAAATAATAATAAATAAATTAGGAAACATTTTTAATATCCTAAAGATAGCTTTTATAAGGAAAATGTACCTTTAGGATTTTATAAACTTTATTATTTCAGCAAACATGATGATTGGTCAAATCAAAACAAATCTAGAAATGTATTCCAATGATATGGAGGAACCAAAATTCCTTCTATTTGTACATGACGAAGAATAACACTGATAAATAACAATTCAGCAGTGTAATTGTTATAAGTGTGGAAAAATTAAATTCTTACCATGCCTGATTTTTTATGGCATTAAGTAGGATTGGAAAAGATGTTCCACTTATTGCTGATAACTCATGTAATGTGATGGTAAAATCGTAAGAGCTTTAAGAAAGTAATTGGTAGATAGTGCACAATTAGTATATGGATTTTCAAAATGTGGGAATTTTTTGTTGGCATCTTAATTACAATAATTAACAGAGTGGGAATTTGCATGAGTTGTGTAGAAATCAATGGCTTGATTTAGCATTTCATAATAGAAATGTGGGAAAATGCCCAGGAAGGTTTATGGATAACAATAATGTGCACATATAATTAGTTTGAAATTTAAAATTGTAGTATAAGTAAGTCTGAAAATTATTCCTTTACCGATGTGTTTATTTTGAAGATGTTTTTTTATGTGTGTTCAATGGAGTTAATTGAAGATGTTACAATGTATTATTATACTGATATTGGAATTCCAGGATTCCAGTCAATTGATTTTGAAATGGCATTCTTCCCTTTTGTCAAAAATATTGATTTACAAGGAGTTAAATATATTAATATTGATATCAAGTAATATTTGTTAAGTGAATATATATTACAGAAATATTTTGCAACCAGCTTTCAATTTAAACTGCCTTTAAATAATCATAATTCCTGCATTAAGTTATAAGTATTTAATGCTAAAGTAGGATTTTAAAGAATATGTTTCCAAGTTAATAAAATCGTCATTAATTTAAATGATCCTCGTCAATTAAATAAGGCAACGATTTCATACCTTAATTTATCTTTGTTAAAAAATATGATTCTAAAATTTAATATTATTAAAATTAGCTAGTGAATACTCTTTTGGGTGTGAGTTTCTAAATAGATACATTATCTAAATTGAAGATCTAACAAAAGTATATTATGTATAAAAATATTTGTTATCCTTATTTATTATTAATTTGTAGTATTTTTTAATATTGTTTTCTTTATAGGCAAAAGATTTTATTTATTCAGAACTGTTAGCGAACCTTTATTCTGCTGGAGATCAAGTAAGTAAATTCATTTTCAAATCTGTTTTCAAGTTAGAGCATAACTTTTTTGCAAAATCAAATTCTAACTAATATTTTAGGAAGCAAATTAAAGTCCAAATGAATATAAATAACTGTTAATTTATAATAGTCTTAAATCTTTTTTCAATTTTAAACAAAAGGATATAGCTGAAAGCATTAAATGTTGTTTTTAGTTTATGTACTTCAATATTGATATCAATTCTACAGAATATATACATATCCTGTATAATTAACAACCTATTTGAACTTTAAAAAAGAATCATGAAAGGAACTAATTGGCATACTATTCTATAATCTCTAAATCAAGTAGTTATTTAAAATTATATTTTCATTTGTAGAAAAGCATTGAGTTTTAAATAAAAAGTTGTAAAAAAAAAAATTCTGAATTCTTGCATAATAAAATGCTTAACAGTATTGTATTGTTTGATTAAAAGCATCATGAAACTATTCTTAAAGTTATCACTATCTTGATCAAAATTTTGACTTCTGAAATCCATATTAAAGTAATGTTTCTTAGGTTGAAAATAATTAAGAATGCTTCTTTAGAATTATATCGTCACATTTATAGATGAAAAAAAAAAATATATTAATAACTGGAATTTGTATTCAGGGGAATAGAATGACTATTCTTTCCTTTGCATTTTATGATGTTTATTGTTATAGTTTTGAAATCAAAATATTCTTTGATAACTTTGAAGTCTGATTAATATTATTGAGGAATTCTGAATATATTTGTCGATTTCTTATATTGCTGCTGTGATATATATGAGGTTTTTAATGAGAGTGTGATTTTGTCTCCTTGTATTTATTCAATTCTCATTCAAAATAAATTATTATATTTCATCATAGTGGGTAAATATTATGTATTCTCACTTCTGCATTTTTTAAAAAAATCTGCAAGTGATGTTTTTAGCAGAAACATTAGATGGATTTTTTGTAACTTTCAGGGCTCTCTGATGGAGGAATCGCCAGAGGAAGCCCATAAGCGAGAAGAGTTGCTACGAATGTACCATGCTTGCAAGGAAGCTTTGAATATCATTGGGGATGTTTCCATGCACACTTCATACTCACCAGTGCCACCTCCAGTCAAAGATGATTGGCTGAAGGTGTCTACTCCTGACTCGCCCAGGTCAGATTGAATTTTTTTTCCCTCCATGTTGGTACTTACTATTACTCTTTGTTCCTTAGAAAATGACAACATTAATTTACAATTACTTGTACTATTAATTAATTAAACATTAACAATGAATTTTTCTGATATAATTTCTCTAATATATTTGTCTGCTTGGAGTATAGATAAAATGAACAGAAACCCATATAAATAGATTTGGTATTAAATCATATATTTTTTAATAATTTTGTTGATTTCAAATGTTTAAAAAATTCTAATGTAATCGATATTCATTAAATAAAATTGCTAATTGTAATATTTTTATATTAACATTATGTTATAATTTTTTGACTAATTAAAATTTGTGAATTATATTCATTGTTTTTAAAAAAAACTATGCTTATTTGAACCGTAACCTGATTTACTTTCTGTTCTTGAACACAAAATTAAAGAATTATTTCTAAACCAAGATATTTTTCCCATTAATCAAGTAACAATTAAAAATAGAATAGACCTGAAATAGTGCCATTAAAATATGTAATAAATTATTTTTTTTTTTTGAATTACTCTATCTAAAATAGTAAAACCAATTATCCTGTCAGGTCTGTATGTCCCTAATCCCTTTTGTTGTTTTAGCTGCAAAAAATACAGATATTCTAAAAATGCTGGTATGGAAAAACAGCATGTTTAAATTGTTTTTTCCTTTTCGTTTACACACAGAATTCAAAGTTGAAACAAAATGTGCTGATTGCCAATAATCCTATTTTTGAAACTCAAAAAGCTGCCTTCTGTGTCAATTAAAAAGGAAAATAAACAAGAAACTTAAAAACATTATTGTTTAGTAATGTTTATGCTCTTTCTTTTATAGGCCCTCTTCTCCCTCTCCAGGAGGCAGTCGCAGAAATCCAGGAGGGAGTTCACGAGCTCCACCACCCCCTCCACTGAGCAATCGGCAACCTCCTGGGCCTCCTGCCAGTAGCAACCGTGTTGCACCTCCCACTGCACCCCCACGTCCCCTCAGTGGATCGGGCTTGCCTCCACCTCTCCTACCATCGTTAGTATCTACATAAATTTCATTTAGCATATTTTATTTTATAAATCAGATCTACAGAATTGCAGCTTTCATCTAATCTATATTTGAGTTTTCAGATGGGGAAAAGGTATAGTATGTTGCTAAATTCTGCATTTGTAAAATTTAATGATATTTTGAAGGAAGAAATATGTTCTTAAATTTTTTATATTTTTCATAGTTCGAAAGAGTTTTCAAGTGTATGTAGTTAATTAAAAAAAAAAATACATATTGTATTTTAGTGTAGTAAATTTATTTCTTCAGCTTAAAATAAGATAGTATTTTTTTTTTTTTTCAAATTGATTTCTGTTTTATGCAAGCAATGATATTTAATTTAAAGGAATTTTTTTTTTTCAATTAATGCACTTCACAATAAATTGAATCATAAAATAACTTGCAGAAAGAAAGAAATGAAAGAGAATTAAACCCTAAATGAACATCAGTTCATGAAAAGAGCTTTAATTTTTAACAGTAAATATACTATGAAAGTATTGTGTGAAAGTATTAATCACTCAGCAGGATGAAAATGTAATTTTGTTTTTACAATGGAATTTAATATTATCTTAGTTTTCTTAATATTTACTTTATGAAAGTCTCAAGTTTCGATATCAGTTTTAATCAATTACAAATAGTTATAAGCATAAAAGTATGTTTGTTTCTTAAATTTCCTGAAATTTCAAGTTCAGTTTATTTAAAATCTTGATGCACTGATCAGTATTACCTATAATTTATTATGTACAATATTAAAATTGTTTTAATACTCTAAAAAAGTTTGATTGGTAAATAGTGAGGTAGGTTGGTGATAACTTACATTTCACTATTTTTATTGCAACAAATTTTAAAGTTTCTTACCAAAGATTTTATTAAAAATGCTGTCTTTTCTTCTTCTCAAATTAAACACTTGTAAGCTTTTTTATATCTACTATTTTTCTTTGTCTTATCATATGCTAACTATTCTTTTCTAAAACTGTTACTGTCTTTTTTCTCTTTCTCTCTCTTTCCACTTTCTTTCCTTCAAGCAGTCGTAGTCCAAGTGGAAACGCACCCTCCATTCCACCTCGAACCTAAGTCTGAGACTTGTGGGTAGGACCTCACCTGCCACTGCCGCCTTCACCAGCACTTCCAGTAGCTTCTATCTTTCTCTGTGCTGCCTCTTTTTGAATGGGACCGGAGTTCTTCTTGGCATGATATGATCGATGTTAGGAATACCTCTTCATTATTTCCTTAAATCAGGCCTTCCCAAACTATAGTTTTGTGCTACAATGAATACAATCCAACATAAATTGTATAATATTTATATATATATTTCTATTTTTTGAAATATTTTAGTGATTGATATTTCTTGGCTTGTTCAATTATTAAAAACTTTTCTACATTTAAAAGAAGTTAAAATACCCCTTGTTTGTTTGTCGCATAGCTTGTTTAATACAGTTATTGATTATTTAGTATGTTTTTTATGTGCAAGACACTTTTTTATTCTTCAAATGGGACTTAAGAATATTAAAAAGTTTAAAACTTAGTTTGATAATAGAATTATTAAGCATGATTAGGAATTCAATAATTACTTTTTAAGCAAAACATTGTACATGCTTATCTTATTAAAGATTTTTTTCATGTGTGAAAGAAATAATTAAAAGCTTTTATCTATTAATTTAAAACAATTAAAATTCATAAAAATTAATTTGTACAGTTCTTTCTCCTGTTTTAGATTTTTATTGATGAATTAGAGTAGCACATTGTATCGAAAAAGAATTCAGCAGCGAAAAATTTCTTTATAAAAGTTTCAGTGAGGTTTTTATTTTGTTATAAATTTATAGAAATAATTATGAAAGAAATGTACTGTTTTGCAAAAACTGAATCACATGTTAGTCAAATATCTTTTTATTAATTTTAATTTGAGAATCAAATCATGCTTGAAGAACTCGTGAAGTTAAAATGAATATGTATCTTCCTAACTTATTTCAAATGCAGTTCAGAATTTTGGTATAGTTCATGCTTGTAGTTTTTATAGGGACTGTAAATGTTTCTGATGAACTGGGCTTGTCATCAGTTTTATTAAATTTTCTTTTTACCTTATAATTTGTGAATTTAAATGTATTCATCAGTTAAGTGTAACATTTTTATTGAATTTTAATATTCTTTATATATATATATTATTGTTTTTATTTATAGCAGTAAAAGCTTATCATCCATTTTATAAACAGAATATTTTTTTTAACAATTTTTGGTTTTTCTTTAAAATTTTAAATCTAGCAATCCTCTTTCAAATTCTTAAAATATTATGGCAATTTCTTAACAAACACTATTAAGATTTTAAGGACCAATTTACATACAAGACAAACTCTGTTTTTGAATGAGGCATATCTACTATTTTTTAAATTCAGTTCTTGTTTTAATTTATCTAAATTCTTTGTTTGTTAAAATATAATTTGATGTTGTAATTTTTTTATTAGTTTTTAAAATGAGATAAAGGAAATTATTACAAAACTTTCATTTTATCTAACTTAATTTTTTCTTTATTTTAAAAAAATGTTTTGTATGTGTGTTTGCGTAAGTTTTTTTAAAAATTAAAAGTGTAATATTTTTTAAAGCTTATTTCTCTTAAAATTAAAAAAAAAAAAAAAAAACTTTGTTTAATTATAATTGTTTGAAAATTCTATTTCAAAGACAGTCTTCCAAATGCTAAAAATAAAACAGCAATGACATCATTGTGCAGTATATTGTAGAGCAGGAGTAGCTAACATGTTTGCATTCAAGAGTGATTTTCTACTCGAAAAAATTAGTTGTGATTAACCAATCAACTCCATCATGATTTTTAAATTCACTTTTATACTCATTGAGTACAAATGACAAGTAAATATTTAGTGTAACATAATATAATATTGTCAATATTCAGTAAATAATTTACAAACAAGCTTCAAAAGAAACAAAATGTTTTTTGTGAGTTTTCATAGTGATTACTAAACATTCATATAGCACTATATATGCTGAAAAAGATGAATTTGATTAATCTTCAAAGTGCAATCCAATAAGCAAGGAACAATGTTGTTTTCTTTATAAATTCTAAGTAATCTTTTAAACAAATTACTTTACCATTATTGGACAGCACAGTTGTAGAGTATTAGTTGTAAAAGTAAAATATTTTAAGTTATCATTGTAATTGGGTTCCATTAATGAGAGATTTTAGTCTTTTGTCCAAGAGCTGATAGTCTCTGACCACCGATCGTATGGAAAATTAGCAAGCAGCCAAAACAGGGGCATCATAGAAGAAGAAAAGGGACTTTAATTGAAATAAAAACAATTTTAATTTTTAATAATCAAAATTTTAGATTACACAATATTAAAAAGTATACTAGATAAAAAGAATTTCACATTTACTATTATATATATATTTTTTTCAAAGCAGCTATTTCTGAAGCTAAACTGGATGTTTACCATCCCACACAATCCGTGGTCGGACTATATGTGCATTAATCAAATGGTAGAGCATATGTTATTTCTGTGCCTGCTGATTTAGCCTTATTAAATATAACAGCCGTACCTCTAATCATGGTATATATTTTTTACGCCTTGATTAGAAATTAGTAAAAGCAATGAGCCTAAGGAAAAATCCTCTGTTCTTCCTATTCTTGTTTAAATCTTAGATGATGAAGCTTTTACTGTATTTTAGTATTTATTAGAGTTTTAAAATGCTTTAGTAGAGCATTTCTGATCAAGTGGAAGAGACTTTAGTATTGTTCACTTAAAGTTAGAATAAGCTTCAATTCTGTGAGAGATATTACTTAAAGCTTTTTTTAAACATTTTGATGTATTTGCACCCACTTGTTGTCATTTGAAATGTGTGATATGAGAAGTTGTTAAAATTCTAGTCCTTGAATAGAGATAAATGTGCAATATCATTTACAAAATGGTCAGAACTTTACCCATCATAACAGGGGATGTAGAAAATATATTTCCTGTATAGAGTTTACGATTACAAATGTATGCATATATGAAATAGATATTATAGATGTGAAAAATAATCAAATTATATGTGTATTTATGAAATGCATGATGTTAGTATATATATATATATAAATGTATATGTATATATTCTTCATGTTGCATGCAATTAAGTTGTGATGCTGGAAGAATATTATTAAAAAAAAAAAAAAAAAACTCAGCAATTATAGTGTTATTTATTTTTTCCAGACTTTAATCAATGATGAAGAAAGTATTCCCTTTTCGGAATATAAATTTAAATTTTCTTATAAAAATATTATACATGTTTCCATATATACCATATGTTAGTTAAAAGTTAAAAATAAAAAGAGAAATCTCTTTGGAAATTTTGTGTGTGTGTAATAGAAATGTATATTAGTATAAATAAATGCTGTCTTTTATTTATTTTTTTTATGTCGATTCACAGCATATTTGCAAGTAAGTATATTTAAATGAATTACCCAATGTTTTTTAGTAATTAAATCTTCATATTCGTTTTGAGTCTTGCTTTATTATAATATTTTTATGTAAATATTAATTTTCATCATTTATGCTTTAATTATACCATAAAATAGTTGCAAGAAATGAAATTGATTTGCAAAATTATTATCTTTCAAAATAGTAAATATATATAGATCTGAAAGAAGAGGGTAAAAAAACGGTGCTTTTTGGTGTTGCAATTCATAAAATAGAACTATATTTAATGCTGCAATAGATAAGATTTTTAGATTTTTCTTTTTATGTTTTGAAAGCTTATCTTAAAAGCGATTCTGATAAGAAATTTTTAATACAACAATCAATTATTGTTATTATGAATAATTAATTTAATTTATATGTTTTGAAGATATGGACACTATTAACGAACTATTTATTTCATTCATTATTCTTAACTATATTGGCATTTCTGGCCTACAAATTATTTTTTAAAAAAGCTTGTTAGTATCTGATATTTTATACTTTATATTTGTTTAGGCGACCTGTTCCTCTCATACCTCCTCGTATTCCTGATAGACCCCAAGGGCAAGTCAAGCCAAATTAAACCTGTATGCCAAAGTAGTTATTCAAAACTTTTTTTTTTTAGTACAGATTACTATTTATTCTAAAAGGAAAATACTCTGTGGATATTTTTAGCATGATTATTTTTTTAGGTAAACATTCACAAATTCAAAGTATGAACATAGAAATATTTTTTTCTCAGAAAAAAAAAATAGATAAATAGTTCCCCATGCGTTGTGATACACCATCCTCAAATAATTCTAACTAAGCTTCATCGCTCTGTGATTATTCATTTTATATATATTTATTCCATGCATTATGTATGGTTGTGTATAGGATTATTTTATTTTCGTAATTTATCTCTTAAATTTTTTTTCTTGTTTTGCTTATGTTGAAGTGCCAAAAGGAATGTTTTTCACACATCACTCAAACTTTTATATTTCGTTTAAATTGTGGTATTGTAAACTTACACACATTTATGTTTTAAATATGAGCATTCCAGCTTTTCCATCTTTAAAAAAAAAAAGAAAAAAAAAGAGAATTATTTGTTAAAAGTAGAAATAGATATTGTAATTTTCATCATTTAAAATTAAATTTTGTATTAAAAGTTGCATCAACGAGATTATTTTTAATTATCAATCACATTTCCATGTACAAAACTTTTTTTTTTTATTAATTTACATAAACTTATCATTTTTCATTCCATCTTTAGTGGTTAAATTATTAATCAATTTAATTCATTTATCTTATTTCTATAAATGTTTCTTGAAATATTATGAAAGCAACTTTGATCATTATCAGACGACATCTACGGCAAACATTCCAGTTGGTAATTTCCAATTATATTTTAGGTATTCCGATTATTACATTGTAGAGTAATGCATGACTTTTATGCTTATTTATTTTTTGATATTGTTATGGTTATTTATATTACCTGCTGTTAATTTTGTATTGAAATTAAATTGTTGATTGTTTACAACTTTTATAATGTCTTGGTTGAATGTTAAAATATCTTCTTGATTTTGATATTGTGTTACATGAAAGCTGCAGCTTTTAAACACTAAAATTTTGTTTTTTGTAAGATGTTAGTCATTCAATACTTTAAATTTCTAAATGCATATTTACACCTGCCTATGTATATAGTTTTACTTTGTTACATCCCCATCAAATATTTGTACCAACTGAACTACTTGCTTTTCTGAGCTCAGTAGTTAAAAACAGTTATACACTAGTCGGCCATTTGTTGGGATTGTAAACATATGCTTTTTTAATGTCTAAGTGCTTAAATAAACAGCTTTTGCCTTTTAAATAATACTTTAATTATATATGGTTATCTGTTAATTATTTTAAATTCATATATTTTAATCATTTCTAGATTAAACATATCAAATTAACTGAAATATTTGATTCCATGTAATTTTTAAAAATGCAGCTTTTATGTAACTGTTGTTGGGGAAAAAAAAAAATTAATGTTGAAATATTTATTTTATCTCGGCTGTGTTAAGGTTGCTGGCAAACCTTTCTTCTGCAAGTATTGCTTCTTTCATAATTTTGTGATTGAATTTCTGTCCATATACTTTTTCTCAGCCCAGCTGTTATGTCGTTCTGTACAGAATTTCGTTAAAATAATATCTATGTATACATAATCAATTTGCTAGTATTATTTTAAATGTTTGTGCAATAACTTCTTTTTCCAATTATTTGAAAAAAATGTTATCTAAATTTATTGAATTAAAATGTAAATATTACAGTGTTAATTTTATTTTGGTTATACATGCATATGAATAAATTAAATTAAAAAACTATGCTTTTTTACTTGATAATGTTTATTACAATATTAAATTTTTGATAAAAGCAAGCATTTTAAATTCACTCTACTAGTCATGAAAACAATTGGATTATGCTTAACTGAGCATTTGAATATATATGGCTTATCAAATATTTAATTTGATGAAGTATTTCCCAGTTCGATATTATAAACAGAAAAAAATATATATATATATGTAAACTATCAATGTTTAAGGATATCTTTCATAAGAGCGGTGTTCAACTCATTAGAGGCAACTCTTCTCTATAATGTTCAATGGTAACTGTTTTTTTTTTTATGATTATAAAACCTGTCCTGAATTATGAATGTTCATGTAACTATTTCATAGACTAAAAGTAATCAAATTTTTAACATACATAAAAATGTACATTTTCAGTCAATTGTCTTAGTCGACTGAATATAAAACATATTCGGTACAAAAAAAAAGTTATTTCTAAGTCGTAAGAATAGTAATTTAAGAAAATCATTAAAGGTAACCTGTTTTTATTTTGTTAATTTCCGATAAAAGATGCGACTTCATATATTTACGATAAACAATAAGGCACAGTTAATCAAAATATATTTATTATTGATTTTCTTGAATTTTAAATTACTGTACAAGACTGAACAAACATTCGACACTTTGAGTTGTGGATAAAAATGTAGTCACTATCCAGGCACATAAACACTTGCTTCCTCTGTTTTAAAAGCTGCGAACGATATATATTGGGCAAATCCTTCTTTAACTAGACAATCGCCAATGACTCTTTTATCTTCTTTATTTGTCTTTCTAAGCGTTAAATGCAGAATATGCCCACACCTTAAAAAACATACAGAATTATTTTATGAATTAAAGTTAAATAAATATTATGATATTCCATATAAAATTATGTACCTGTATGTTACTTGTGCCAGTAAAACTTCAGATGCCACTAATTCCTTAAAGCAGTGTCTAAAATTAAATAACATTATTTATGTTTAATATATCTTATTAAATATCAAAGAATTTTCAGAGTAAAAAAAATTAAATTTTTTCATTTTAAGGCAAAACCTTCACATAAAGGTAACATTTTCCCACGGTTTAATTATTAAATAAATTGTACATCAAAACAAAATATGATTTTGTACATTATATTAAAATTAATTTTCTCCCCTAATTTTTAATAATGAGGGAAAATACCACCCATTATAGAAATCTTAGCCATATTGAAAACATTACCTCAAATAAAAAAGTCAAAGTCAGTTATCTAATTAAAATAAGTAAAAACCATACATAGCCCCTAGACTCCATTTGTTTCCAATCTCAAAACCAAGGGGCTCAACATCCGAAAGATGGCATTCAATAGCTTGAAATGGTGTACACAGGTACTGAGGTAATATTTCACGAATTTTTTTACGAGGAACCCAATCCTCATCTCCGAAGTCCACAAAGAAAATCTGTTAAATACAAATATATGAAAGTATAAACTTTTCCTATTCAATCTATTATTAAATTGAGATATTAAATTTTAAAACCAAGCAATTGTGCTACTAATTTTGTATATATAGTTTAATTTATTAGAATAAACTTGCAAATTTATAATATTTTAGAATCGAGTAATAAACTTGATAAATAAAAAACAAGACTTCAGTACTGTGGAAGAAAAATAGTAACTATTATTATTGCTATAACATAGTAATCCAGTTTGTAAATCAAGAACATCAACCAAGTTCAATCCCCTTAAGAATATGCAAATCTCACTTTTAATAGTATATCAGTCTTAAGCTGTCAATTTTAAAACATGAGATTTTTTTGTTAATAAAACTAATATATGTTAGGTTGGACATTAAACAAAACAATAAAAATGTAAGTTATCAAAAACCAAAGCTATATTTTCTGACTTCTTAATTGTGAATAATTTTAAACAAATAAGGAGAGAGGATTTCCAAACAAATTACCCTTGTTGGTCCTGCAACATCAGAAACATCAAGCACTCGGCCTCGATGCCAGCAGCAGTCGACCCTGCGCCAAGCAACAACAATGCTTCCATATGATAAGGCAACAGTTGTGTTTTCAGTAAAAGGAGCATTTTCATAATGTTTTCTAGAATACATAATTTATGTTAAACTTTATAGTAAAAGCCACAGTTATGTAAACTTATTATATAGTTTGTTTCATTTTACATATATATTGAAATCATTTTTAAGCATTTTTCGTTAAAATAAGCGTTTTCGTTTCATCATTTTTCGTTTAAATAATAAATAATATAAAAAATAATAACATAATTTAAAATTGATGCAATTAATTTTTCTGAAAATATATTTTCTAATGTTTTAATGGATAAAAATGATTATATCATAAGATACTTTCAAATTATGCAAAATTGCTTTTAAAAAAGTCATTGCTGCATTAAGATAAAAATTCAATAAAACTTAGTTACATTTTTCTCATTGTTGGAAATATCTTTATTATGGTGAGAATATTAAAAAATAAATTTTTCAAGTCATGTGCCTTTAATGTAGCAGATTTATAGTAATTCAATGTTATTCAGGATGTACACTATTAAATCCACAAAGAAAAAAAAAATGGGAGGAGAGAAGACTTCCTGAAAATCTCTGTAAAAGTAATTGCCACATAAGGAAGATGAGCAGTCAGATTGGCATAAGCTAAGCATGGTGCCAAAGAATATTAAAATTAATGCGAATTCATAACTTATTCCTTAGAAAAGCTAGTATAATAAATAGGACAATTACATAAACTTGGATAACAATTACATATTACATAATTTTTTTTTAATTCATGATTACTATTCAGAAAAACTTTATATCTGCAACCCATGTTGTTGGTCAGTTTTCTTTTTTATAGTCTATGTCTAGAATGAAAATTATAATAATTAATTTATAGTGAATAAATATTATATAAACTAACCTCCAAAAAATGCATGATTGGACAAAATTAGACAAAAAAAAATCAATAATAATGAATTTGGTTAAAAAAATTTAATAAATTCTAAAACCAATTTCTCCATTAAAATTTTGGATTTTATTAAAAATATTATACTAAGTTTTATTTAATGTTTTATATAAATTATTTTTGTTAAAATGTTACAGAAAACAATTTTATTAAGTTATGCAAAGTTCAAAGATTTTTACAAACCTCATATTTCTAAACAGTGCTCTCATTTCATCTTTCACCCAGATGTCCTTAATATGACCTATAAATTGAAACAATGTTAATCAAAATATGCAGAAAATAAATGTTATTGATATTAATGAATCAGAAATGTAATTTGACTGCATGAAATGGCTATTTTGGTGTGGTATAAAACAATGCTTTTCATGTTAAGTACAATCATAAAAATATTTCAACTAGATTTAGTTTGTAAATTAGAAATAGCTCATATAAAATTTTTGCTTTAAAATTAGCAAATTTTACAGAGAACTTTTTGAATTTACAACTACAAAATATATAGAATATTTGCATGGGAAAAAAATTATGTGAAAAATGAATGATTTTAGCAACATTCTACAATAATATTTCAGTTAGAGAAATACCTAGAAATTATATTAATTAATGCAGAATATTTAAGATTTGTAAACAACATTAAAAAATGTAATATAATTGGAAGTATTATTTTAATTTTAATCATCATTTCTATGAATAAAATTTAAATAATGATATGTTTTTTTAAAATTATTTTTGACTTTTAAATCAAGTACAGGTATGATTGGAAATTATGTAATTTTTTTTCTTCCTGTTTTTATTTCAATAATCAGAAAGAAAATTCTTATATACAGTCAATAAATAAGAATTTTGAAAATTTAAATGCATTTTACATTAAAGAAAATAAAATCACCTTTAATTTCCTATAGCATAAGTTAAATAAGCATTAATATTTTTATCGATACATACTTTCAAAAGTTTAACCATTCTCAATTTTTTTTTTTTTTTTTTTTTTATAATTGGGCCGTTTTTTTTACCTTGAATGCTTTTCTTAAACAATTTTTAAATGTTCTCTAGAAAACAGATTCAGTGAGATTTGTATTAAAACCTTTTTTCGCTTATTTAATAACCTGTTATCGAAATGTTGCAATGATTGCATATCCATTGAAAAATGAATTTTTAACTCTGCCACAAATTGCTATGATACTTAAGTTTTAATTCAATAGATATTTTTAATAGTTTCAAGAAAGTGATACATCGAATGAATTCCTACACTGAGATTGCCACTTCATATCTTTACTTTATAAGTTTTATCTTTTTGAATTGGCAACCAGCATTAAATCATCCAACTTTTCAACCACATATAAAAAGCAGCACTTTATCCTGTAAAGGGTTTCCTGAATGGTTACAAAAGTTGTTTTTTTTTAATTCCAAATCAGAAAAATATTCTCAAAACTAAATCAAAAATTAAATGCTGAATAAAGTAATTATTCAGGCATTACTTTATTCAGCATTTAATTCTTTATTACTTTATTCTTCGTAGGTATTACTGCCTTAAAGTAATACCTACGAAGATTATAAAAATATTCTTTACATTTTTCTTATTTCTGAAAAATGGCGAGGGTTAAAATTAAGCTTGCATGATTTTAAGTTATCTGTAACTCAAAAAAAATTTTCAGAAAGTTTTTGTTGACCAAAAAATATATAACAAGAAATATATATATATATTTCGAAAAATATATAACAAGAGGGAGCAAAAACGCAAATCTCTTCAAATTCAATACAATCAGTAAGTAACATTTTATCAGAATGTAAAATATAAAATGTATGATATGTGTACAACATACATCAAATTTTTATAACAGTTTAATAACAATAAATAAAATGTTTTTTAATCTTTGTGAATTGAAATAGTCAGTTCAGTTTTGTAATTATAAGTTCAAATAGAGTTGAACAGTGAGTTTTACACACTGTTTTGATTTAAAATGCAACTTACAGCAATATTTTTTTAAATACAATTTTACACATAAAAAAATCTAAAAAAAGCTATGGTGCATTTTATGGTTTTTATAATGGGTAAATAGCTTTTTTTTAAATTTCTAATAGTACTTGAAAGGGGTGTAAAATGTAAATGTTTAAAATATTTAGACTTTAAAAAGGAAATTATCATAAACTATGCATTTATGTATATATATATATATATATATAAATTATTTTTAAAAAATGGAAAGATGTTTACCTTGACTAACTAGAGAATCCACCTCATCCACAGTTTTATTTCCAAATGGCAAAATGCAATAAAAAAGATTAGGATTTACAACAGCTGAAACTTGGACAAGGACAGCGGACGAAGGATTTGGAAGCATAAGTGTAGGTTCCAGAGCAAATGTTTCTTCCTGATCTCGGGTAACCCCTAATAACATTTTACATGAAATTAAATACACAAAATTTTTTAACAACAAAATTAAAAGAAAATATACGAATACGTTATGAAATTATTTTTCATGATTACAAAAGCTTACAACTGAAAAATTAGCAAGTTTGTATACATGATTCTTGTGTTCAATAGCATAGAAATATTTTTACATACTAAATTAATCTGTAAAAATTTCATCAATAACTATTTCGATGGTGTTTACCAAGTTTTAATTTTGTATGATCCAATACTGCAATCATGATTCATGGATTTATTCTAAGTTATATTTATGCATTTGGGTATTGGAAAGAATTGCGGCAAAAAAAATATGAGCACTCATTAGTTACAAAGAAAATGAAGTAACGTAATTAAAAAAATATTGCAATATCCTAAAAATTAATGCAAAATAAAAAACCTTTTTTCATAAAAAACAATGCAATGCGATTCGATAATCCTGTATTAAAAATGTATAATAAATGATGAGATACCTACCTCCTTCTGCTAAAGAAATATGTTTATATGTACAGTTACTGCCTTTAGGACAGTACCCTCGGAGAGAAAAATATCTGCATATATAGCTTTCATCCTTGGGTTCTGAAAAAATGCAATTTTTAATTTAGGAATTAATTTTAAAAAATTAGGGCATTTATAATATTTGTATGATTTATTTCTAGTCAATTTTGATTGATGAAAGAAAAATATAAAAAAAATTACTGAAGTAATTAAAAAATTATGAAAACTATTTCGTGCTCTCTTCTCACATTATATCGGGGCTTTTTCTTTTTGTAATTTCAAATAAACACTAAATACTATAAAAAATTAATTATTTAAATTTTTAATTCAATAAATTAACATACAAATGTTTAAATGAAGATATTAATTTTTTATTTGCAAATAGAAATATATAAAATAGATATTTTTTTAATTAAAGATGAGCAAACACATATTTTACTTCACCACTTTACCAAGAACGATTTGGTTCTATGCCATTTGCAATAATAAGAATAAGATGGCCAATGTGCCAAGCTTTTTAAAGAAAATTTATGACAGATTTCAAGATAAAATTGCAGCTTTGTAACAATAAAAACAAATATTTTACTATTGTGTTTTTGAAAGTTTGAGTTAACTTCATAAAATATAATATTAAAAAGCAATAAATTACACATAGTTTTTAGGAAAAAACTTACTATAGCCAGAAATTGCCACAAATGGATCTTCTTTGCAAACACCATAACTATTTTCAATATCTTCAAATTCCTCCCGCATAGGATCCCACTCATTAAGATATTCAGCTTCTAAAATCATTTAAAGGACAGTTAAAAATCTTGAATTTAAAAAAAATTTTAACTGTAAAATGATTTTAGAAGCTTATATTATTAAGCCTTTTAAAGTGTGTTATGAATTATTATATCACTTTTACTATTTATTTCTAAGTCTAAATATATAATAATTTATTTGAAGAACAGTTAATATAAAAATGCATTTTAAAATTTTAAAAAAATTAGACTATTATGATATACAATTTATGGTTAGAAATTATTTAAAAACTACAAAAAATAAAAAAAATGACAATATACAAAGGAATTATGATATATTCAAAACATATTCTTTATATAGAGTTGTTATATGGTAATTTTCAAGATAAAAAGATTTTAATTACAGTAATCAGTAATATATATGTCATCAACATAGATTTGGATGCCTAAATGTAAATATGGCTTACAAGTTGCATAGGAATTTACTACTTTAAAAAGAAATGGTTTTATTTAAAAAAATACTGAATCAAATAAATGACTTATAAAGTCATATAAGAATACTACATAAAAATGAAATGTATATTTTTCATTATTTTACTAACAAATTAAACAATCTCATGAAAACTCATTTTGTTAACATTTTCTCTTTTATACTTTTAATGTGTCTGACAGTAATCAGCTAAAATGTTTCCAATCCCTTTTCCACAATTTTTCTTTCCTTGAGATTCTACAGGTACATCGGAAACTATTAAACCAATCAATCTCCTATTAAAACAATTGATTCTTAACTATAAATGGCATATGGTAGAATAATTTGATTGTCCTATTTTGATTTAGTAGCATGAAATTTATAAGAATAAAAAAAAAATTTTATAGGGGAAAATTGGATGCTGATCAGTATCATTTCTTCCTTTTTTTTATTCCATATTTTTGTTTAATTTAATTTCTTATAGAAAATTTTTTGTTAACTTTATTGTTGTTGTTATTATTATTATGATAATATTATTATTATATAAAATATAATAAAATAAATGATAGCCAACAATTCATTAATTCTTCTTAAAAATTTAATTAATTTGCTATTCATAGGACTGAAATTACCTTTTCTCTCTTGCTCTCCATTTTGTTCAATTATTTTAATTATATTATTCTGAAATTCTGCTAAATTACTTTCAGAAAAAGCTTCATTTATTAAAACGTCCTCATATCCTTCTGTATCCCACAACAGAATTTCTAAAGGCTTACTACAGAAATAAATATATATATAAAAAATGAATAAATAAAATACCCACAAACAAAATAGTATGAAGAAAAAATTTAATAGATAAATTATAATGAATATTTATTTAAAAAAAATTGAATAATAATAGAAATGGAATAATACTAATGTATATTATTTAATGAATTAAAGCATTAATGAAATAAAGTAAATATAATTTGCTAAATTTGTATTGCCAATTTTTTCAGATAATTTAAAAATCCAAAATTTTACAGCTGAATTAATAAAGATGACTAATTGAATTCATAAAATGGTGATACTACTAAAAATTGACAGTAAATATTCTAAAAGTATTAAATATTGTGTAAAAAAAATCCCAACTATTTATAATAAATTAACTTTATTTCGTATTAATTATATTAAAATAATAATATTTAACAGAGATTGTATTTCCTTTTGAACATTCTATATAAGCTATATTTATATTTCATATAACAGAGCACCAGGAAATTTTTCCAATTTACTTTGAAATTATATTATAATAAAATGAATACCATAATTTCCTGCATATGATTCAACAGTGTTGTATAAACCTGCAAGCATAATTTTTGGCCCAGAAAACAAAAACATTTCATATAATCCCACAAAATTTCAGTTTTGAAAAACACTTTCAATACTACAATTATGAAGAAAAGATTGTTATAAATTTAAGATACTGGGAACTAAAAGGAAATTATGAATTAAAAATATATGGTGGAAATGAGACAGATGATGAATTCTTTCCAACAATTTGTAATCTTTATATATGTTAGATGAAAGTCTTCAATATGTTAGATGACTGTCATCAATATCACAGTTAATTATTAATTTGGCCTTCTGTAAAGCATTTGAAATTCTTATCTATCACATAATATCACGCCTTTTTCCTCCTCAATCACCTACCAATGTATAATGCATATCTCATTTTGTCTATTCTAGTAAAAGTCTTACTGTCATTCATAATCCATAGCTGTTATGATTTCTCTATATTTAGACGATAGTACATTTTCACCCACATCAATTTTTGGCAAAAAGCATTAAGTGGTGGTTTTATAATACTAATATTTATTTTTTTTTTCTCACTCAGGAAAAACCTAAAGACAAGAGTTTCCTGTTAGCAGCCCAGTACAGATCAGCAAGGCTAAAAAAATTGTTCACAGTAAAGTGCTTGTCATGAAGAGCAGAACATGACAAAACATGACTAAAATATATAGAGTTTCCCTCTGAACACAGAGGACAGTCGGGAAATGGGGAAATACCAATGCGATATAAATGACCCTGTAAATAGTCATGTCTAAACTTGGCAGTAACCACATGTCTAAGGACGTTACCCGGGAGGGGATTAGTCAAAAGTACACTCCATGATGTTCCTGTGGCCTGAGTCATATAATGATTTTTAATTGCTTTGTTAATCTTCAGCTTTAATTCGTTATAGGCAACAGAATAGCGGCAGGGCCAAGGAGTAGCCAGTCGATCAGCACATTCATTACCAGGGATACCACAGTGACTGGGGATCCATTGTAGGGTGATGGTCCAATCATTTATTAAGTTTTTCAAGAAGAATAAGACTTGCTTTCACCCTAGTAGTATCATTTTTCTGAAGAGATTCGAGTTTGGACTACAGCACAGAAATCAATAAGAACAGTCTTATTGTGAGTTGTAATAGTTGAGAGTTTTGAGGCAGGCCTCGATTTCGGCATCAAAATTAGTTGCTGGGGAACCCACAGAAAGAGAGCCGTCAGTGTAAATATGAAGCTAATCATCAGTAGGATAGAGAGTATGAATTTTCTCATGAGAGTAGGCTAGCAAAGCAGCAGGGATAGCATCAGATTTGCTTTCTTTCATGTCAATGGAAAGATTATAACGGTCTTAATGTCGAGTGTAAGTGACGAGTCTTAAGGAATGGGAGGAGCCACTCAAAAGGGGTTCCCTTGCAGACTGCCCAAGAGCATATTTTTTACTGTCCAAAAAGGTATCTTGAGTCTTCAACCTACTAAGAGTAACGACGTAGTAAGTTCAATGTTTAAGTGGGAGTCTCATACATTTCTCAAAAAGCTTTAACAGCTGGTGTTCTCTTCAGAAAGAAAGGGGCTCCAGGCTTGTCTGGATCTCCATAGCACAAATAAGAGTAGAATGGGGCAGCACCAGTAATAAGCCTAAGGGCTTTATTTTTTTTATCAAGGATTATACCGAAGGCGGCCGAGGTAGTGGTGATGAGTTGTTCACTACCGTAATCCAGAACTGGCCTTATATAAGTCTTAAAAACAGTGAAGAGGTCATCCTGGGTAGAACTTCGGGTAATATCTGTAAGACGTTTAAACAATCTTACGCGGTCAGTCCCTCTACGCGCTATCACAATGGAGTGGGCTTTCCAAATTTACTTAGAGTCAAGCAAAACACCCAAGTAATTAAAATCAGATTCTCGTCAAAGTTTTGCATCCAAAATCCAGGTAGACATCGTATAGTTTAGTTAAGACAATGAAAAGCTTGCAGACGGTCTTTCCGGGATTCATCCCCGTGAATTTCTCGCCACACCAGACCTCTAAGGTCCTAGCAGCCTCATTTATTAGGCGATTAGCATTCTGAATATTGGCATCAGTGCAATAAACGACATCGTCATCAGCGTAGAGAAGGACCTTTATCCCCCCCCCCTTTGAATACAGATCACCAAGTCATTGATCATAATGTTGTAAAGGATACAGCTCAGGACAGCACCCCGGGGTAAGCCATTTCTGAGCTGAGTGTAGCAAGAATAAGCGTCACAATACTTAACCTTTGCAATTCTATGGGCCAGGAAGGATTTAAGTTAATTTAACATATTACCACGAATGCCGATTCCAATTAATTTATTGGATAAGTTTCTTTTTCCAGATTCCATCGTAAGCAGATTTAAAATCAACGAAGACAGCTAAGGTAGATTCCTTACAATGGAAGTCATCTTTAATGCATTAGGCAAGGAAAGGAACCTGCTAAATGGTACTCCTTTTCTCTCGGAAGCCAGCATGGAAATCGGTGATAATATTATAGTTATGGAGGAAACAATTCAAACAGTTGAAAGCCATCCTTCCCATTATTTTGCAACAGGAGTTTGTCAAGGAAAACTGTTTCTATATACACTCAAGAGCCAAAACATTATGACCACCTGTCAATAACGAGTTGGCCCACCTTTGGCGCACAACACAGCTTCAACCCGCCTTGGCATGGATTAATACCACCACTTAATACCAGTTAAATACTACTTCCACCTGATCACGTGCCTTCCACGTTTTCCAGGCGAGTTCATTGCAAAATGTAGGGGTGGTCATAATGTTTTGGCTCTTGAGTGTATTAGGGTCAGATGTAGGCTTATGCGACTTGATAATTGGAATAATTATTAATTTGATCCTATCTGAAGGAAGACCCTGAAGCCAGATTAGATGAACAGGTTGGAGTTTGCCATTGAAAAATAGTGATACTAATTTTTATGAAAGATAAAAAAAAATATAAAAAAAAGTCAATAGATTGCATGCAGATCGTTGTAACATCCATAGATAATATAGGTAACAAATTACAGTGTATGTAACATGTTTAATATTTGTTTCTTTGAATTTTTCTAAATTCGTCTCCTTTCTTTTTTTATTTCTCCTGTACAAAAGTTAACAAAGTAAAATATATATTAGGATATTTATCAAAATTATACAACCTTAATATCTATCTAAATAAAATGTTGATATAAGAGTTTAAACACTGAAACGACTTATTAATTACCTTTCAGGAGATAAGGAAGGTAAACCTGAAACACTTCGATTGGATCTTGGCTCACAAATTTGGGCTGTTAAACAACGTTCAAAATTCACTAAGTCTTGGAATTTCTTTACAGATTCTTCAGTCCATATTTCAGATTTTGATTCGTTGTCACCAAAAATTTGCTTCCTAGGTGTAACTCCAGCTAGTGAACATTTAAGTGAGAATATTGGATACTGAACAAACTGAGGTAGCAATGGTCGCAGGTTGCAGTATTTCACAAAAGCTTTGTTTCCATAATCGATGTATTGCACAAAAACATCACAGGATTGCTTAGACTTGGGATAAAAATTCAATAAGGTTAGAACCTATTTGCAGTAAAGAAATGAACAAAAATTACATGAATTGCACTTTTGTCCCATTGTTTAGTGTTATAATTTTTAAAAAAGAAAGGCAAACCATAAGTATAAAGATTTTTCTGAAAATGATTAATTCACAGCAAGTGACTTTCATTTATTTCTGTCTGAGGTAAGAAGTTGAAAATGGGATTATATATATATATATATATAATAATAATAATAAAGATTGATTTGGAAATTTAAAGCTAGACTATACAAATTGAAAAAAAGAATAAATCAATAAAATTTAATCAGAATCAGAACCATATTACATCAGAATATTAACACTCACCTATTAAAAGTATTCATTTTAATAAAAATCATGTATTATCAATATGTAATTTGCAAAATGCAACAGATCAGAATGTACAATTATCTGAAGTATATTAACAAAATACTATTATGTCCAAAAAGTAAGACCAGTTTTCAATTTAAATTTCTCGGGCATATGGTATTTCAATTTTTTTTTTTTTTCTTTCTTTTTTAGGTTGTTGGCACTATCCTTGACATCTGTTTCAAATTTTACTTCAAAACTATTCATAAGTACTTGAGTTATGCTTGGTTTAGTGAGATGCTAAAACTGATTCCGGTGATTTTTGAAATGTCTCTTCAGTAGACTTAAAACCCGGAGTAGTCTTTTGAGTTTAGGGAATAACCAGAAGTAGCACGATGCTAAATCAGGAGAATACGGTGGTTGTGGAACGATATGGGTTTCATTTTTGACGAACAAAGTCACGAAGAATCAATGCAGCGTGAGCTGGCGCATTCAGTGTTTCCGGTACCAATCAAGATTTGACGCGTTTGAGAATCAAAACATCTTTTAAAATGGAATTTTGAAAATCTAACATCATCAGCAAGGTCTCTAATTGTAAATCGACGGTTTGCAAGCACCAAATCTTTAATTTTTTGGACGTCAGCTTCGTCGGTTGAGGTTAGTGGTCGACCAGAAGGCTCTTCGTCTTCAACGCGTTCTCTGCCTTCTTTGAACAGTTTTTACCACTTCTAAGCATTTCTTTCAGATACAGTAATGTTCACCGAATGTTTTTTGCAGCGTTCTATACGTTTTTGCAAACAAAATTTAACGCAAGTTCTTGCTCAATTAATCGAGACATTTCAAAAATCGCCGGTATCAGTTTTAGCATCTCACAAAACCAAGCGTAACTCAAGCTCTAATGAATATTTTGGCGCAAAATTTCACGCAGATGTCAAGGACAGTGCCAAAAAGAAACTAAACTAGACAAAAAAGACAGCTGAAAAAGAAAAAAAATTGAAATACCATATACTCGGGAAATTTAAATTGAAAACTGGTCTTACCTTTTTGGACACAGTAGTATATATAAAAATAAATTGTAAGTTGAAGAAATTAAAAAAAAAAAAAGCAAAGCTTCAAACGTTTCAATCTGCTCTTACTATTTTTGCACAAATAATAAAAACAATTTTTTAAACAGACAATGTAGCTAATAAAAATTTTCTGTCAAATAATGGAATTGCAAGCATTTTTATATAACAAAGTGCTTTCTAATTTTGACTTTATTTTTCCAATAAAGGAGGTGAGAATTAGCATTAGTATTTCTTGTTTTTGTCCCAAGCATATCTTTTAATAAATCTAATTAACAGAATAAAATTTTCTAAATTTATTGTTACATTATTATTGCATTATTGTGAAATGATATCATTTTCAAAATGATGCATTTTAAAAATCCCACAAAATCATACCAGGAAATCTTGTATTGAATTTTAAGAAAAAAAATTTCATATGTTAAATATATAGCAAATTTCATAATTAAAAGTTTCATTACAAGAAACTTATAGATAAACACATTTTAATATCAAATCTTATATTCAACTCAAAAAGTTATTTTTCAAAAATTCTTTCAATTTATGATAGATAAATTAAATATTAGGTTATAGTTAAAAATACTTCTTTCATTAATTATATAATTAAAACTGATGATTTCATGCAAAGAACAATTAATTCAATTGAAATAGAATAATTTGTTAGTTTTATATTAGGATATAATTTTGTACATTTTACATCAAAGTAAAAATACTATTTTAGAAAAAATAAATTTTATAAATACAGGTTTTCAAATAATTTACAGAGTATCTGAATTAAATTTAACAAGCAAAAAAAAAATTTATTTTTTTTACCTTGTAAAAAAAGCAGCTAAAAATACATCTTTAGAAAATTACATATTAAATAAATATGCTGCTTGCTATTGTGCATCTTACCTCTGAATTAACTCTCAAAATCTGAATACGATACCAACTTTCATCCTGTTCAAAACGTGCAGCTAAATACATTCCTTCTTTGAGATCTTCGAAAACCAAAGGATGAAACTTATGTTCAGGAGATTCATAGGTAAGGCACATTTGGTCTCGTAACTCATCCAAAGTAATGCTTTCATTCATTGCCAAGTTAATATAGAATTCATTAGGATTAACAATATGTGAAAGCATAACTAACATCATATTCTTTTCAACAAACATCACAGATGGAGGAGGAACTTGTAAATGCAATTCACAACTACATTCAGCAGTTCTGAAACATTTGCCAACAAGGCCATTAGAGAGATTCAAATTTGCATTTTCATCAATTGTGTTTTTTGTTACATTTACGCATTCAGAGACTTCATTGCTTTTATTTGGATTGCTCATTCCCTCCACACTTTCAAATGATATTAGATCAGGAGCTTCTTTTATTGTACAAATGTTGGGTGTAATTTCACTAGCTGATCTAGATTCTTCCAAAATTTCTCTTTCTGGAGCATTTAAAGATTCAGATGATGCACTATAATTAATTAACATTTCATTACTGCTACAAGCAGGCATGAAGACATTTAATAGTTGATTGGAATTTACACTAACTCCGGAATCACAGCTTATTTGATTAGAAGTTCCACTGGTAGACTCCTCTGCATGAGAGCTAGCCTGAAAAAACCCCACTTCATTATAGTAATATATATATATATATATTGCGGATAATAAGTTACAAAAATTTAACAAGTTTAAATATAATAGGTTTATTATATATATATATTGATGTTAATGTACTGACAGATACGATATGTAAAATTTTGCACTGGTAGGAGAATTAACTGCTCTGAATTTTAATTTTGTTAAAGTTCAAATAATCCCATTAACTACTGTTGATATAATCGTCTTGATTATTTATGACAGTAAAAAAATATCATAACATGCTCTCTTTCAAGAATCAGAGCTGACCATGGGAAAAAAGGAATCTCTATTTTCTTTTCGAAATCTAACAAAGAACAAAAGTAGAAAATATTTTTAAGAAAATGTGGTGAAAGTAGTTTTCATTGCTAAACTGAGATATCCATTCCTTTGTCTTGCAATTTAAGAACTTTATTTTTGAAACTGAATTGAATTCTACAATCAGAATAGCTTTACTTGTAAAATGAAAAATGAAGAAGGAAAAAGGAAGTGCTGAAAATCATGACTAAAATAGGAATCCAGGCCACGTCTAACCTAATGTAAATTGATTTAAAAAAAAAACAATAATTGGAGTTGAAGATTATAATGAAAAATTCACAAAGATCTGCTTCAATTGGATTTTGTAAAAGTAAAAACAGAAAATAAACATAGATAAAAAAAAGAATACAGAAAGAGAAAAAGAAAAGATGTGAAGAAGAAAATGGAAAGAAAAAAAAACAGAAGAAATAAAATTTGAACTGCAAAAAATCAGTTTAGAAAATGAAGCAAAATCAATTAAAGCATTGAAATGACATTGAAGCCAAAACTAAAATTACATGATATTTAAAAGAAGTTTGATCTGAAATGTTAGCATCTGCCTTTATTATACTATTAGAGAAACAAGTAGGGAGAGCCAAAATGATAATAATAATAATAAAACGGTGGATATTTTACTTTATTGGACTTTTTTCGTATGAAGTAGCACAAATAATTGTTTGTGATAAAAAAGAAAAAAACGGAAAACTATGAACAAGTGAAAAAAATAATACTAAAGGATAAAAATTAAATCAAAAAAAATTATGCCAACTTTTCACCAGCCATCATAAAAAAGCGAAACTATGTGGGGTGACTTAAAAGTCTAAGCATTCCAAAATTTTTTTTGTTAATGCTTTGAGGTAAAAGCATTCAAAAATCCTTTTTGTAAATGCTTTGGAATCCAAATCTTCGAAAAACCGTGTAAATTGATAATTGCCAATCAAATAAAGTGAAATGTTTTTTTCAGAGATTAGAGAACATTTTATAGAAGACTGGTTCCATTTCAAGACACCTGATAAAATAGTAAGTAAACAAAAGGTTTATGAAAACATTCAAACCAATGTAAGCTAAAAATCAAAAGAATATTTCAAAGAGACCAAGTTTTGATTACACAAGAAAGAAACAAGATATTCTTTAGAAGAAAACATTTTCTGCTTCAATTCAGATGCAGGGGAAAAACAAAATAGAAAATAGAAGGAAAATATAAATACCAGAAAAATTGCAAAAGACTGTTATATATGTAGAAACGATAATCATTAAGTGAAACATATGAAGTAAGATGTTGCCTTCAACAAAGTGAAAAAAATGATTTAAAAGTCAAATAACTATCAGTAAAACAATCAGAAAAATAAAGAAGTTACTGAAGTGGAATTTGCAAAAAAGATTTAAGAAAGTCTGTTACGCAATTTTACCAAAACAACCAAGAATACATGTCATCAAATTAGCACATTAGTTTGGGTTTTTTTAACCACCTAGGCATAAAAAATGAATCTCCAAAATTACTACCGATTTTAATATTTGGTTTTAACACAAGTTGATATAATACAAAATAATAATAACCATTCAATAACATATATTAAATTCATATAACTAGTTATAATACAAATGAATGGTTTTGTGTAACACTCATTGGATTCTGTAGGTATGAAACAGTGGTTTCAGAATTGAACAAAAAAAAAAGTGAATTAATAAGGGTATGGTCTCCTATTACAGACATAAATAAATAATAATGAGATTCCATACTGGAAATAAGGCGGTTTATGAGTTCCTGTGGCAATTGGTCCCACTTATTCAGAAATACATTTTCAGGTCCTGGATGATTCTCTGAAGTGGTTGCAAGTTGCAAATGCCCACCCCAAAGTATCCTAGACATGTTCTATATAGTTGAGGTCTGAAGATCAGTCCATCAATTAATTTGGCAAATATTTTCACTATTCAGAAAATTGTCAATCAGATGAGCTCTATGTGACAATGTGTTGTCATCCATCAAAATGAAATTAGTCAACTGCATTCCTAAAAATGTGATCATAGAGCTCCAATAGAGCACAGCATCCCTAGACTTCATACAAGACACAGTGCCTCTTTCAAAGACATGGAGAGGGGTGCAGGCAACAATTGCAACATAGTGCCTGCCTAGACCATCAAATGTCCTCTGCCATAATTGTTGGTTTTTTTGGACATTGGAGGGCAGATAACAGGTCCCTGCTTCTCTCCATATGAAAATACATTGAGAATCAGTGGTTAGGCCTTATCAATGTAGAGAACAATCGCCCATCTCCAATCTCTGTGATCTCTGCACCATGCAAAATGTATTTTCCTGTTCGAAGAAGTGAATGAGATGCCAACAACAGATCTTGTAAACAGACCTCACTCATGAAGCCTTCTGGCAACAGTAACCCTTGAAACTCCCCATTCTGCGGCTCCACAAAAGTCATGAAGGAGCTGAGAAACTGTTGTATCCATGTTACATCTCACTGTCATGGATAAATAGCAGTCATCTTTGGCCTTCGAGGCTCTTGAACGACCTTGCCTAGGTTTTCTCTGGATGGATCCAGTATCATAAAACTGTTTTCATAAATTGGACGCAAATCTGAACTTGAGACTGTCCTACTTTTAGCCTCCCCACGATTTGCCGCCTCATTCCATCACCTAAGTGCTGGTGGTTACTCATTTTTATTATTTGAATTTAAATTGAACAGATTGCTGCAAATGGGGG